>JASUAB010000030.1:412652-497163 GCA_037013595.1 Dicorynia guianensis
TTCGTCGATCCTGCCCCTCAGAGTCAACATCATAAGCTCGGCGAGTTTGCAGCCGCAAATTCGGTCAACCCCGCCAACGCCGCTCTCCTCGAAGATGTCCCGGATAATTTCGTTGACAGCCGCGACGTAAGCCGGATTTCGAGACAGCTCCTCTCCGCCAAACTGAATGAAGTTCTCCAAAGCCGGTAGCATATCTTCGATGTACAGCTCAGCTCCGCTTTTCAACGTCTTGTGAAGCATTTCAAACGCTTGCCACATGTTTAGTGAAATCGACTTGGATGCAAAAGTGCAGCTGTCAATGATCTCGAAAACTTCAGTGAAGAGATCTAGGGAGCAAAGTCAGCATGGTTTAGTCACTGCTTTGGAATATCGTGCAGGCTTACCGTATAGTTTGTTGTCCAGAGTAACCGAAATCAAGGGCATCAAGGTAGCTTCCAGCTCTAGGAGCGTCTCTGGTGTGCTTTCAAGAGTCAAGATCAACGTGCCGATAGTCTGCAAGATCCCAAGAGCCGTGACACTCTTCTCCTCGAACAGGCTTGGAACCGATTCGTTGTAGTCCAGCGCACCGTCGCCTCCTTTCTCCAGCATTGAAGCCACAATTCGCATGTACGTGTCACGCAACTGCGTCGTCAATTCCTCGCGAATGGCCGCCAGCTCGGTGGAGAAAGCTTCCACGAAATCTTCCATGACGTTTGCCAGAGGGTCAACATCGACTTCATTTGCCAACTTAAGGAGCTCCTGCATGACTCCCTTGATGTTCTGCCGTATCGCCGCGTGCACGGACTCGTGCCTGATCAATTCTTGCAGAGCGAGCGCAGCTGCAACCCTGACCGGTAGCTCCTCTGGCGAAGTCAAGAGTCTGACTACGTGGGAGTACGCAAGCATTATGTTGTTAGGATCACGAAACTCCAGTCCTGAGAATTTCTCCAAAGTATCACACGCCCTGGCTCGTAGGAATCCATGTCGACTTTGGAATTCAGGATACACGTGACGCACGAGGAAGAGCTCTGCTTCGTTGACGAAAGGGCTGGCTTTACGCAGGGTGACTTCAGTAATGTTGCTCATCATACGCAAAGCGCCGTCCCTTCTCACGAGGGTTCCGTTCGGCCTCGGGCGCATTATCGTGTTTTGTGATGATATGATAGAGAAACTCAAGAACTTTGGATCTATGGACTTGCGATTCTTGACTAGGGACAGAAGGAAGTTGATAGCGGCCAGATCCGGAGCGGTGGTGGGTTCGTAGAAATTCAGCCTGCGATTGAGATACTCCTGCGGATCACTATCGAAGTCTTCCAGATCTTCGTCCGACAGAAGCATTATGGGAAAAACCAACATGTGCAATCAAGTTGTCAACGTGTGGCCTGAGATGGCCCCAGGTGACCTTGGGGTTTATGCACTCGTCGAGGAAATTCAACGTGTTGGACAGTGCAGCTTTGCTGAGCCAGATAGACTTGGAAACCCATTTATCGATCTGTTGAAGATACACTTTGAGGATTTCGGGAGCAAATTGCTTGAGAAATGTCTCCGAGAAGTCCTTGTAATCCGCGCCGTTGGTCTTGGTCAGAGTATTGGGATTTCCGTATCGCACGAAAAGCCGGTTGAGATTGCCATAGGCCCATTTTCTTGGCTTTCCACCATCGATTCGTTTCCCTTTCGGCGACGTCTTCGGGCATCGAGCTCGCTGGTGGCTCCCTTGGATATGACATTGGAGAACAGAGTACACCAGCCGACCAGAGTCTGCTGCTGCTGGATATGCTTGGGCAACTCGAAATAGATGGTGTGCTTGAACACCTTCATGACAAGATGCAGAAGCTCCCCGGCTTCTACCGACTCCTGCTGCACAAGTCCATTACCCATCTGCAAGAGGAGGGGGAAGGCGCGGGGTACGATTTGATTATCGAAGTCCTTGCGGCTCTCGGCTTCTTTGTAACGATAGATGCGACATATTCCGAGCATGCACTGAAGACCTGCGTAGACCTGGCGAGGCTCCGATGAGTTCAGTAATTGCACAGTCAAATCAAATATACCAGGCCATTTCTCGGGAAGTCTGCGTGTAAAATCGTCTGTAGTGTGTGCACAAGCTGTGCGCGAATGCTTGGTGGAGCTGAGGCGACAAGGGGTAAGAGCTTCTGCCTGATCAGCTCTCGCTCCCGATCAGAAAGCCGGCGGGACTGAGGGAATTCGTCAGATGGGTTCCATGCTCGGTTCAGGCGGTTTTTTAGATAGACCGCAGCTAGGACGCAATACTTGTGAGAATGATATGGAAGCTAAGCGAAGTTGACTAAAACAATGCTTACTTGCTTGTCTGACAGCCATGTCCTGTTCGTTCTCGAGGGAGGGTTACCAAGGCTGCCGTGAAATCAGGTGTTTCTTCGCCCTAACAATTAGAAGGAAAGTGTTAGATATGTAATGGGTCAAAGGAAATGAAAACTTGGTGTAGCAACTCACTCGTTTCAGCTCCAGCTCTGCCTGTCGTCGGACATTTGCATCTGGCTGGAGCGTGGACTCGAGACATGCTCGCAACGAACTCATGTCCATCTTGTTGAATCCACGCGACCCTTACGGGTACTCAATGACTTGCGTTGGTTGCCAATAGTTTCAGATCAAAGCCTACAGCTAATCAAAGCGGTAGGTTCCCTAGCAGAGAAAGGGAAAAATTAGAAGAAATGGCTTGAGGGTCAGAAGTCTGTCTGAAGAAGCCAAATTTGGAGGGGTATCGCTTTGCGGAAAAGATTTTGGTGTATCAACCCACACCTGTAAAAACTTTGTAACAAATTGATGTATTATGTAGTAACGCTTGACGGGACGGCTCGAGAGTTCGGGGCTTACCCCACGTGATTTTTATGCACGAGCCCCCCTCCGTTTGTGTCCGCACCCTTGGCTCGATATTTTTTTCAACCGGCGAATAACGCTATAAAAACGCGTGCAGCCTTCTTATTGAGGCATCCACACACTCAAAGCGATTGTCGAGCCGGACGCGCTTCTTCCATGGAGAGGTTCGTCGCGCGAGGAAAGAGGCAGAGGAAACGGTATTACGATTGTTATTCTACAGAAATGACATACCAAGCTCCGAGTGTGGTCTTCGCAGATACACCGCCGACCTACTAGACCTTCCCGTGCCTCCCCATACCCAATCAGCGGAACACTCAATCGATCAATCTCATTCGCAACCTGCACTGCATGGAGACGCATTCCAACTTGGGTACGACTATCATAAGCTCAGGGACTATCTGAGTCAGATGGATGGTACAGATGTAATATTTGATACCGAAAAGTTCCTCAACCATAAACTAAAGTTCTTCCGCGCGTAACCTGCGCAACACCGGCCGGTTTCTACGCGGGATTCAGAAGTCGATGTTATTCGTCCTCACTAAGCGGCAGGCATTGCATTTAGGCTCGTGCAGCGAGTCACACCTGCAGGGCCACTAGTCAAGCGGCAAGGGGCGTGTGGTTGCCAATCCCCACAGTCAGTAAATCCTGACAGGAAGCAACCGCTTTTTGCGCCTTTGCTGAGGCCCCGACCGCATTCCGGTCTGGAAGTATCATCTTCTCGTCGTACCTTGGAGATAATGATGACACCGGTGGCCCCGCGACCAATCTCTGTTACGTTTTCATTGCATCTGCTTATGTCTCCAATAGTCTTGCTGCCTCGAACTCACCGCGAAGATATCTTAGCGCGGTCACATTGCAGGTTCTATGTATGCGGCTCAGCCAATACCCAGCTCACCAAGTTTTGGACTCAAGCGAATTCCGCATTGTCAACATCCTATGCCTATACATTGTGATAGCCGGTCAAACAATAGATTGGCACGTCTTGTTATGCTCGTTCATCTGATGCCTATGATCCAGAAAAGTCTTGACGACCCGCACGTCCAGTAGTTGACATGCATTTGCGGAATCCTTCCGTACAAATGCGAGGATCTTTCTCAGCAGCGAGAGGCCCCATACTGAAGTTAGCAAATCTGAAGTTGACCCGACTTGGTTTGGGAAAGATTCCGCTCTCTAGGTCGACCTGATTAATAATTGAATTCGCGCAGTGAATGACTTGTCTCGCAACCCTCGTTTCTGCCATGCGCGCCCCATGTCCTCGAGACGTGTGTCTATCATGCAGTGTGACGACGATTATCCAAAAGTCAAGAAGGGCATCAGTCCAGGGACATAGAATTTAGATACTGCGAGGGACTGCCAGGGCTGTGATCCCGTTTTTCATTTCAAAGGCCACGAAAAGCAGAAAGTTAAGCCTTCGCAATAGTCGCAGTATCACCTACCATCCTTCGACTCCACCTAGCTTGATCAATCAAGGGCCGTATTGATCCGGTCATCCTCCGACCAGGGTCGAGTTTTTCTCCAACGGTTTCCTAAGACCATCATGTCTCGCACAGTGGACGATCGAGCAAGATCGTTTCAAGAGGGCTACAGGAGCCATGTTCATTATGCCAACACCTGACCGCCCCTCGGTAACCACCATTGTACTGTATGAAAACAGCAGATACAACCCGGGCCCTCACTGGCACGAGCAATACGTTGAGCTATTCCGGGTCATCCAGGGACGTGCCCGATACTGCTTGAATGGTGAGGAGAGATGCGTTACTCCAGAGGACGGCGTGCAGAGGATCGAGAAGTTTGTAGTGCATGAGTTCGAACGTGCGGATGCTTCGGCAGACGATAAACACGACATGAACAGAGGGCGATGTTGTTATCGAGGAATTCACCGAAACCTGCTGATGGGAGCAAGGAAATGTTCTTCAGGAATCTATTTTCACTCATACAAGACTCTGATCGCTTGAACGATCAGTATCTCTCGCTTCGATCATGATTCTGTCGGGACCATTTGGGACAATTATGACGTTGTCATGCGAGGGAGCCCCACTGTCCTCGTGGATCATGATACATGCAAAACACCTTGTTGCTCGCGCTGTCAGGCTGGGCCCTTGGGATTCGACCGTGGTATGAAGAGTACACGCCCAAGCAGCTACGCCCAAGATACCACAAGTAGATGGTGTATATGGAGCTGTCGATACACGTTCAAGCACGCACTTTACATGGAGTCTTGTCGCTCCAGATCATTTACTGAGCTCGGGACAGCTGGTCAAGTAACTCGACCGTCTCCTACGCCAAAGATCAGCATGTATAATGGGCTCCACTTTACGCGATTGGAGGGCTGACTTACGGTGGGACTGCGATCCAAGCGGTCGTACAGGCTAATCTCGCTTTAAAATCATTGGCTCCAGCACTCAAGAACTGACGACAATCATAAGACTCTGGTGCTCACGAAGCTTGCAAAGGGAAATAGTACGTACTTGGTCACCAACATGAAGTGTTCGGCCACCAGAAATGCCACCAAAGTATCTCTGACACGCAAGAACTCCCCAAGATTTATCTCCAATATCAACAAAAACGTCGTTGCCGCCTGTCTGGCGTGTTAGCCAGAAAGATCAGATGATCAATGTTTGACGTCAAACACCCCACCGTTGAAAGCGCAAAATGGCAGTCGACGTGACACATCCGACAATTCCTACCAATCAGATCTCCGTCAGCAAGGCTCATCCGCGTGGCTAGGCCGCTTTTCAAGCTTACGAGCAATCTTTGAGTGACAAGGCACAGTCTCTTCTAACTGTTCTCTGGCCAGCTTTTTACCTTTTCGCGGGATGATTCCTACAGCTCGCTCTTTACGCACTATCTCGGCATCCAACTGCATGACTTCTACACACTCCTCCAAGGATTGCTCAGCAACGTCCAGCAGCTGCCTGACGTCCTCGTCTCGCATAACTTCATCTCTGTCAATATCCAGTCATCTCTATCAATCAGCTCCAGATGGCAGGATGAGATGAGACTATAACGTAGCAAGTAGTTCGCTTCGCCGCCCATCACGATGAGATTGTTCCTCTGCTCGTCACTTAAGTCTGGCGACTTGGTCATTGCTTCGAGAAGCCCAAACAGTCGAGCAGCGTATTTCGAGGGTTCTGTGTAGCCCGCAGCAGTGACTATACCAATCTTGATGCCCCTTTGCAGCAGACCGAGAAGTCTGGGGATTACAGGGTTATCATCTGTCAGGCTCTCTCCGTCATCATAAAGCGTTACGTCACCATCGAAAGTGGCAAGTTCCAGAGGCCCATGGCGCACGAGAGATATTATCTGTGCAGTATTGAGGATGTTCCGTACATCGTTGAATGAAGGTGCAACGAATCGGCGTGAGGAAATAAATCTGCGGGCATCTTGGAAGATGAAGGCTTCGCGTAGGGCAAGCGGCGTGAAGAAACGTTCCAATCGTCGGAACGAGTAGCTTCAGCTTAGACGAGTCCACAGTACCCGCGCGGCAATGGGCAACTTCGATGCCAGGTTAGTTACGATACGCTTACGCATCATACGCGTGAGCCAACTGACTGTGGTTGTCCACAAGCCTTTCCACATCGATCATGATCTCTGCATATCTTTTGTGGGTTTGCTCGGCCATTTCTTTGACATTTTGCTCGTTATGCAGCGAAGCTACAGGCTGCGACAGTAGCACGAATGGCACAGCCAACAGGCCCTTGTCCCACAGGCCAATCTCGCATCTTAGCATGCAGGGATCTCGAGAACTGGTGATGACGGATCAAGATTACCTTTATCCATTCTATCTAATCGAGAGAGAGATATGTAAGCTTCTTTGCAGGTTTTCGTGCAAATCGCTTTCACAGTTACTCCAGTCTGGCGTGGCGAAGAACTCACAAATTGGTCACGTCGGTGCGTCTATTGCAGTGCGAAGCTCATTGATCAGCCAATGTGCCCAGAAGAACTGATATGACTCGTTTCTGCTGAATCCCCGTTTACCTTCAAAGCATCTGCGAAACCACAAGAATTTATTTAGCAGGTGAAAAATCAGTCATCAGTCAAGGGCCACTCAAGTCCAATTACATTCGACCCTGTATTTGGTGGTCATATTCGCTACTGTCCACCAGGTAAAACAGCCTCTGCCTTCAAGTCTCGGACTTGAGAAGCGGTTTCAGCTCAACCGTCAAAGAACAGTCGCGACTGCGGATCGCAAAGCCGAAAGAAAGACAAGACAGCGCGATCGGCGCGTCGAGGGCTTCCAGGAGTTGAAGGTTCAGGTGTTGAGTAGTCTATGTAGAGCTTTAAAGGCACAGTTTTCCGCAACAAACCCGCACCTCAAGTGTCAGAATTCTTGACTACGTCGCCTCTGCCGCGATCGAATCAACTCCATGACGAACTCACTTTCGACCGCCGACGTCTGTCTGGAAACGCGTGATTTTTAGACACCAGCTTGGACGGAGTTATTGAGATTTTGGTTTAGTGAAAAAACCAACACTCCTGGGGCGGCCTATTCATTAGCAAATATGCCGGAAACCCATTTTTGATATGCTCTCATGCTCCTTTCTAAGCATTCTTTGTAGGCTTTTTGGGGGGCCTTGCGTCTCCTAAGCACTACCGAGGATCCTTCCAGCTCCCAGTCAACGTCGTCTTGTTGACATAGTAGAGCGCAGTCTTTACCAGTCACTCGAGCAATAAAATTCGCCTCAGCGGTGAAGTAAGTCTTGGTTAGCGCTTTCACGAGATGTTGGTTGAACATCTGCGACGAGAACGACAACAACTGTCTCTGATAAATATCGCACTGCGCGCTTGCTCTGCGGAACAATATCCAATCTTTGTGGACGATACTGAGGAGAATTGAGTAGATCTGTGGTGAAAGGACGTGAGATCTCTCGAAGGCTCTGAACGCATCCTGCAGCAGTCCTTGTCGACAGGCAAGATCCAGGACGAAGTAGATCGCCACCCTTCGACTCGTTTGCCAATCTAACGGAAGTGTCCTACGACGAAGAATATGAACAAGCGCAGGATGATATGACTCCCATTCCAATAATAGGATGCCAGCTTCTAGATTGAACAAGAGGAATCGCTTAGCGAACTCATCCACCCTTCTTGTTGCCACGATAGCTTCCGTAATTTTCGTGTGGCCATGATGACAGTGTCGTAGCTTTGTGCATGTTTGATGCTTTCTCGGCCTGAATCAGTGCCACAGCAGGTCGATATTTGCAATAGAAGTACCTCACGCGGGTCCTCCTCACTGCCAATGTGTAAACGCTGGATTCTTTGATCGATGTCTTCCTGCGGTGCTGACTGCTTATCTTCTGACACAATTGACTTCCATCTTTCGATCAAACAACTCTCGTATGACTCCTGTGCCGCGAAATTGTGGAGACTTGAGTGACATCAGCTTTCAATGTATATATTACGGAGCAAGAGTTGAAACAACTTACCTGATGTCTCCCTTTGAAGGCAACCCTGGGATCTCAAGCGGATCCTGTTTCAAAGTACGCAACCGTTCTTTTTTCGAACTCCGAGCAGACATCGCCATAGTATACTACCAACCTCTTGTTCACTCAGGCAGCGATTGAGGGTCTCATGTACAGGATAATCCTGACGGCTTCGCAGGCTATAACGACCCCGGTGTTGACAGAATTAAGAGTACTCACCCACGCAAATTTGGCACCAGAAGCGCAACATCCACAGATCACGGATTGATAGACATATGCTGTCCTCGATCACACAGCCAATAAGAGGGCTCACGGAAATGCAGTAGCGCCAACTTCTAGGAAACACTCAGCACTCGACATACGAAGTATGTTCGAACATCTCGATACCGTTTCACGCTTCAGTGAAAGGCTGACGGTAGAGGTCAAATGGGAATCATTCTTGGACTGAGCCACGAGCATTGGAAGATGCCCAATCACTCGGATAATGAATGAGGTCCTCATCGGTATCTAATCTCTTACCCTGAAGACGTCGCGAAACGCGTCACCCGCTTTGTGCCATCATCTGGGGATTTCTACAGAGAGGTCAATTGCAGGACCCACGAAGATCCGAACCCTGTTCCGTTGGCTCAAGCCAGGGCTTTATGAGATAGTTCAAATTTCAGAAGATATGAACAGAAATGGTATGACTTGACTTGAAAGCCTTCAGTAGCAGCGTCCGCTAATAATTCCTATCCAGGCTTCGTTCAAAGCTCTGAACATCGAGTCCGACGACGAAAGCGATGAGGAAATCGATGACACGAAAGAGATTCAGATTGAAGATGCACTGAAAGTCTACCAATCTGCGTTAAAGCTTCACTCCGAACCTGCTACACTGCATGAGGCTGGCAAGGAATATAAGACCTTGTTCGAATCGGAGATATTCAAATTGCCAGAGGCCAAGTCAGAATATTCCAGGTTTGAAGCCGCAGACGCGAACTTCGAAGATGAGGACTTTTTGGCACCTGTCGTCGAAGAGCAGGAAGTGGCTGTACAGAATGGTGCAGACACAGGACCTGGCACACTCCCGCAGCTCTTACATCTTTCCTACAAGAATCGGGGTGAATACCACCTGGACCTTCTCCAGTCGTCTTTGTCAAGTGGGCAAGATGTGTCGATGAAAGAAAATGGTGATTCTGCCGAGGAGGACAACACAGGAGATACCGCGAGCAGGATGAATACCCAGGCCACCAAGGCCTTACTTGATTTTGGTGAAGCATTGGACAAAGACGAAGATGATCTGGACTTGTGGAGGCGCTCGGCGAGGGTGGCAAGCATGATCGGCAGCCGTCGTCTTGCTCGATTTTGTCACGAGTCTGCACTCGTTGGAGATAATGAGAGCCAGGATGACGGTCTTGGCCGCCCCAGTTTGGAGACCAAGCTAAACAACGAGGAGCTTTCCGCTTTGTGTGTGAAAATTCAAGATGATATCTCAAGCTCAAAGTTTGCGCTTAGACCATTCACGCCCGGCAAGTCAACATCGTCGATTGTCAAAAAAAACCTCGCCTTATATCCTGCGCTCCCTCTCAGCCCACCTGACACCCCGAGGAATATCGATTTGCCGCAGGAGATTCTCACAATACCTGAATATACCTGGGAAGCTGTAGTGGAGGCTGTCCTCAGTGAAATATCAAAGATCAAGAAGGACAGTTTGATCATGAAGGGTGGTAATACGCTGCGACTTGATTTACCCAAAATGGCTTTCAATAGCTCCGAAAGCGAGGACACAATAATGGTTGATAGTTCAACGAAGAGTTCAGTACTAGGACGTCGCTCGCAGAGCGTAGATCCGCAAAAACAGCGATCTTCGGCCCGCGGTGCTGGGGATGAAAAAGACGACTCCCCACAAACACCGGTCGTTCCCAAATCAAGCTTGCCTAACCGCAAACGCCCTCTGGATACCACTGATCAACCAGAAACGCCAGATACCGAGAGACTTCGTAGCAAGCGCATTCGAGCCCGAGAGTCCGTTGGAGGTAAACGGCCTGCAGGATCTGGTCTCAGTACCGCAGATGATATTGCTCGAGACGATGTGTTTTCCGCCACAGGCGACACGTCAAAATTGATTCTCAAAGCTGACCAGTGGCTGTGGTCTGTCACCGATCCAATAGCTCGTAAGATGGATGTGAACAACTTGGCGGCACCTCAGGATATCAGGAAGTGCGTCAGCGGTGAGTTACTTTCAGGGGACGAGGTCATCCGCTCCGGCGTCGCTGTTCGAGAGCTTTACAAGACCATGCAGACATGGACCGAAGAAAGAAATGCTGTTTTGTCTCTCAAAGATGATTCAGATTCCGCACTCTCTGTTGACACGAAAAGCCCCGGATTTGCAGCTTTCTTAGAGAACTCGACCGCTTCTACAAAACAGCCAGAACCCGAACCGCTGAGCATAGGTATTGGAGAATTTGTGCGACAAATCAACTCCCAGTGGCTCAATGGTTCCCAGGTCGCTGTGTGTCTCTTGCGATACCTTACTTCTGGGTCTTATATTGAAAAGAATCATGATGGGAGCCTGATGCCGCCTTCTATGTACGAGGGACATCGGTGGTCTGAAAGATTGACACAGGCCTTCCGACAGCTCGTCGCTGCCAGCCAAAATCAGCTGTACAATGAGTGTCTCACAGACCTGTCCCACTTGGTGGGCAATTCCTCATCCGTTTCTTCAGAGAAGATCGTCAGCTTTTGCGAACACATACAAGCAATTTTTGAGATCCATCTCGATCTATACAATGTGGTGGCATCTTCAGCGGATGGAGAGGGCTCTGAGCGTGCTGCTGACCAACGCGAGGCCTTGACCAAGTGGAGCAAATTGGCGCAAGAAACGATCAGTATATTTGCACCGACCTCTCGCTTTGCGACTACGACGTTTCATCGACTTGTTGTGCGACATGTGTGGGCGTTTGTGTTCCATCTAAAAGCTTCGAAGGAAGTGTCAAGAGATCATCTTATTTTTTTCCTTCAAGACCTGAAAGAGCATATGGCTTCTGATCCAGAGCTGCAGCAGACACTACCCAACAGTAGTACGATGCCGGATGTGACAACAGCTGCCGTCGACAAAGAAATCACGTCGCTGCAAACCATGGACTTCTTCTTGTCAATTTTCGCAGACCAGCATCCCGCTGATCTTATTGAAAAACTCGAGCCTATCCTGATGTCTTTGTCCGAAGCAGGATCACGGGCGGAGGGAGCTCGCCTGCCGGTGGAACCCATCAAGACGAACTCGCCTGGCTTGAGTAACCAGAAAGACAGTGAGACAGCTGCATCTCAACACGCGGTCGACACGAGCAGGAACATTCTCGTTGGATTTATCTCGAAGACGGGAGTAGCACTGCGTCTGACCCTTTGGCTGCGACTTCGTCAGGCATACGACAAGATCGACTACGTTCCGATGATCTTTGCAATTAATCTACGGATGATTCAAGCGATTATCGACGATATTTGCTCGAAAGAGTTTGAAAATCTGCCTGTAGAAGAACGAAGGACGAAGCTTTTGCAATCCTTGGCAAAGCTGAACCAGCTGGTACTTGGCTGCCTTGAGATGACGGATCGTGATTCCGAGCATGCGTTCGACTGCGTTGAGCTCGAGTTGCTGAGCAATGCGACTGGTGCAATTGTGGAGCTGTGGAATATTCTATACGCAATGTCGCTATTCGACGACTACAGCAGCGTAGTGCAAAAGTCAGCACCTCTGCCAAACCCCTTCCGTGTTTACCCATCGGAAATATTCCACAGTGCATCCACAATCTTTCATTGCTTGCAGATCGGGACGTGCATCTTGATGTACAAGATGTTCGTTGAGGCGATGAGCCAGATGCCAGAGAAGTTCTCAACGTGGGCTGCCGATCGTGTGGACTTTTTGCGGTACATCCATTACTCGTTGGGGATGAGAAGACTCTGCAAAGCTGGAGACAACATGTTCCTGCACTTTATGCGCAAAGAGTGCTTGAAACTTAGCTGGCAAGGAACATCTGATGACATCGCTCAGATCGTGTATGATCTATATGACCTGCAATGCTTCTCTAACCCGCAACAGAAACAGGACCACGGGTGTGATGCAGACTATCTTGATCCACAAACGGCTTTGGAGCTTGTGGATTTCGTTTTGGAGAAAGCCAACAAAGTCATCACAAAAGACCTACTCAAATCTGATTTGGGAAGGACGATTGAGAAAGTCCACAGCGCGCTGGGACCAGTTCAGCCGTCGTACGTGACTTCACGAAATCGGAAAATACTACAAAGCTTTGTCAAATCTCCAATAAACCCTATCGATTTGTTTCAGAGTCTGAGGGGAATCGGTTTCGTCTCGGCCGCGCCCGTCGATCCAAACCAGGCTTCCCTCGCGTCTCGAGGTTGGTTCTTCTTGATGGGCCAGATATCACTCGCTAAGCAACGCACGCAAAGAGCAAAGGGAAACCCGGGGTCCAGTGAGGATCTGCAAACCGCTGTGACGTTCTTTAATCACGACCTGGAATTCAGTACTGAGAACTGGGAGACATGGGCCAAGCTTGCTTCGTCTCATGATTACCTCGTTGAGGAACTTGTTTTGTGGTCTTCGGAAAGACTCAACATCTTTTCGGAAGAGCTGGTCAAAGCCCAGCGGTGCTCGATCCACGCATATGCGATGGCTTGTGCAACCGCGGTCAGAAACGCTGAGCATAGCGTGGAGAACATGGCGAAGATGGCAGAGATGTACTACGAGTACGCTTGCAGAGTATACGCCGCAGCCGAGCCTCCATTCAACATGATGGCGTTCACTGTAGATGATATTCCGGAGAAACGATTCAGCGGTCCAGGTGCGGATGTGGCCCTGTACCAAAAGCCGATCTTCGTGGCTTTGGAACATCACCAGGCGTGGGACTTGGCAGGTGCTCTACTGCGAAGAGCATTGAAGCTCCGCAAGCAGCATTGGCAGTCGCACCTGCTGCTCTCCAAATGCATGTGGAAATTGATCAAAGCGTCTGGCAACCCGATAGACGCGACGATCAGGAAGTTGCTTCGACGGCTGAACCTAGCGGTAGATGTGTCGCCTGCGCGGAAAGATGCTAGCAAACAGGATCCCGTCTTGGAGCCGATCTATAAGTGCGTTTCAATCGTCGACAAGCTGGTGCGGAATGAATGGCTGTCAAAAGAGGGGGGTGCGGCAGAACTTGCGAAGATGCTCAAATCTCAGAAACAATTCGAAGTGTCGAACGAGAGTGCGCTTGAATTTCGGCATGCAGATGGCTGGGACAGCTTCATACTGCGATTGTTGACCATGATGCGATCGGCGGACAAAGCGAAGTGGCACCATCGCATCGTCTTCCGAGCTGCGAAAATCATGCACGATAAGCACCGTGCAGACGACGCAGATGGAGCGACAGAAGCGGCGAAAGTGGCGAAGGAATGGCTGATCGATCAACATCTGTATAGCCAAAAAACACTGGCGATACAAGTGTGGAAACCCGACAGTGAACGGGCGGGCAGGCACTGGATTTACATGTCGCAATACGCCGCGTTCATCTGCACGCTCTTGAACAAGACAAACGATTTAGAGGGGATGCAAACACTCGCACGCAGAGTGCGCAAGAAGCCCAACGAGTTCTACGAGCACCAAAATCTATGGGAAACGGTTTGTAATTCGCATCTTGAGCTGCATCGTCGACATGCGGAAGTGGCGCTTCACAGCGACGAGACGGTATTCAAGGCAATGCCTGTGGACGAGTTCAACCGCAAGGCACAACGAGTCGACGCGTGGTGTTCAGCACCAGAGTCAGTGCACCCGCTGCTGGACGTGCTTCGAGAGACTGTGGATCTGAAAAAGCTCAATCAGAGTTTAATCAAATCAACATCGATTGACGACCTACTGGCTGACACGTACGCGATGCTGTTCAAAGAAGTGATGGAGCGGGAAGCGCAGAGCGAGGTCAGCGGAACACAGCAACAACAGTTGGATACCCCAATAATCAAAGCAGAGGACGCGAGCTTGAACGGCGAGCCATCACAGGACATCTCCAACAGGAATAAGCCAGTGCCCAGTGCCCGAGCGAACGTGATGTCGCTAAACAATCTGATGAACCTTGATAGTGTTTCAGATCGAGGCTCGACGCCGGGCGTTGGGTCCAGCAGCACGATCCCCACTGCAGCGAGCGCCCCTGAAACCACCACGAAACCACCAGTTCGCACGAGGGCTGTAACGAAGCGAGACCTAGTCAAACACGCAACCGACTCAGCACAGACACGTATCGTGGCGATCGGAGCTTCGAACAAAAACAGCGGAAAGGAGGTGGATGACGGTGTGAAAGTTGTAATCTCGAGCAGTGGGAAAAGCGATGGGCAAGGTAACACAATGATCCGCGTTGACGACGCAGATAGCGGGAAACAGGGTTCAAGCGGTGGTGAAAGAGTGGATGAGGAGGAAGGCGACCGTGAGAATGAAGCAGACGATAAAGGCAATGACGGCATGGAAGAAAAGGGCCAAGGGCCGGAATCTAGCGATCTCAGCGAACTGGAGGAAGATGCACTGGAAGAGCCGGAAGAAATCGATTCGGTAATCGTGGCTAGAAGAAGAGCCAGTTTCAGCAGTGACAACGCAGGAGAGATCACAGATCCTGAGGCTGACCAGAATGGCGACAATGGGGCAAGTCTTGAGCCTGGCCAGAAACCACAATGGATCGCGAGAGTACACAATGAGAAGTCAGATGGAATTGACGTGAAAGAGGATGAAGAGGAAGAAGGAGGGGAAGGAGGGGTAGCGGGGGAAGAAGAAGAAGAAGAAGAAGATGATCATGAAGGAGGAGGAGGAGAAGAAGAAGAAGGAGATGAAGAAGGAGTTGAAGGAGGACGAGGAGGAGGACGAGGAGGAGGACGAGGAGGAGGACGAGGAGGAGGACGAGGAGGAGGACGAGGAGGAGGACGAGGAGGAAGAGAAGAAGAGGACGAGGAGGATGATGAGGATGAAGATGAAGAACAGGAGGATGGTGATGAGTCTGGAGAGAATGCAGATGGCATAGAATATGAGATGAAAGGGAGCGAGGGGAGAGTGCAAGGCGGAGAGAATTTAGGGTCGCCGGAGCCAATGGACGTGGACGATCACGATGGCTTGCCTTCAGAGTTGTCCACAGAGGGCAACGGAGAGTCTATGAATGTGGATGATTGACATTGAAGAGGCGCATCTGGTTCTATGATTGGCAAGACAGTGGTAGTTACGCATGAGCAGTTCGGGGTTAGGGAATGCATGGCAACTAGAGCGCTGTGCATTGAACACGTCCTCAGTTGCGCTGCTCAATGACTATGTATGTACGAATACGTGAATGGTTCGAACACGCTTCAGAATTCTTCGCTTTGTGTCGATTGCATATCGCCTTTTGAAACGCAGCGGCTTCGTACAGAACTACAACCAACGGCCGTGTCAAGTTGCAGCGATCGATTCTTTTCTGTGTTCCTGTGAACTTTGATGCTACATCGACAGAACGGGGACGACAGGATCTATCAGAATCCGAATGCATAGCAAAGGCTTACTGAGAGGGATAGCCAACCCAACTTTAGACTGACCAGATCTCGAGACTTGTCTAATAATATCCATTTATTGGAAGCCGTTTACATTATGCCTGGTTCGAAGGAATCACGTGATTAGGTGGTCGGTAATCCGGCAGGTGTAAAGCGCTCGGCTTCTTCCAGCTTCTGTAAAGGTAAAGGCGGTGAACGGGGAGGCGTGACGTTGTCCGCTTTCATGCTCGCTTCCTCTCGTTTCATGCGTTTCACCTTTTTTTTAACTCTCTTCTTTCTCCAAGTCAATAGCTGTCACCTTTTGCCTATCGTTATCAGTCCAAATGCTACTGGACGCCACCCCCGGGACTGGACCCTGTCGGAAAGTTTTCGCTAGTGACATGATTCTGACCGGTGTATGCACCATCTCGGACTTTGCAGTATTCGCACTCAGATGGTCTTGATGGAATTCACCAGTGGAGATGATGCCGTTTCCATTAACTCCCGTTTCTGTTGAACCTCAATGTCTGTCATACTTTCGTGTAGATGGCATGGCCTCGTATGCGTCATATGACTGGGGAACATAGCCTTGGTAAGACAAGATGACATGAGAACCACAGTTCAGTTCAGCCCCCAGCCTGGTGGCCGTATTGGCGATGGCAATGCCGCTATGTGACGCCACAAGCCTGCTGCTGCGGACCCTCGGAGGCAGTCCCTGGCTTCTCTTTTCTGTTTTGGACGTTTTCGTCGTGGCATTTTGGCCACTGCTTGCTGCGCCTATGATGTCGCTTGTCTCCCCCGCTGATTTTGCATAAGAAGTGTGCCACGCAAATTTCGCTCCGATATCCCGCCCGTCTTCCCTCCCTTCTCCAAAGGATCTACACGCTGCCAGTCAGTCTTTGGAACATTTTCTCTCTAACTATTGCTCTACTGGCTTGCGGGATACTTCGTTACCTAAGTCTTGACATGCCGCAAGTCTCTCTTATCAATGGTGTGCCCACCATAACCTACGAGGATAACACTAGAGCGCCCTACTCCGGCGGCAAAATTCGAGATCTCGCCCCACCATGGAGGTCTGCCGCCAAGAATAATCCATCGCATCGCTCTCCAAGAACTTCATTGCGCAGTTCGATCAGCTCTGGACGGCCAATGTCCTGCATCGATCCCTCCAGCCCTGTTCTATCGAAGAAGCCTTACAGGTCTTCCACTTCGGACGCAATCCGCTGGGAGGATGGGGCGGATGATTGTTACAACCCGATTCTAGACGACTACGCCGAATCTGTTTATTCGACAAGGATATCTACAGAATTCGTGCATTCACCTTTCAAGCCGCCCACCAGACCATCCAAGAAACACGGCAGTCATTCACTACGTGATACGCACTCCCGACCATCGTCTACGGTGACCGACTCATCCGGCTCCGTACTGGACGAACCCGAATCTCCAGGTAATCTGGACGGACATATGGACTACTTCAGCCAGACGACTCCACATGAGCGACACTCATTCAGTCGAACAGCCAGCGATTATGCCAATGACGCAGACTCCTCTGAACCTGACGGCTTAACCTTCTCCGACTGCGATGCGGGTCGTGTCATCTCTCCTCCGACTTCTATTGAAGAGGATTGCGAATTCCAGGTCGCTTCAGCCGTCAAATTTCAGAAGCCAACCAAGACCGACCTGGCAATTGTAGAGCTTCGCTCACCCAAATCTGTTCCACGATCTGCCACGAACGGGAATAAATCCCGAGACCAAGAGTCTGACTCGCATGTCACCACCGTTTCTCGCGCTCGGACCATTCCCGCTCGAGCTGGAATGTTGAATGGCAAAACAACATCAATGGTATCCGAGAAGACCAAGTTCTGGGATAAGCTGGCCAGGCGGAAGAGGCGTGGCTCGACTTCACAAGACGTCTAGTCATTGATTGATTCAAGTCGCGATTGCAGACTGCAACTTTCCCTCCTACTAACGAATATCAACCTGGTTGCTGGTAACAATCTGTACGTCTGACGAATTTTTTCTCAATGAACATAATCTTCCTTGTTGTCCGAATATCTATAGCTTTTGATATTTATGTAATCATGCAATCAAGATATCCATCCAGCTCCCACGACTGCAATGGACACTCCTTCCTGATATTTCCTTCCAGAAGCTTTTGTGGCTGGGAATGACATCTTGACCGATTCCCACGTCATCCGACCGTTGGACGTGGCTAAGCAGATCAATTTTAGATTCGTCATTAGCCACAGATATGTCACCTCAGTCAACCAGTGACATCATCTCCAAGCCCCGTTTGCAACCCATTGACGCCTCGTTTGCCAATGTCAGAGTGGCACATGCCCTACGGCACGTAGCCTACCTGACAAGCTCAACAGATCGCTGATCTCTCTAAGACACTTACGCGAGCCCTATGTCCCAACAGCGCATAGTACATCTTCTACATTTTTTTCGCGTCTCCAACATCTCCATCTTCTTTCCGATGACTCCCACGCTCTTAATTGAATGTGAGCGATTGTCTTACATTTCCGAAATTCCCCGGCGCCGAGATGTCTGGGACAGGGATAGCCTACCAGGACCTCGTCCCCGTGCCCGAGAAAACACATGCTGTCACGGACCCTGATGCTGAAGAGCAGTCTCATGCTCTGGCTGACGGCGAAACCGCGAGCCATGCCATCGCTACAGGCCAAGCCGGCGAACACGAGGAAATCGGCGTGGCTCAAGAAGTCCACCAAGACGAGGTCAAAGACTTGGGCTGGAATGCCCGTAAAGAGCAAATTCCTGCCCCACTTGTCGGAGGGCTGCAGAATGAGGAACTATGGATGCTGATCCGAAGGTTTAACATGGTAGGTGATCCTCTCACTCGATCACCCCGCCTGACGGATCATCTGATTATTGCTTTGTAGCAAACGTACCATGTCAAGGAGACGATAAAGCCTGCTCCTGGAAACCTCGATCTCAACATCGCGGATGAAGATGAATTCTCTCCGGACAAACTACGAAGCACTCTGGAGCGGCTCTATATGACGGTTGTATGTGCATATGTCCCGTACTGCATATTCATTTCTCACTCAGTTGACGATGTCTTTCTTCCTAGGGCATCGGCTTGATCGCATTCGCCAAGCATGTAGTACGGCTGCGAAGTTGGCGAGAGCAGCGGCGCACGGCCGCTTTCGCGACGGTAAGAGAAGTCAAGACTAACGATACACCTTCCCACTAACCCATCACATCAGGCATACTTTTTCGCTTGGATTCTTGATTTACTGGTACCCCTCCTGTTCTGCACAATTATCTCTCTGATTGTATTTCCGCCCTCACGCCACATACTGTTCCCACCAGCCCCATTGGCTCTCGTTGATACCAAGCATGGCGGCATACAGAAACCACCGGCAGGCGTTCTTGGTAGCACAGACAGCGCCACTGGCGCACCAGAGAACTTCAAGGGCGAAGCTGTTGAGCACGAAGCCTCTAATTTCGTCAATAGCGTCGCGCATGTTGCCTTGTCCAGTGCCACGGGCAAGCATCCCATGAACGATGAAGACGTCCATGAAGGCGCTCCCGCCGACTCCGTGCCTGATCCGTCCGCTGTCGCCCTGGGAGCCTCAAATGCGCGTGCAGCCTCGTCAGGATCGAAAAAAGATAGCTCAAAAGACAAGACAAAGCAGCCTCTTGAAGCTAAAATGTGGACGTCAATGCGTCCCATAATGCACGGGCTCCAAGATGTGGCAGACACATGGGAGCGCTTCGCTAATATGCTCTCCCCGACTTCGCCCTTTCCCAAGCAAGCCCCTCGCCTTCGCTTGGCTGCTGTCGTTGTACCACTCCTGGCCACAAGCTTGGTGGTCACCTCTTACATGTTTGTCAAAGGCGTGACTTTCGGCATTGGCTTCGGCTTTTTTGGCGACCCTGTAATACAACGCGGCCTGAGCGTGCTCAACCGCAAATTTCCCAACTGGCAGAAGATGCTCGAATTGCGGAACACCGTTCTCAAAGGCATACCGACCAATGCTCAACTCACCGTGACATTGCTGAGAGTGGGCGAACACAATAAGTCGCCTCTACCGCCGCCTCCCAGAGTTAAGGAGACTCCTCCGGACATCCCAGTGGCCATTGGAGATGAGCACCTGGCCAGCATAGGCCCGGATACACCGCTCGGCGCTACTAAGGAAGAGATAGAGAGTACGTATTGCGATTTATCAAGTCATCTGTAAAGTGAATTCGCTAACTCTTTCAAGTAGGTGCCATCAGGCATGAGCCTCACACCGCTGCGTCTTTATCTTCCGACCAGGCCGGTAGCGATATCTCCGGGGCTGCCGATGTGTCACACGGGAAAAAGGGCAGCCGTATACTGGGTGTTTTCAAAGGCTCCGTCAAAGCATCTGTTGAGACAGCGTTGGGCGCCGACCGTGTCAAAGCATCTGCCGGCTCGACTCCGGCCAAGAACAGGCTCGGCATTTTGCCAAAACCTTCAAGCCTCGCCACCAGCGGACCCGTTGATTTCAAATGCCGGTACCATGGTAAGAAAGGCTGGGCGTACATAAGCACCAAAGCGACGATTCCGTGCGTGAGCTTCACCACCGATCATTCTGTAGAGAAGATCGGCTCGCAGAACCGCGAGGACCTGCACCCAGCCTGGTCTGTCGCCGTGGCGGACATCAAGGAGCTGCGCAAGGTCGGCGGACTCGGCTGGAAGGCGAAGCTGGTCGTCGGCTGGGCCACCGACCGCGATATCACGGACGGGCTGGAGATTGTGGACAAGCGCGACAACCGGTGGAAAGTGACGGCGCTGCCGCTGCGGGACGAGCTGTTCAACCGGCTGATCGCCATGGGCGGCCAGAAGTGGGAGGCCTGGTAGATTCCAGGTGGGCGTCTTGGGAACACACCAGAGCTGACGCTTAGAAACGCCAGAGCAGCTCTTTTTCGCGGCAATCGCTAGAGTAGACGAACACAGGCTTAGACGAATCGAAGTTATGTACATGCCGCGCACCCCACGCTGCCTGCCCCTTTCCGCGGCCTCTGCTGTGCCCTCCCATTCAGCCGCCGCCCTCGTCCCCGCGCTCGTCCCCGCCGGCCTCGCCCTCGCGCTCGTACACGTGGCCCACCCGCCCGTTGCCGCGCCGCTTGTCCCCGTACTCGCGCACCAGGCCCCTGCCGTCGCCGCGGTTGACCAGGTGCGTGATGCTGCCGCCGCGCGCCTCGTCCGTCAGCAGCGGCGTGTCGGCGTGCGCGGCGATGTTGATCGGCGGGAACATGCCGTGCCCGGGCTTGGGGTACGTCGCGGGCGGGTCGCCGCGCCGGTTCTTGTAGTCGAAGTAGTTGTCGCTGGTGTGCAGGCCCAGGTGCTCCGACGTCGTCGACGACGGCGGCGACGGCCGCTCCGGGCCCGTCGGGTGCGCCTCGTGGTACGGGTTGACGTTGGCGAGCGAGGCCTGGGCCAGGTAGGCGCGCGTGCGTAGCGGGAAGACGGCCAGGCCGGGGTCGCGGTCCGTCAGCCTGAACAGGATCCGCCGCAGCGTCGTCGCCGGCACGTACTCGAGGTACTGGCGCCGCTCGTCCGCGCTCAGCTGCTCGTTCGACGACCCGACCCGGCTGCCTAGCGGGATCCGCTCGTCCTCCCACCTGCCGTAGCAGTCCGCGCACACCCACGTGCTCTCCGACACTTCGACAATCTCCTTGGGGATGTGCGGGTCGTGGCACCACTGATGGAACGGCGTCTCGCACCCGTCGCAGAACACGATCTGGTTCTGAGGGGGAGAATGGCCTCGCAGGCAGGACGCGCATAGGATCGAGCTCGGATCCGCCTTGTTGTTTGACATATTAAAGATGTTCAGATTCCCGCTTATCAGACTGCCATTTGCCCCTCCAGCGGTGCTGCCAGAATAGTGGCTTCCTCTACTCAACGCTTTCGCTCGACTCGCACGACCTCTAGGATTTTTAACCAGAGTTGCCGGGTCTGCATAGTTGGTTGGCTTGGATATCTGTCGGCCATACTGCGTGACGGTGAATCTCGGACTGTAGTCGGACACTTCAGATGTCTAGGCACGTTATGACGATCAGTATCTCGATGACTAAAACTGGTTTTGAAAATGGAAAGGTATATTTACGCTGCCATCATCGCCCTCGTCCTCCTTACCCTTTTTGCGTTTTCTGCTAGATCCCTTGAGCAGACTCCGCCCTCTTGTCTTGCCTCGGAGCGCACTCGCTCCACCGGTCCCGCCGCGGCCTCGACGCGGCGTCATCGGTGCAGCTCCGTGCGGCTGTGGGCCAGGCGAGTCGACGCTCAGTGAAGATGGGGTTTGAGCATTGCTGTTGGGAGTTATGGTCCCATTTGTAGCTGACGTCTTTCTGGGCGATGAGACGCTGCTGCTTTTACCCTGGGGCCTGCCCTTGGCGCTCGAAGCTTTTTTGATGCCTGCGGGTGCCATTAAATTCGTTGCAGAAAGACCACTGTCAGCGCCCATGCTTTCAAGAACACGCTGCCTTGCTGCTTCCCATTCAGGGCCACTGGTGCTGACGTTGGCGGCGTTCAGCTCGTAAGCGATGCCATTCGGCGGCACTTTGACCTGGCTCAGTAAATCATGCGTCGATTTGGGTAAAGAGGCGACGGGGTATCTGGGTTGGGTTGAAGGATCAGATTGGAAATTGGGTGTCTGTTCAGCCATTGAAGGCAATTGAGAGCCTATGGCAGGCTTGGCGAGATCAATTGCCAGTATTGATACCCACCCGTGTCAGATTTACTGCTATTGTTCGGCGAGCATACGCCTATTGTCACGAGTGGAACCAACTCCGTGTAATTGTGATTGCTCGGTCCATCAGCTGCTATTGCTCGTAAGAAGAGACTCCAAATAGAATTATTTGAAGAATGATAAGCTTTCGTAGATAGGAAGCTCGATGGGCGTATAAGTTGACGTGATATATCTGATGTTCGACGTCCTCTGCTGTATAGCCGTCAGGGGGGCTCAGAAATGGCTGGGTTGTCACTGGCAAGGCCCAGGACTCGATGTGAGTAGGTGCAACACGGATCGACGTATCTGAGAAATCCGTGTTGTGAAATTCCAAATGCTTACGCAGGTGGACAGGCACGCGTAGCAAAACGACCTAAAGTCTTGAATTATTGAATTGACGAAAAGGCATGCGGGAATTGCCGGAGTTTAGACTGCTCGCAGCTCTCATATGGCAAATGTGGAGCATACAATGGAGAGGAGGGTGATCAACAAAGACATCAGTCAACACACTGGTTTGCGCTTCAGGATAGCTTTCTCTGCGACTAACCCAGATTCATGCAACTGATCAATTAATGTCTGATGCGTCGAACGCCTACTCTTTTGAACCGGGACTGTGCATTAAACGCCAAAAGTCACGTGTTTTGATATACAATAACGTTCCTCGCATTTACTTTCATGGCCGATCGTTCAACTCCCATAATGTCACCACTCTCACATAAGCAGGCTGATCCTGGATCTTCTGGCTCGTAAATGATGATTGCACATGATTCTAATCTCGTCTGGCTGGAATATCAGCTTGATACATGCGCGTAGGATTGTTTACTGCAGTAGTTTGATGAACAACTGGAGTTAACAGGCTCCACTGCAGCCTTAGCGCTGAATTTCCAAAGGCAATCAACTCCCCAGAAGTTACTTGATAGTAAACTAAATCAAAAGAGGTGAGGTGCAGCCTTGTGCAGCGAAAAGCGCAGCACTGGGATTCATTCTTTTGCAGATATTGTGAAATCTTGCAAAGATGCGGATTCGAACCAAGCCCGCCGAACGCTCTTTCCTTGAGAGGGCGCGGGCGCGGAGAAACCTCCGAGTCTATGACTGATTCTCATTGTCGAAATCCCCATGCCCCACGCGCTTCTGCACACGGAAAAAATCACGCAAATCCATCAAACCTCGCAGCAATATAAACACCTGTATGCTCTCTTGCACTCGCGTTGAAGATCTACTGCCCAAAGTCATCGTTCGCAACAGCACGCAAGTATTACTGGAGTCGGTTTCCTATGATGAGGAGGTTGCTTTCTGTTTAACGCACACTGCAGATCGATAAGCCAGCTCAGTAAAACGAGACCACTGCTACTCCTCGACAACAGTTATTCGAACCTCACCAGCATCTTCAGGCATCACCACAAAATGGCTGAGAGCCCTGACCCTCAGTTGGAGGATTCACCTGGCCCGCCGCATGCCAAGTCTACCAATAATGTCAACGCCCGCAAGAATGCATCTCCAGAGCTCAACAGACGAAAACCTCGCCGTACATGTCCTGAATGTGGCTCGACCGACATTGAAGATGCGGAAGGGGGCAAGGCTTGTATGGCCTGTGGTACTGTTGTTACCGAGTCCAACATTGTCTCCGAAGTCACGTTCGCCGAGTCCTCATCTGGCGCTGCTGTCGTCCAAGGTGGCTTTGTTGGCGAGGACCAAACCCACGCCAAAGCACCCCGGGGCCGCGGCCAAATTTCTGTTGATCAGACTGACAGTCGAGACGCGACTGAAGCTTATGGTAATTATGATGTCCCTTCCCAAACTAGATCCCGATCGGAATTAAACATGCCGAATTCATGTAGGGCGTCGCGAAATCACCAGGCAGGCCGACATCCTTGGCCTTACTGATAGCGTGAAGCACACGGCCACCCAAGTCTACAAGTTGGCTTCAGGCGTCAGTTTCGTGCAGGGGCGTCGCATCGCCAGCGTTGCAGCTATCTGCCTGTATATTGCTTGTCGTAAAGACAAAGGCATCAATCGGGTTCTCCTCATCGACTTCGCGGAAATTCTTCGCATGAATGTCTACAAACTGGGCACAATCTTTAAGGACTTGAAGGAAGCTCTCTGGCTCGGCGATGTTCAAGCTTCTGGAGTTGGTCCCTTTGTGGAACCAGAGGACCTGCTGGAAAGGTACTGTCACCGCCTCGAGTTCGGAAACGCCGTCTATCGAGTCGCAGACGACGCCGCAAAGATTATGAAACGAATGAACCGCGATTGGATTGTGTCTGGAAGGCTCCCGTCCGGCTTGTGTGGGGCTTGCATTGTCCTGGCCGCCCGTATGAACAACTTCCGGAGATCAGTTCAAGAAGTCGTGTACGTCGTGAAAGTGTGCGACATGACCTTGACCAAAAGAATCGAAGAATTCGCTCGTACGGAGAGCAGCCGTCTATCGGTCAGCGATTTTCGAGAAAAGTCTCATCGACTTCACGATAAAGCTGAGCCGCCGGTCTACTACTACAAGAGACAACAGGAGAAAGCGAAAAAAGAAGCAGAAAAACGACGCCAGCGTGAATTGGGACATGAAGCCGATCCTCAAGTCGACACGACTACGCCTGGCGCTCAGACCTCCACGACCGGGCAGCAGGAAACGCGACGTGATGCCGAAGGATTTATCATCCCTCCAATACCTACAACGAACGATCCAGATCTTTTAGTTGAAGAAGATGAGACCACGCCAGAGACCGATGAAAACAGCAAAAAGGGTAAAAGGAAGGGCCGAAAGAAGGACCAAGCGAGAGCTATGGAGCGACTTGAGTTGTCTGAAGAAGATCTGAGGGCCGAGTCCGCACTGGTCCATGAAGTTGAAGGGATTTTGAGCGATCCTTCTATAGTCCAAAAGATGGAAGATGCTAAGCTCCGAGTCCATTTTCAGCGGGCCGGGGAGAATGCCCAGGACGATCGCATCAAGGAAGCCGATCAAAGGGCTAAAGAGCGTCGAGAATGGAAGGCAAACTGGGCTCTTGATGGTCAGACTGATACCCGAAATCGACCTGCTCCTGCCACCAGTACTCTGTCACAACAGCATATGGCCAGCGCTGGAGCTCGCGTAATTTTGTCCAATGGAGACGAAGAAGAAGACGATGACTATGCCTCGGACGGCGAGGATTTATTGAACGAGCCAGACGAGGAAGATGAGCAACCAGCAACCACAGCGATGGATGACAATGATATTGTGGATCCCTCTGAATTTGCCGATGATCCAGAAGTTCAGAATTGTACACTTACGGAAGAGGAATCAGCTGTCAAAGAGACCATTTGGGTGACTGCCAACGAAGATTATCTCCGGTTGAAGCAAGCTCGTGTTTTAAAAGCGCAGCTGGAAGAAGCACACGGTCTGAATAAAGGTACAAAGCGACGTCGTGGACGGAACGGCAGTGCTGCAGCTGAAGATGCCGGTGAAGAAGCCGATGGCGACGATGCTGAAAGCGCCCCTAAACCCAAGAGACGGAAGACTTTCATGGGCGATGGCTCCACGGTTTCGGGACCTGATAAGCCCAAGAACGCGGCTGAGGCTACAAGTCGCATGCTGAAGAAGGCTCGTGGTGGCAGCAAAAGTCGTCATATCAACTACGCCAGACTTGAAGAATTGTACGGTGTCGAAGGTGCCAGAAGCGTATCAGCTTCCGTGGAAGGTAGTGACGGTGGCAATGCATCAAGAAGACAAAGTGTTACATCAGACATGCCTGAAACACGCGACAACGGCATAGGGTCGTCTAGGAAACGCAAACAATTATCGAACGAAGACAATGACGGTCTCGCCGCCAAGAGACGCAGAACGCCAGTCAATGGAGGCCGCAGCTCGTCAATGTTTAACAGTTGGATGGCGAGCGGGAGGTCTTCCCAGTCAGTTTCTGCCTCTCCAGCACCACCCACTCTGCAGAGACAGCGTGAGAATCCCATCAATCGACACAGACAAAATTCAGAGGCATCATCCGTCGAGCCAAGCCTTGACAATGCACATAAGACGGCACCCGCAAGCGTTCGTGCTGCAAACGCTAAGAACTTGCCATACGGCACTTCCCAGCATGTGGAAGAGGTTGAGGAGTCTGGTGAACGCGAGGAGAATGAAGACGATTATTATGATGAAGACGACGACCAGGCAGTCGACGGCGGTGCCGATTATGGCCAAGATAACGACGGTTATGGATACGGAGAAGACGACTATTACGAAGAAGAGGATGAATTCGGCGGCGAGGAATACTAAGGCCGACTTGTTCGATCATCGTCTAACGGACTTCTTTTCTGGCCATGATACCCGATGTCGTGGTTTCATGTGCCTCTGTTTTACTATCAAGTCTTTCACTTCGACTCTAATTTTTGTGGGCTGCTGGCCATCCCAATCGTCAGTTCAGAAGATAAATCGGGTAAGATTCTGGGAAGGGGACCGGCCTTTTATCCAATTGTGCGAAACTTGCCGGCGTGCTCTTTTCGCTCAATCTACGTCGCATAGCGTAGCATAGTGTAGCATCAGCCTGAGAGCGAGCCCTAACAGGTAGCGTTCCAGGCTTTGCGAAGCATTTTCGCACTGGCAAGGCTCTGGATTCTTAGATAGATGGCTTGGGGGCGAATCCACGAGGGAGTTGCCTCAAAATTAGCAAACTGCTTTGCCTTTGCTTCGTCTCGTATGATTCCGCGCGTGGAGTATTCTGGACAAGACTTGCTACCTAATCTGACAGAACCCCTGCTTTTTTTGTACATGTGCACAGTGCTCATATTCACTGTTTCTGCTCTCCGCGTTCTCCCTCGGCGCTCCCCTGCCGCCTACGCCACCACGCCCTCCTTCCGCAGGTACGCCACCTCCGCCTCGCTCAGCCCCAGCGTCCCCTGCAGCACCTCGTCCGTGTGCTGGCCCAGCACCGGCGGCGCGCTGCGGATCCGCGGCTTGCTGTCGCTCCACTTGACCGGCGTATTCAGCAGCCGCATCGGGCCGCAGTACGGGTGCTCGACCGTCGCGACCATCTCGCGCGCCTGCGACTGCTCGTGGTGCAGCGTGTCCCACACGTCGTTGACGGGCGCGTACGGCATGCCCGAGCCCTCGAAGACGTCGAGCCACTCCTTTGTGGTTTTGGTGGAGGTGATTTCGGCGATTCTGCCCTCGAGAATCTGGCGGTTGGCCACCCGCGACGAGTTGGTCGCGAACTGCGGGTCCGACTTCCATTCGGGGTGGCCGAGACGGTCGGCCAGGATGGAGAACAGCTTGTCATTGCCTCCTCCAAAGAGGATATCCGAATCCGAGGTCGGGAAAGACGAGTATGGCACGATGGACGCTTCGACATGTCAGCAACTCTCGGGCGATCGCGTGGCTCCCTGGAAAATATCTTACGATGTGCCGTCCCCCATCTGCCACTATCCCTTTTGCCTGTAATCAAGCATGACATCGCAATGTTCGACAGGCTGGCGGTTTGGCAGTCACTCAGTGCCACGTCCAAGTGCTGTCCTTTCCCTGTTCGGGCTCTGGCGACGACGGCAGCCATGATGCTGTTGCTCGTGTACAGACCGGTTGTAAGATCAGTGATGGCAACACCGACTTTGACAGGTGGTCTGTCTCGTTCACCCGTGATGTGCATTAAGCCGAACTCCCTACGCCCTCAAAGGTTTTAGTATCAGAATGTTCGCGAATTACCAGCACGTATATCACTAACGCTTCCACCATCACATCGTAACCTGGTCTCTTGTTGTAGGGACCTGTTTGGCCATATCCTGTTATGCTAGCATATATCAGGCTTGGGTTGAGCTTCTTGAGGGTCTGATAGTCCATTGAGTATTTTGCCAGAGCACCTGGTACGTAGTTTTCTACTAGGACATCACAAGTCTTGACGAGATCATGTAGTATCTGCTGCCCACTTGGGTGCTGAAACGAGAGCCCTAACGATTTCTTGTTCCGATTTACCTTTACAGTTTACCTACAAGTCAGTCGCTGAGATTCTTGAACTGGTGTCCTTTTGGACGAGTGGCTGAATGGTGTCATAAGCCAAAGGATTACCAGAAACGTACCGCTAGAAAGTATGCTGCTTCTCCGGGACCCTCTCTCTTGCTCTCGGCCGTGTATTTGGCGTACGGTGGACCCCATGCTCGGGTATCGTCTCCTCTCTTAGGATGCTCGATCTTAATGACTTCGGCACTATTGAACGGAAGGGATCAGAACCAACTCGTTCAGCGACAATTACTGGCTCCTAGTCTATATAGCAAAAACATTGAATTTTGTTTCCGGAATGACAGGAAGGTCACTCCCGTACAGGATTTGTCAGGCGTACCCCAGATCGCCTAATATTTGCGTAGCATATGGCTGTATTTCGGCAACAGATCAGTCAGCAGATGGAGTCAATATTTTCAACGAAGTTGACGTACTCCTGCTAATACCCGCGTCATATCAAGCACTCGAATGCCGTCCAATGGCAGGTTCTCTGTACGTGCAGTTGTGGCCATCCATCTCGATGTCCTTCCTGTCGTACTCTGAAGCGATGATGCTGCGATCCTCGAATTTGAGACAGCCCGCAGTACCGTTCGCGAGACCAAGTTGAGGCTCATCGTGAAGACTTAGGCGCTCCGAGTAACGTCGTATGCGGTCTGACGATCAGTTGTATTCTGTCTGCCCGCTTAACGACAAACGACGCTCTTCAACGACTTCGGCCAAATCGAGCGGTCCGACTCCATTGGATTCGAGCCTCGGCTCCGATCCCGACCTGGCGTACGGCAGCCTTTATTGACAAAATCCTGTTAGTTGCCGTGTCAGCATCTGCCTGCCATTATTGTCAGGCGTAGCGGGGCTAACAATCATTTCAGGCATTGCTCTTGGCCGCTTCTGCGGTTGACCCGTGGTCAGCCGACATACGTGCTGGACCTCATTCTATGTTTAAGACGTGAAACACAAAGCAGAATTTTTCCCTCTTTGGCAGAATTATTATTTGATAGACGCAAAGAGCAGCATGTTTACAGGAATCGTAGAGACCCTAGGAAGTACGGCAAGCTCCGGACTGTGGCAGTCGCCCAATTCTGTGGCCCAACTTATCGTGCTCACATGATTCACAACAATAGCCGTCACCTCTCTGGAGGCTTTGGATAGCAGTCAGTCTGGAGGGGGAGGAACCTCGCTGACGGTCCATGTCGAGGATTGGTTCTTGAAAGATGCGCATCTAGGTGACAGCATTTGTGTCAATGGTGGGGCTTGTTCTCCGAAAGCGAGTAGCCGTCGATTTGAATGACTCAGACAACCTTTTGCACCAGGCACATGTCTAACGATTACTGAACTTCCGTCCACGGTCTCCTTCAAGCTTGGAATTGCCCCGGAGACGCTGCGTCGTACGAACTTGGGCGCCCTTAAACAGCACTCGAAGCTCAACCTTGAGCGTGCCCTGCTCCCTGAGACGCGGCTCGGCGGGCATTTCTTGCAGGGTCACGTCGATACAGTGGCTACGATAGTCGACAGGCGGCCAGATGGGAACGCCGTGATTTTCAGATTCCAGCCCCGGTCACAAGAAGTGTTACGATACATTGTCGAAAAAGGATTCATCGCCCTTGATGGTGCAAGTCTCACAGTGACCGCGGTGAAAGATAGAGCCGACGGCGAGGACGGATGGTTCGAGGTCATGCTGATTGCCTACACGCAAGAGAAAGTGGTCACGGCAGCCAAGCAGACAGGGGAAGAGGTCAACGTGGAAGTGGACATGGTTGGCAAGTACGTGGAGAAGAGCGTGGCTGGTTACTTTGAGGGAAGTTCGACTCACACAGGAAGCGTGGCGATACTCGAGAAGATTGTCGGACGAATGATCGATGAAAAGCTTACGAAGAAATGAGCCGAAAGATCAACTTTTACAGCAATTCCTCCCTAACGGTACTTTCGTTTTTTTTTTTGCTTATCTAGTTGACTCTCTTCCCAACTGACATCTCCTCTAATAAACGCACAGCTTACAAGTATCACGTCATGTCAGAGGTGCAACAGGCCAACCGGGATATGTCGCATGACTCTGGACGGCATTCCCTCTCTTACACAGGCATGAGGCTGAGGCTATATTGCCTTACTCATCCTCTTCCTCGGCATCGTCCACTTCAGCTAGATCGGCCTCCTTCGGAACATTCTTGCCCTTACGCTGAGCGGCTTTGGCAGCTGGACCACTAGTCTTTGCGGTATCTTCTGCGTCTTCATCCTCGGGCTCTTCATCATCGCCGGCCTCTTCGTCTTCATCATCGTTCTCTCCTGCGGCAGCGGCGTCGTCGTCCTCCTCATCAACCTCTTCTAGCTCTTCTTCATCTCCAACTTCTTCGGGCTGCTCAGTCTTCCGTTTCTTAGCTTTAGGAGGACCTGCCATATCCAGTGCATCATCGGTTAGCAATACCCATAACCCAAGAGGGAAGTTTGGCTGGATGGACATACCTTCGGGCTCTTCGTCCTCGCCATCTTCTTCGGCATCTTCGTCATCTTCGTCATCCTCATCATCGTAGTCTTCTTCTCCTTCAGACTCGTACCTGCACAAGATCAGCAAGTGACAAACGATTATTATCGAACAAACACGAGACCGAGACGAGGCTGGCACTATCGGTCTGTAGTCCGAGCCATCATCGAGCGACGCCAAAATGGCAGAATCTCTCTCAGAGCGGGCGACATAGACGACTGAAGAACTTACTCTTCTTCTTCTTCGCTCTCGTCGCTGGGCAGGGCTTGGAGCTCTTCCTCTTCTTCGGCGTCTTGCTTTCTCTTCCGGGTAGACATCTTGTGACGGTCTGTAGATGTTGAAATTAGGGTTGAGGGCAAATCGGCGACAATTTTACAAGTTACGCGCTATGAAATGGGTTGGATGGAGGAGGAGAGTTAGATGGAAAATCCGAAAGAGATGGACTCGGCTGCTCATTTATTAAAGGAGAACAGCATGTCTAATAAGAAAGGCTCGCGAAGGGACCAGGACTCCCGGAAAAAAGAGGGTGGCCGGACGGGGTGTGAGCACTTAGTTGCAGCTGCAGCTGCAGCTGCAGCCAGCCCACGTCCCAGGGGGGCAGCTGTGTCCGGCAGCACACTTGCGGCCTCTACGCTTCCCTCATCACTCTAGCAAACAACCCTCCCCTTTTCCTCGTGCTCAGGGCCTCCGGGCGGTGGAACGTGCGCGATCCTACGTCACTCCAGCCTGTCAGCCCTACCTGATTCGATCTGTCTGATCGCACGTTTTCCGCCCTTGCCTCGTCACGTCACTCGCCGCCTCGCCGTCCGTCTCGCCTGCTCCGCCCGCACCGCAGCGCGCTCGCATCCTCGCCGTGCCTTCCATTCGCGGCTCCCCACCGCGCAAACGCGCTAGCGTGCGCGACGATTAGAGGCCCCCTGCAGCGTCTGGTGCATCCATGCTGAGATCCTGGATTGTCCCTGCAGGTCAGGCCATGCGCAGCGGTAAAATTTTTGCACCAGTGCTTCAGGAAGGTGCGTGGTCTGATCGCTGCAGCCGGTATTGCTAGTTTGAATGCATTGTGGGTGCTATCCGGCTGTTGATGCAATAGCGCGCAAGTGGCACATTTTGCGACAAAACCAAGCATTCAACGACAATCAGACGCAGATCTCAGACTTCCTCGCGGTCTTTGTCGTTCTGCTGCTCCCTTCGCGACGGCCTCTTCCCTGCTCCCTTGCGCCCTCCGGCCCCCCGAGCTCCTCCTCTCTTGCCTCCACCCACCCCTTCGTCTTTGAGCTTGCGCACAGCTTCCCGCTGAGCCTCGCCTACACGCTCAGCCAGGACGGCGGCCTCGTCTTGGTTGATGTCCTTATACTGCTCGACTTGCCGGCCAAGCGCCTTCTCGATCCTCAGCCATATCTCCACGTCGTATTGAGTCACAAACGAGATCGCCCTCCCGGATTTGCCGGCTCGCGCTGTACGACCGACTCGGTGGACGTAAGTAGTCGAGTCGCCCGGTAGGTCAAAGTTGAGGACCAAGTCGACGGAGGGGATATCGAGGCCACGGGCCGCAACATCGGTGCAGACCAAGAGATCTGTTCGCTTGCTCTTGAACTTGTTGAGCGAGCTCAATCTTGAACTTTGACTCATTTGACCATGCAGCGGGATGGCTTCCAGGCCCAACGCGCGCAGCAACAGCGTCGCCCGTGCAACCTCGTTCACTGTCCGTGCAAATACGATTGTGCTGTGGCCTGAGAACACTCCAGTAAGCAAGTATATTAGGTAGAGGTCTTTGCGCTTCTGTGGCACCAGTAGCCAATGCTGGACTAGTGTCGCGACGGTTGAATGTTTCGCTTGCGAGTTTCCGGACTGCTCTGAAATACTGACACGCACGGGTTTTCGAAGCGATAAGCGTGACAGCTTCTCCACATCCGTGGACATGGTTGCGCTGAAGAGATACGTATGCCGCGTCTCAGCCGGCGGGAGTACCTGTAGAATGTCTTTGATCTCCTCTCCAAAGTTCATGTCTAGCAACCTATCCGCTTCGTCCAGTACCAAGTACTTGAGATTTCGCAGGTTGAAGCCCTTTGTGTTGCGCAGGTGCCAGATTAGACGCCCGGGTGTGGCGATCACAATATGTGGCTGTTGTCGTGACAGCGCGATGGCTTGGTCCATCTCCGGCATTCCTCCCACCAGCGTGACTGTTCGCACAGATATAAGAGAACCTAGCGCAGAGAATTGCTGCTGCGTCTGGTAAGCCAATTCCCTCGTCGGCGCAAGTACGAGGCCAAAGAAGTTCTGAGGTTTTTCCATGAGTGACTGGAGGATCGGCAACGCAAAAGCTGCGGTCTTCCCAGAGCCCGTCTGAGCCAGACCCACGATGTCACGGCCGCTCAATGCAATGGGTATAGACTCGGCCTGGATTGGCGTGGGTTTCTTGAAGCCAAGCTCGACCGTAGCTTCCACGAGCTGTGGGATAATTCCCAGGTCTTGAAATGTCTTCTCGATAGCCGATGCACCCTCGTCATGCGCGGGAAGTGTCTTGTCCGAATTTGTAAGTCCATTGTCCCCGTCCAATTCCTCTTCCATCGTATCTTGGGCTTTTGGTTCGCGGTGGGCGCTGGATGTTGATATGTTTGTCAACCGAGAGTGTCTTTTGGCTCTCTCATGTGATTCGTGAGCGTCCACCATGTCAGTCGGATGCTTTCGTTTGCCCAGAGACATTTCTCCTCTGATTAACAGTAGGAATTCGAAAAATCAGTCGTCAGTGTTCAGTTCGATTCGGGAAAGAATTATTTGTGCCGCATGTTGAAGAAAAATACCGCTCGCCTTCAAACGGCAATTTTACGCGAGGGAGCTTCGAAAGACTCGAACCCCAAAAACTTTCTGACCAGATTAATTTTTTTGGCCAACGAACAGCATAGTTAGGATTCCCATACACTCCCACTGCACCTTCAAACAGAACTAGCACACTATGGCACATCCAAGGAAAAAGCGTAGGACCCACTTGAACGCCGCTCAAAATGCAAAAGCCGCCGGTGTGTCGAGGGCCAACCCAGGCGACCGGTCGGTCCCCAAGAGCATGGTCATTGGGATGGGCGGCAAGTCAAGTCTCGGTCCCTCAATACAGGGACTCGTCGACGACGTTAGAAATGTCATGGAACCTCACACAGCCTCCAGACTGAAGGTCAGGCGGCAGAACAAGCTTAAGGACTTCACCACAATGTCGGGACCATTGGGTGTCACGCACTTGATGCTGTTTTACCGCAGGCAAGGAGATATGGCTGGGGGAGGCGCAAACATGAAACTGGCATTCACGCCGAGAGGTCCGACTTTGAGCTTCCACGTCGAGCGGTACTCGTTAGCGAAGGACGTTATGAAAACGCAAAGAAGACCAAAGTCTGGTGGCGCAGGCAACGACCATCTGACAGCGCCTCTGGTAGGTCTTCGATAGAAGCTGCGGCTGAGGCCCCAAGTGACAGCACATTACTAACACGTTCACAAAGCTAGTAATGAACAACTTCGTCAGCGCTGGAACCCAGCCGACCACGAAAAGTAACGGAAACACCTCACAGCCCGTTCCCAAACATCTGGAAATTCTTACCCAGTCCGCTTTCCAGAATCTGTTTCCCGCTATTTCGCCTCAACGAACACCACTGAACTCCATGCGACGCGTGCTACTCCTCAATCGAGAATCATCCTCCCCTGATCAGTACATCGTATCATTCCGGCACTACGCAATCTCTTCCAAACCCATTGTTTCATTGTCGAGAGGCCTGAAACGCCTCAGAGCTGCGGAAAGCTCGGCAAGCTATCGAAATCGGAAACAACATGTGCCTGATCATAAGATGGAAGGGCTGGACCCCAAAGATTCAGATCCGAAAGGCAAACATACCACTACAAAGGGGATTCTTCCAAACATGGGGCGCCTAGGAGATGTGGCCGACTTTGTGCTCGACCCCGGCGGCTACACCTCGGCCAGCGAGACGGAGCTTGACACAGATGCGGAAGTGGAGATCATCGAGCGCAGGGACCGCAAGGTGTTGAACAAGCAACAACGAAAAGAGCTGTTATCGGCGCAGAAGGCGGCAGCGGCGGCAGCCCAGGCTAACGGAGGCCAGGCAGGCGACCAGACAGACGCAGCGATCAAATCGAAAAGGAGCCTGCCACAAAGGACTCAAAAGAGGGCCATTAGGCTCACAGAGCTCGGGCCACGCATGCGCCTCAGGCTCTACAAAGTTGAAGAAGGCTTATGTGATGGCAAGGTCATGTGGCACGATACTTTCGAGAAGAGCGAAGAAGAAGTCAGGAAATTAGACGATATGTGGGCAAAGAGGCACCGCGAGAAAGAAGAACGTCGAAAGATTCAGCGCGAAAATGTCGAGAGGAAGCGCAAGGAGAAAGGTATAGGATCAGCAGCAGGGGCTGACGGCGAAGACGAGGACATGGCCGACGACGACGATTTACCCAGCGACTTTGATGAATTTGATATTGACGATGAGGACGACGATGTAGAGATGGAGGACGAAGAGGAAGACGAGGAAGAGGACGAGGAGGAAGGTGAAGATGAGATGGATTGAGTCGAAGCAGGTGATATGCTTTACATGTGTATACTCGGCTCGTGCGAAAGTCAAATGTTTCAAGTCAATCGCTTCCCTTTCGGGTCCGGTCCGCTCCCGCACTCCTGTCTTAACGGACAAATCCCAAGCTCCAGACCCCGGAATTGTAAGCAGCTTCTTCCGCTGCGCTGCCTATTACCAATCAATCGGCCTGAGCCACGAGGCCGCCGATCGCGTAGCACGGTCCACGCAGCTCCCCGCTTGGCGCAAAAGTGGGGTCGGCCTAATCAGCGCCCGGCGCGCGGTTTGCCCAGGGCAGTGCGTCGACACGGTGCGTCGCGAGCCGTGAGGCTACGCGGGCGCCGGCGAGTGCGGAATTGTTGACAGCACACAGCGGCGCTGGACGGCAGGTGCGCAGGTGTGGAGGGTGGAGCGGCACGGTCAACCACAACAGGCCGGAGGGTGAGCGGCGCCAACAGGCCGCAGAAAGGACTGGGCGTGGCCCGCAGCAACAAGCTCATGGTATATAAGGGGGGCTTATAACTTCAAGACTTGCTTGCACTAAGGCTAGACACACAAAGCTCTTAAGACATCGGTGGCCTCCGCATTCGAAACATCCTGTGGAAGCAGCTTTCAGTGGTCTCGCTACATCAGCTGCCCAACTACTTATCAGCCCGATTGGACCATTGCACAATCCACAAAATGGCTTCATCAATCAACTCCAAGTCGGTCCTCATCCTGGGGTTCGCCCTTCCCCCTAAGGGCGAACAGACCCAGCCCCCTGAGGCGGCGCGCCACCTGCTCGCTGCAGGCATGAAACCAGTAACCGACGAGCTCTCCCAACACAACATCTCCGCGACGGTCCACTTCGTCAAAAACATCGACCCGGTCCAGACGACCGCAGACCTTCGCAAGCTCCTCAAAGAGAGCAGTTTCGACGGCATCTCGATCGGGTTCGGCGTCCGAGGGACGCCCGAATGGACGTCGTTGTTCGAGGAACTGGTGAACATCTGCATCCACGAGAACTCGAAGCCGCCCATTATGGCGTTCCCACTCGCGCCGGGGGAGGTCGTGAAAGCATTCCAGCGGGTGTTCCCCGAGCATTTCTAGTAGGAACGCAGCAGGCAAAGCTGTCAGAGTTGGAAGCCATCTTCAAGAGGACCTTGGCGCCGTTGTACCGCGCACGTAGCAGTGCCCTTGTAGCTTCTTTAGCTCAGAATCAAAACTCCACTTGTGATGTTCTTCAAAACACGTGGCTCAACCCGCAAGCCCGCCCACCATCATGATTGGCTTCGTTTCACAGTTTGAAGTCCACATTGGTTCTGTCCTTGGGCAAGAGTGCCGTGGTTGAGTCGCTGGGTTTCTGCCCCTTCAGCCGCTCGCTTGCCTGCTTCACGAGCTCGACTTTCATCTCCTTTGCGTTTTCCGAGACTAGCTCGAACACAGTCACCAGGTTGAAAGTTGTGCCGTGTAGCAGATAGCTGTACGTGTTCCGGGAGAGGTCTTCGAGGCATTCTCGCGCCTGGTTCGAATTCAGCCATTAGTTTTGACGGTCCTATCCCGGCCATTGACCACACTTGACTTACCTCGGCCACGCGCCCTGCATACACCATGCAAACAGCGCTGTTCTGTATAGCCATCTCCTTTAGACCGGTGTGGTATGTTTGACCTTGCGCTATTGAAGTCCATTTGTCCGCAGCATCTGCAAATTCCCCATCTGCGGTCAAAAGAAGAGCCTCGAGGACCTGCCGAGACACACCATCGAGCTTTTCAGTAGCTTGCGCGGCAGCCTTCGTGTTTCCCAGCCGTAGGTAGATTAAAGCGAGGCGTTCTGCGATCGTCTCGAAAGGCTGGTTTGACTCCAGGAACTCAATTGCTGCAACGAGATCTCCCATTTCCACAAGAGCATCGGCGATCTTGAGGCACACTTCCTGCAGTCGGGCTCTCCATACATCGAACTGAGCCTTGTCTTCCTTGATGCTACCAAGCCTTGCGAGCCTCCATCGGCCTTCGCCGGCCAAGTCGTACAAGGTCATGATGCATCGACGCCAGTCTCCCGTTCCAAGGGCTATCAGACGAGGCAATGTAATTAGAAGATTCCATGGTGCCAGGTGCTTGCCAGTTTCTTCGTCGCGGTAAAGCTTATTCGTGCTAAGATCTGCAAGAGCACGAGCCTCTGTCGCTGAATCTTGATGACGATGGAGGATCGATAGACAGGTCAATCGTACATTGTACAGCCGTAGGATCTCCACAACATCGGTTGGGTCAACGACGTTCATGAGGAGATCAGCTGCTTTACGCGCCGCTAGCACGTAACGGCCATTCCCAAGACACTCGTTGATATCGGGTGCTTGAGAAAGATCCAGTAGGTAATCTCCGCGAAATGGTACGGGGACGTCCTGATCACGCATGATGGTCAGCAGGAATCGGCGTTAGCGAAGACATTCCAACTTGCTGTGTCATCTATGACTTGGAAAATTTCACGCTTCAGCAGATGAACCAGATCTTTTGGAGTGGACAGTGACTGAGGCCGGCTCTTCGGCGATTGTATCGTAGAGTGCGTCCCGCTTCGTGAACCATCGGTGCTGGATCTGGGGGTGGATCTTCGAGTCTTCACTTCCGAATCATGGCCCGCCATGCCGTAGATGAGGGGACTGGCACGGGCGACATACGATCGTATTAGCGTACATCTTGTGCACAGATTATCCAAAGATTCGAGAGAAGAGCATACCCTTCGTCATCTAGAGGCCCTCTTGTTGAACGGCGCGGGACTGTTGGAAAGATGTTCAGCCGGTATGACCATTCGTCCCGATAGCATATCTCGAAATTCAACGTACCTTGCCGGCGTTGTCCTGAGACGACTCTAGAGTCTTCTTGTGTTTGAGACATTGTATTCACTCGGTTTCAGCGATTCATCCTTTGAGGATCAAGAGCTTCCACCTCCCCGAAGGTAGGGTTGTTAAGTGTCACGCTGATAGGGTATTTGTTTTGAGTACAGTCGAAGCAACTCAGTCTCACAGCCTTGGTCTCTCTCGGTTTAGGATATTACAAAACCGCGTGCTTCACATACGCATCTGCCATCCTTGTACTATTTTCAAGTTTGAATATATGCTAGCGTCCGACTGCTTCGATGGAATCAAATCAAATCTGTCAATTGAAACCGGGTATATCACACAGAAAAGGCCTAAAACCGCACCGGATATGTTCAAAGATTGCTCGTGAGTTTCACTTCTAGCTGACATTGTGTAGCAGCTTCGTTGCATGCGGCTATTGAGGGCAATGCCATCTTCGAAGCGCCGCATTTTTGGGGGGTCGTCAAAAACTATGGAACAAAGCATCCGATACACCAAATAGGCCACCTGTCATACGAAAAAGCCCTTGCCGACAGAGGCTGTTCTTTCCAGAAACTTTCATGGTGCCCATCAAGAACTACAATTCCTCATCCTGATCTAGGTTCGAATTACCCTTCGAATTTGCAGATGCATTCTCCTGCGCTTGCTCGGATTTGCCGAAAGCCGAGCTTCCTGCCAGAGTTTTGGAATTGTCATCGAGTTCAGGTGGAGAAGGTCCAAGGGAAGCAGCTGAGCTGAAGGCCTGCTTTGACGAGGTGGTGTCACTGACTGCCGCCTCGTTGAGAGATTGGAAAGCAGCCAATGGACTTGATGATGACAACGGCCCATTTAGCGAAGCCGTGCTGGCCCTGGCTTTTTTGAATGGACTCCCCGGCAGGTCTGCAGGGTTGGCGGGAGATGACGGAGGAGCTATAGGAGCCGAGAGATTGAGCGACTCGAATTCCCTGCTTTCACCAGTACTGTGATGACTTTTGCCGGACGATTGGGTATCCTTTGCTGAGTCTTTTTGGCCTCCGTCAAGGTCGCTGATTTTCTCAGCGAGAGCTTCCGAGTCGAGGGAGCGTTGCCGCTTCAACTGTATCTTTTCCACCCCTTCCGCAAGCTCACGCCGTCTTGCAACTTCTTCAGCAGACATCTTCGTATCGACGCTGTTGTCTTTTTCATCATTCTGGTCTTTGTCTGGAGACTTCGCTTTTGAATCAGGAATATCCTCGTCTTCACTCATCTCGTCATCACTGCCTTTAGTGATTTTCGCAACTCCTTTTGGACCACGAGCCTTTGGATCACGGTAGCCAGAAAATGCAGCAGCGCCCTTAGATTTGAGCGGGCCGACTTTGTCGAAGTCAATCTCTTTCGACTTGTGTGATTGAGTGTTACCGTTTGCTTGCTCCGATTTCGGATCTGTGATGATGCCCATTTTCTTGAGTTGATTCTTCCCGCGATAGAAGAAGGTAAATGTCGCGAAAGGCTTGTCAGGTCCATCGATCCCGGTGACCGTTTGAGTGCTAATTGTTTTGGGATCCAGAGTTTTTGGCTTCGCAAAAGTGGTCGTATGGTCTACGTCGGCCGAGCCAGGCTCACCGCTTCCTTGATCCATACTGTCATCGTCGTCGTGAGATCCGAACTGCGGCGAGTACTCTCCCTTTTTGACTTCGCCGGACGCAAGCACCCGATAGAGCGTGACTTTGATCTGCCCAGCAGCTTGTGGCATGGGCTCGTCGTCTTCGCTATCGGTATCTGAATCTGACCAGCTGTCTTCTCCTTTAGCTTGGCGCTCGCCCATGTCCTCATCCTCTTGTTTGATAGGGATAGAGAGCTCGTTTGAATCAGCCTCACGTTTGCGGCGCTTCTTTTCAAGACGTTCCTTGCGTCTTTGAACTCGAGCAGCGACTTCGGAGCTCTCTCCCTTCAGGTCAAGCCCGTTCAACCAGCGCTCAAGGCCCACTTCGCGAAACAGGAATTCGCGCTCTGCTAGCCCGCCCCCCTCGCTATCGGGGACGCTGACCCAGCGAGAGTTTACCCATGTCTCCTCGCCGCGCCTCAAAAGCGTGGCGACTTCTTCCTTCGCCCGGCCGTCGAAGTGTATGTAAGCTGCCACAGTCTCCTTGCTGGAGCTTGTCAAAGGAGTGTAGGGTACGACTGAAGGGTGGAATCGTCCACGCTCAAGAGAACTCGACGGCAGATTTCCGCAGTACCTTGCTTCCACACCGTCTTGGCCCGTGTAAGGGATCTTCTGGTGAGGTACGAGGAGAGTGATAGAGATTGCAAACGTCGAAGGCGACGGCTGATTCGATTCGGAAGAGATCTTGGGTTGCGGTACAGGAATGTACGAAGAGATACGGCTCAGCCGACTTTGCTTTTGGATCGAATATTCCGGTAATGGGCCATCTGGAGTATGGATGCTTACAGCCAGGCCCTTGAAGCAGGGCATGGCTTGAGCGTGAGACTCAGTGTTTAACGAAAGAAAGGGTCGATTCTGTAATGAATGTTTGTACCGATCTAGACCACAATGTGGCACCAAGACTGTATAGCGAGCGGTCTTTATTTATAATCGGTTGCGCACAGGGATAGTAAAATATTTGGCACACGAGCTCTTTGCATGCGGAGGCTTGTTGAATGTTTCGTAGGCTTCAGAGAGAGGCGGTTAATTCACGGGTAAATGATAAGCCGATGTCAGTATACGCGCATCGGGATTCTGCTTCTGTAGGCACAGCACCTTCGGCTCTCTCTATCCTGCTGACCTCGGAACACGCAACTTATACGCATGACTAACAGGATCACCGACAATGTCCCACTTGACATATATGGCCTCGTCTGCAACGATCAACCGACAGGTCTACCGCATGATTGCGTTATTGGTGTGACAGGTATCGTGAGTGCTTTGGCCATTCATGTTCCACGGCGAAGACGCAGTATGTCGGCCAGACGAACTTCTCCTTTTCCTCCCCAACCAGCTGGTCCACTTTGAACTTCTGGCCTTACGTTCACATACCACGACCACGCTCGACGATCCAGCTCTTCAGTGCTCAAAGTATTTGACCACGAAGTGTAAAGCAACCTGAGCGCACCGATGAGACTGCTAAGTGCTCTGGCTTTAGTCTTTTGTTCTGTCTCCGTCGAGCATACGTCGACCTTGAGTGAGATTGAGCGCTGCAAATAGGCCAAAGCTAATTTAGCACTGAAGATTGGGAGCTCGCTGCTCCGCGAAGATGCCGTACGTGGGAGAACTGTGGCAGTCCTACGCATGGCCTCTAGATCCAGGCCCCAGAAGGTCTGTCCTAGCGATTCTGCTGCCGAGTCGTTATCAGATATGTTCACTCCAGTCTGCCGCCTCATCACTCTTATGTCACGATTCATTACTTTCACGACTGGCTGACCTGCGCCGTAACCTTCCTCCTCTGCACTCTTACCAGACTCCAAACCAAGGCTGACAGCCTTGCTTCTACTGTTCATTGAGACCACTGCCTGCGCCAGGCTTAGCCTACTGGACAGCGGCTGCGCCGGCATTGTGAAGTCCAGGAGCACTAGCGCAAATGCCAGAACAAGAGGTGCTCGATTCGTGACTATCGTTGTTGAACTTATGGTGTCTTCATCGACCTCGTCTGGCGGCAGCTGTAGACCCTCTTCAGGGTCTGAAACTACGGTTTTGAAATCTTTGCCGAATCTTTTATTGGGGACTGCTTCAGCAGTGCTTGCAGCATTTGACGTCTTCTTCAGAACGCGTTTCGCAGCATTGTGAATTTGCTTGGCAAGCTTGTCTGCCTCTGGCTCCTCGCCAAACACAGGTTTAACTTGACCGATCTTTGATGAAGCAATCTGTTCTATTGACCCAAGATCGTTGTTTTGAAGCGTCTTGACTTTCGAGATTGCCAACGCCAATGGAATCTTGGCGTCACGGGTTAAAAAACGAAGGAAGGATTGAAGGTCCGCTTGTTCTGCCATAGCGGCTTGTGTCCATATCGAAGCTGACAATCAGTCTCTACGAAGCTCGTATGCTTGATTCAGTAGATTTGTCTTCTAATTCTTCCATACGTGCAACCACTGCAGAAGCATAAACTCAGAAGCACCGCGCTCCTTCCTCGGCTTCACGCGTTTCTGTATGCATCACAGGCCCACCGGCAAAATATTGATCCGTCCGCCCGCATTTTCTCTAGCGTGGGCTGAAGTCTACAATTTTCTTCCCAGAAAAATGTGAAGACGTCCATACTAGCAGAACATTGTAACTCATGATATACACTTCTTTCTGACCCCATATAATACGTAACGATGAGGTATTAATCATTTCAATCGCTGTTCGAAAACGTGTTTTACTTAAATCAGAATTTATACAGGATCGAGACTTGCTATTTCTGCTCGCGTCCGGCGTATCCATCCAAAGGTTTGTGCGAGACTCTCTACCGGCCCTCGCAATTCAGTGAAGATTGAACGGTCTAACGAGGATTAGGGATCACGTTTGTCCGAAATGATGGGCGCTCCTTTCGCTTCTGTCGCTCGAAATGTCACAAAAATTTCAAGATGAAGCGCAATCCACGCAAGCTTGCTTGGACCAAGGCCTTTAGAGCTGCGCACGGCAAGGAACTTACAGTAGACTCCACCCTTCAATTCCAACAGAGACGACAAATACCCACACGCTACGATCCGGAACTGGTACAGAGCACGCTGAAGGCTATGGAGCGCATTGAAGAGATCCGATCAAAACGAGAACGCAGATTCTATCAGGAGCGGATGAAAGGCAACCGAGCGCGGCAATTAGAGGCCGATCGGAAACTCGTCCGCGAGAATCAGCATCTGCTGCCGCTTGCGGAGAGGGACCGTGCCTTGGAGCTCGGCTCTGCAGATGTTGACTCTGACGACGAGATGATGATAGACGAAGAGATGGCCGAAGATCTGGATGAGGAACAGGTCTCGAGTTCGGAAGAGGTCGTACTTTCAGCCAAAGCTACGCCGAAAGCCAAGAGCAAGGTGGAGTCTGTGTTGGATCGGGAAATCAAAATGAAAGAAGCAATCGACAACACTGTTTCACCGAAACAGCCGGGAAGTGGCCGGAGAAGGAAGGCGATCGTTGGCCAGAGACCGACTTAGCGGGACAGCGTCTTTCCTCGATCAATTCTATGATGAGGCTTCTCGGAACAGTGATACGACCCTATCAAACATCCTATTTTCGAATAAGTCTAGGCCAATCTCTTCCGTTGACGGCATGCCTTCCGCCACTCGACAATGTTCGCACCGCTCCGTAGCCTCCAACTTATGGATGTTCCATCATCTTCAAACCCGCAAAACGCATCAAGAGCACTTTCCAAACAGCCTCAGGGCGTTTCGGCTACCGGGGGAAGCCGGACTGGTCGAGGAACCCGTAGCCCAGTAGCCATCGAAGTGTCTGAAGAGGCATTGGCACGCCGGGGACGATGGCATGTTGGGCTTGCTTGAGAGACTTGTATGATGTCGAACCTCATGTGCGGCTTCGTGATGCGCTAGGCTCAAGCGAGTTTCTCACCGGCAAGGCATTGGAAATGCGAGTGACGCGACTTGTACCTAGCTTCAAGTTCCTTGCCAGTCGGCCAAGAGGAGGGGTGAAAATGAATAGGCCAGAGTCGCAGGGTGGATCTAAGTACTCATTCAGACGGGCGAGGGACTGCAAGTAGACTCGGTGCTTTTGCAATGGCACTTTGCGGCGCGCCTTTGTGCACGAGAAACAAGCCCTGCAGCATCGCGGTGCTGACTTTACCCATCAGCTGTAGCTCAGTGATCCGGTTGACAAACTGCCTCTTCAAGTGCCCGTCTCGGTCGTGCTCGCCGTAGAACCTGTCCCACAGCTCCTTGATCTGGTACTCGGTCGCTTCGCCCAGCCTGACGGTCATGTCGACGCGGCCGGGCCGCACGAGCGCCTCGTCCAGCCTCTCGATGTGGTTCGTCGTCAGGAAGACGATCCGCTCCTCGGCGCTCGCGACGCCGTCCAGCGCGTTCAGCAGGCCGGAATAGGTGACGTTGGCCCCCTGGTAGCCATCGGCATCCCGCTGCACGCGCCGGTTGCCGAACGCGGCGTCGGCGTCCTCGAGGAGCACGATGGACCGGGGCGGGACGTTGCTCAGCAGATGCATGAGCCGGTCGTCGGTCAGACCGTGCTCGCTCAGATGCAGCATGGCTATGTTGAAGTCGAGATAGCCAGCGACCGCTTGAATGAAAGAGCTCTTGCCGGTCCCTGGAGGACCCCAGAGCAGATAGCCCCTGCGGTAGGGGATGCCTCGGTCGAGGTACCACTCTCGGGACTTCAAGAACGCGTCAAGGTCATTGAGGATGCGCTGCTTGACTCCCTCGGCGAGTGTTACGGATTCGAGCGGTCGCTTGCGCTTGGGCTGGCCGAACTGTTGCCATTGCGTGTTCCAGGCCGTGTAGATGGTCGTCTTGCCTTCCTGAGCCTGCATGCTGAGAGCATGGGCTTCTCGGAACAAGTCTTCGAAGACATGTCGATGGGCGTATAGGGTAGTCAGCTTAATCGTTTCGAATGGAGTGCCTGACTGATCTAAAGGCCCCTTCTCCCTCTCACGTGACACTGCGAGAAAGGCGGATCCATAGCGGAGGATGTGCCTCCCAGGACCTGGCACTAAAGAGAACCTGGTTTGCGTCATACCGTTTGGCAACGTTACAGCCGACGTATCCATGGACAGATGATGGAGCCCGGGAGTAAATCTCCGTAACAGACGTTCTACCAGCGGAGCTCTGAAAGGGCGAGTCTCCTGGTGCATTTGCTCCCGTTGGTGGTGGGACATCCATTGCAAGAACCAACGGTAGGATTTGTCATGTCTGGTGATCTCAATATCCACGAGGAGTTTCCTTCGTAGAAACGAGGCGCCTTGCCGGATCGCCTGCTGACCGACGCGTAGGCCGCCTCCGAGTAATGCCAGTCCAAAACCCTGTGAAGCAAGCCTTTTAATTCTCGCGGACTTTGCCGATGAATGTGGACGTGGGTTTCAACATACGGCTGTAAAGAACGGATTGCTGGCTAACGACGAAAGTGGAGTCCCATCGCCGGCAGTCTTCTCGGTTGATAGGTTCTCCAGAAGCCGAGCTTTGGCACGCGTTGTGTCGCCATTCACGGTGGCCTTAGTGATTGCATTCGTCCCATCTTCCATCAAACCTGGGATGGTCGGCGGCAGCTACACCTAGGAGAAGGAAGCCGCCCAGTCGATCCGAAAGAGGTATGACTACGTGCTCCTCAAGCTTCGGAGCTGATGCAAATATTTATATTGGTTATAAAGTATATGTAACGCCGTCCAACTCGGCAAAACAGCCGGCTGTGGTTTTGCCACCGCTTTTCAAGCCCGCTATATCGCCTTCCAGCAAAGAACTCACAGAGCAACATTCAATCACAATATTGACAGGCTTCGATCACGCTGTAATTGGCTTCAAAAATTCTCAGGTTTTGTTGGTGCTCCGACAGGATGGAGATGTTTCTCACCGTCGACGATGTGTGTTGAGCGTATTATCACACAATCCCAATTCCCGGTTGACTCCGTGACAACGATTTTGGACTGCATATTCCCAGTTCCAATCAAATGGCTGAAAGGTTGAGAATGCATATCGTTAATTCTCTAACGCCCTTCTGCCGCTGATTGTCTTCTGGTGTAGTTGAACTCGGGTCAGAAATAGAGGCCTAGGGCGTTGGAGACAATATATTGTCCACAAACGTCAACGTGCCCGGTGACTATTGCTTGAATTTCGATCTGAATGGCTACCACAGCTGCGTCTCTGCGGCCCGTCTTCGGTGTGCTTGACGATGCACCGGTAAAAGATTCAGCCATCACTATTATTTCAGTGTTGCCCGACCACAGAATGGGACCTTTGTTTCGCAACAAGCTTTTTTCCGTGATGGCGTTATCGAATATCAGAAACAACCTATCGCCCGCTTGTTTTTCGCAGACCTTTTGAAAAGTTCACTTCAACGAAATTATGGAGCAAAGTAGTTCCCAGATACCTCGTGTAACGAGTCAGGGCGACGTGGAACGGCCCAAGGTCAACCTCTTTGGTGGCCGTGCACCGGCCTGTCTCGCTGTGATAAGCAGCCTGGTCATCGCAACGACGGTAGTCGTGGGTTTGCGAACCTACGTTGCTGCGAAGGTCACGAAACGGGGCTGGTGGGCTCTGGGTTGGACGATCGCGGCATGGGTAAGCACATGGCGCTCATCTCAGTCCCCCTCTATACTCAATTGCGATTTGCGTAGGTCTGTTGCCTGATCAATTATGGCTTCACGTTGCAGGCCAGCATGTTTGGTCTGGGCAACCATGTCGACATCGTGAATGAAGCTGGAACGATGAACCAGCTACTACGCTGGATGTACGCCGCGATCTTTGTTTTCGACTATGCTATCGCCTTTGGCAAGATAGCCGCGATTGCCTTCCTGCTTACTATTCAAGGCCCGCTGGTCCGCGATCGCTCCTTGTTGATTCTTCTAGCGACATGCAGCGGGATACTAGCTGTACCGTTGAGTATGGTTACTATCTTTCAATGTAAACCAGTCGCTGCACTCTGGACAGTCACCATGCAAGAGCCGAATGTCACGTGCTCTTCAGACGCATTCTTTAACTCAGCCATTTTCTGGGGAGGTAGGGTTTCCAGCAACAGCGGTCGGTGTATTCGTTCAGAATCTGACAATGTCTATAGCATGGAGTGCTTTGACCGATTTGTTGATCGCTCTCTACCCTATTCGCTTCCTCGCCTACCTGAACATCCCCCTACGATTGAAGCTTGTTTACGGGACACTTCTTGGCACGGGTATCTTCACCGCCATATGCGCCTGCATTCGAACCTATTACCTTAGCGCGTTTCGTTCGTCCAGCGATCCTACCTATATCAGTGGCTTATTCTTTCTGTGGGCACAGCTTGAAGAGTGGCTGGTCGTGTTATTAGCATCCTTGCCAGCGGTTTGGTATGTTCAGGCGGCCTTCTCGTTTATATTATAAGCTGCACGATGCTGACGTCAGACGTTCTCATGGGCAGGCCTTTGTTCCGCAGGAGTAGCAAGACTGTATTCACCCGGTCCCCAGATGTCCTTGCGGTCGACAGCATTCGAATATTAGAGGACAAGCGAGTCCAACGACGGATCGCTGGCCCTTCTGGCTATGCGACTCCTGATGCAGAAGTTGGACGTGATTTCACCTCGTTCCCTGGGTCAGAAAAGCGGGCGGCAAACGTGGAGGAGATTTACATGCGACAAGATGTCGTGGTCATGGAGCAGCCGGCCGAGGCTGGTGAGGAGGTTGCTCATGGCGCGGATGTGGAATGCAAAGAAACTGAACGGACGACGAGGCGAAGCATGGTGGACTACGAATTCGACATTGACGGAACATCGCCTCGCATGCACAGCAGCAGAGTCAGTGTGAGGATGAGCTTTCGTGCAGAGAGCAACAGTAAAGCGCCTGATCTTTCATCTGACGAGTAGTCGTGGTAATCTGGTTGCGAACCACAAGCGTGGACTAGGGGGCGATCATCGAAATTTTAGGGTTGATGGAAGCGTATACATATCTTTATTGCGTTGACTCCGGTTGGCTGAGTAACGAAGCTTACTATCCGAAATATCGTATGACATTGTCAGCATATCACGCTGAGTTCAGAATGCACAAGAAAATATCGTCCTAGGCCCAAGTTCCATTTTCCATGAGTATCTGAAGCCACAACCCCGTTAGAAGTTTCTTCAGATCACTGCCGAGAAACCCACCAAATGGGCCGTATCCACGAGGATACAGAACTTTATGCCACGTGGGACGGAGATACAGAATTCTGGGCCCGACACCCGTCCAAACGAAGTTGCTCCGCTTCCACCCAAGTCCCGACGGACCAAGGAACGAAACGGGCTGTGACAGGCACTGTGAGGGATTGGATCGGAATCTCGGAGCCTGGAGACGGCCTCATTCGGCCGGCTCAAAAGTCGATGATCCGCTCACACGAGCTTGTGAGGTGCTCGTCCTTTTTGCATCATTATCAATGTGTCCGCCATATCGCTGCCATCTGCTCGCATGATACCGCAGCGCATATCACAGATAGCTGGCCACAAAATACCAAACCCAATCCACCGACTCCATTAGCTGGAAGCAGAAGGCGCATCGCTTCTGCACCTTCCGTCTCGATGACTCTATACACTGCGGTCGCCGCACCCAGCACCGGCCCGAACATTCCCCAACACTTGCGGGGCAAGCAACACCACAACTCTAATGGGAAAGGCTTCAACAATCCGTGGCCTTCCTTCAAGGTGCCCGCCGTCACTGGCATAATAAAAGTGCTGTTTAAAGATCATATCCTGTGAGGGAGACTCTCCATCTTGCGTTTGATCCGGAAGCAATTTTTTAATCAAAAACTGCGCTTCGCTTCCTGTAGGACTACTTTCGGGCTCGCCCCGCCACCAAAACCACCTCCCTCGACATTCGAAGTTAGGAAACCCGTCTTTCTTGCGACTCGCGATACCCCCGAGCTACGTGCGACATGGCTCGGCCATGCCTGTTACTACGTAGAATTTCCGGGCGGCTTCCGTGTGCTCTTCGATCCAGTATTCACTGATCGATGTGGGCCCTCTTCATTCATGGGCCCAAAACGCTATACGGCCCAACCATGCCACGTCGACGATCTCCCGTTTGTGGATGCCGTAGTCATCTCTCATAATCATTACGACCATTTGTCGTACCCCACCGTTATGCAGCTTCACAAGCGCTTTCCCAACACGCACTTCTTCGCGCCGCTTGGCAACAAGAAGTGGTTTGAAAGTTGCGGCATTCGCAACATGACCGAGCTTGACTGGTGGGACTCAGTAGAATTGAATCTCCATCCGCTCTCGACTGGAAGTGGTGCCAGGAAGGAAGCCTCTGCCGCAGATCCGTCCAGACCGCCCTCATCTGACGGCTCCGGTGCCTCTGCAACTCTCACGTGCTTGCCCTGCCAGCATATGACCGGCCGAGGCTTCTTCGATCGATCTGCTACCCTGTGGTCGTCGTGGAGCGTCACCTCCTGCGGCCGCTCCGTCTACTTCGGCGGCGACACGGGCTATCGCACGACCCCGCCAGGCAGCAATGAGCCTCTGGACTACGACCTGGCCTCCGATGCGCCCATCTGCCCTGCGTTCAAACAGATAGGCGACCATGTCGGCCCCTTCGACCTCGGTCTGATCCCCATCGGCGCCTACGAGCCCCCGGAGCTAGTGAGCCCCGTCCACGTGAGCCCGTATCAGAGCGTGGAGATCTTCAAGGAGACCCGGTGCAGGCGCGCCATCGGCAGCCACTGGGCCACGTGGTACCTGACCAGCGAGGACGCCATGGCGCCGCCGCAGCTGCTCAAGAAGGCGCTACAGCGGGCCGGCCTGCCGGAGGAGGGCCTGTTCGACGTGTGCGACATTGGCGAGAGCCGCGAGTTCGCGGCCGCGCCTTGAGAGCAGCGCCGCCGTCCCGCAGCGCAGCGCCACTGCGCGGCCTGCCGCCTGGCGTCCGGGCTGATTTCCAGCCACACGGCCGCCCACGCGACGCCGACGAGCGCCGGAGCTGGCCGGATCGCATGCGACGTGCAAACGCACTGTGCTGCCCAGAAAGTCACGGGCAGACGATGTATCTACTTGTCGGCGCTTAGAAAGGAAGATGGATCCCCCAAAATGAATCGTATATTAATCAATCATTACTTCGTCAAGCACAAAAACGTGCGATCTTCTTGGCATGATCAAAAGAATGTCTCTCGAGAGATGCCCTCAAAAGTACGGATCGATGTTCTCGTCGTCGCTGCCGCCAGCAAGATCGACGACCGCGTCGCTGGTGCTGGCCCCGGCCAGCCGGCCCCACGTCGGAGTCCTGGTCTTGAGGCTCTTGAGTTTCCGGCTCGGCGACCGCGCGTTCTCCCTCTCCCTCATCAGCCCTTGAACTTGCATCTTGAGCTGCTCGACCTCGTCGTCCTTTTGCTTCAAGATGGATCTCAGCCCGCCGCTCGCCTGAGCAGGACCCTCGTCCACGAACACGTCCACGCTGTCGCCTCGAAGCCTTGAGCGGGCGAGAATGCTGACCTTTGCGTCAACGTGCTCTCCAGCCCGTGCCATGAGCTCTTCGCGCTCGTCTCGCCATCTTGCTCTTTCTTGATCCATCTGGGCCTCATACGAATCCCAACACTCTTCGCGCACTTGGATTTCCTGCTCTTCCAGCCTTGCTTCTGACGTCGCCCATGACGTCTCGGCTTCCACCCGGCGGCGTCGCTCTTCCGAAATTTGATGGCGGAGTACTTCTATCTCATTCACCGCAGAGATTAGTTGAGTGCTGAGCGCGTCATTTTCCGCTTGCAGACGCAACATGGTCGCCTCGGAGAACGACCGTTCACTGGGGTGTTGCGAAGAAGCAGAGGCTGGGCGCGAGCCATTCTGCGGATGTCCAGGAGTGCCTGCGATGTATTGCGATGTCACAGAAGGTATTCTGGGTACTGTGACCTCACGCGCAAGGGCCGAGTATCGAAGTATCTGCGACGTAGCATTAAAGTCTCCCCTTGGATCCGCCGTCACAACCATAATCGCGTTCTGTTGCGCGTGCGCCGTTTTCATGTTTGTGTGGTTGTTTTGGTTGAGGATGTTGCTGAATAACAGTTCTGTGAGCTTGCACTGACGGAAGGGTACCAAATGTAACGATTGTTGAGGGTTGGACGATTGGTGAGCGTTGTCCGACTGCATCTGCATGCACTGTCCCAGATACATCAGGGACTCGTTGATCTTGCCGGCTTCTGCCAGTGTGGCTCCAGCAGTCTTTGCTGTTCTCGCTCGTTCGGAGCCTAGTGCCATAGTGTTAGCAATGATTCTGGACATTCCAATGTGCCTTTGGCGATCACATACCTGCAAGGTCTACGACTGTGAATGTATTTCCCGACCAGGGAGATCTTGATCCTCGTCTTCGTTTGCGAACCTCCACACAGAAGAAACCGTGGCTACGGCTGCTGACTGCGTTACTCCCAGTTCCGGCAACCTTTCGCTCTATAAGGCCGGTCTCAAGGACGAGCAGAGCTTCTGAAAGGCTGCCGCAGATGACTTTGCGTAGACCGGCGACTACTTTGCGCTCTGGGGAATGCTCGGTCGATTTGAAAAGAAGCGGACGCCGTCGCAAGTCCTTCGAAACCATTCTGCCAGCGGGCGCAGATGCAGGATTCAAGAGATCGAAGATTCTGTCGTTGTATACCTCGTACATCGATATCACGACAGCGTAATCGCAGAACTTATCCACATCCAGACCCGCTCCCGTCATCTGAGGATGGATGGGGCCAATCGGAGGAGGTGGAGGAAGCCGGGCTCTCGATGGTGTTGGAGTTGGCGAATACACTGTCCAATTCGAGGATTCCTACACCATGTCAGCGGTTAAGCTCCACGACCCTGGGTTACAAATCCGAGCGCTTACGTTGGCGGGAGTCTGAGCTCGAGACGTTGCTCGACTGTCGGGGTCCATGCCATAAAGGGACTCGAGGAAAAATGCGGCCGGCAGAAGCTGTGCTTCGGAAACATCGCTCGCAGCAATTTCATGTAGAACATTGACTGGGTTGACAAGCTGAGTGCCTATGCTTTGGAAAAGGACATCGAGAGACATTTGCGTGAGGCCCCGCTGCGTACGCGATCCTAGGATCGTATGGCTCTGTTTCGTAGTATCAGCTAAAAGCACGGCGTTGCGAAAATCTTCGGATACCTATGTACCTTGCCTGAGCCTGTGACACCGAGCGTCGCAACAAGCCCATCCTTGCCTGCTTTATGTTGACCGCCCAACACTCCCTCCAGGAGGCTGTTGACATTTGTACCGGAGAATACGTCCAGCTGCGACGAACGCTCATTGAAAATTCTTGTGAAACCGAATCGCTCCACCGCACGCTTGCGAGAATCCGAGCTTGGAGGTTTGATCGTAACATGCGTTGGGTGGGACTCCGTCGTGTCTTCAATATCCAGGAACTGCTCGCCTTCCGCTGTGGGCGGAGGCCTCAGCCTTAGGAAAACCTCAAAGAGGGAGCTCGTGCAAGACGCCTTCGACTCCATTTCCTTGTTATCTGACACGTAGCGACCAAGTTATTTGAAGATGCTCTCTATGAGTTTCCCGAATTTACTATCCATGGATATGCAATGACACAAAAACGCGACATCAAAAAGACTTACCCGGAGTGCACTCCGGTTGTCATGGAGACAACAACAAGCCGAATCCACCATACGAGATTAGGAGAAGAACGGTTTTCAGTTAGCGTTCTGACAAGGGTTTGCTGATAAGGCGGCTCTATTGTTGCATGGCTTGCGCTCCGCTACTAAAGATGCAGTGCTTACACCGCAAATTCCAGAAGATCCTACAAAGCTGGTCATACGTCTGAACCAGTGCTACGGAATGTTGCGCATAGCGCAACGTACTGTTCCGCGATGCCTAATACAGGCGTCGGTAGTTGAGTGGCTTGAATCAAGCTCCTCACTTTGGTTATACCTTCGTCCTCAATGAGTCGGCGCACTGTCTTGTAGAGAGAGGGCGAGAACTGGACAGCAGGGTCAGCATAGGGCAAAGACAAAAGCTGGACCCGTTTGTTTCTTACCTCAGAATACCACCGATACTGCCAGCATACCAATCGAATAACGGCGCCAACGACATTCTTGATCTCCCCGTCTTTCTCCCACGTCTGCAGTAGACCTGCCATGGCTTTCGGACTGAATCGCATCGTCAAGCACTGCTGCCAAGCCTCGACCGCTTCCCGTTCATAATCGAGTCTGCTGGCCAGATCAGCGAGAATCTCCCATTCTTCCGCAGACTTTCTGTGAGCCGCTTTGGATTGGCTCGCTTCAGTTCTCCATATCGTATACACCCGTAAATCCTCGTAAAGCACCATGAACAGATTATCCAGCCACCGTTCGCACAATCTCTTATGTCTGAAGTTTGGCGTCTCGTCCTTATCGTCCGTGCCTGCATCAACAGTGTGGGAATCGGCTCCACCAGCTCGAGCCTCTTCTGAAGCAACAGCGTGCCCTGGCTTTGGAATGTCCGGCGACGTAGCTTCGTTTATAGCTCTCGTGGAGGCTGCGTCAGATGCGCCGTCCTCTACGTCCTCATCATCATCCCGGTCCGGTGCAGGCTTGAGTCCATTGGAGAACCCTGTTGCGCCTGTGCTCCGACCGCTCATTCCAGCAGTCGACGCTTGCCGATCTTGGCGATATTCTTCCTCCATCACGAAGACCTGACTCCTAATACTGAGGAGCTTGTCCCAGCCGATTCGCCTCGTGATTTTCGTCAGTAGCCTGTATGCTCGTTCGAACGTCCCTTTGAAATTAGCCCCCACCAGTTTTCGATATTGTGGATTCGCCCCTTCGGCTTCGCCATGCGTGCTGCTATCGTCAATATCGTCACACTGGGTTTCAGGAATTATGGGAAGATGGATGCGGTCTGGGTTAGGTATTCTGGGAGCGTCGCGGTCTTGGTAGGTGAACATGGGGCACGAGTTCAATGTGAGCAGAGCTTGCTCATACTGTTCTAGACCAATGTAGATTTCGGCCAGACGCGCCCAAGTCCCGAATTCGCTCGGAGCCGAAATCACACTCCGCTTAGCTGTTTCCAGGGCAAGATCGTTGCGCTGCTTGGAGCTACAGAATGAAGCCTGGGTATCTAGAAGAGTATAGTCCATGGGGAGTTCTTGGATCGCTTCATGAAGTAACTGAACGGCCTTGACTTCCTCGTCGGCGGCGATGTAGATCTGGACCAGAAGAGATGATATTTCAGGGTCCCGGGTCCGCAGCTTCTCAAACAAGTTGATTCCAGACATATAGCGACCAGTAGTATTGATGTACTTCAACAAACCAGTCGTAAGGTGATTCGAGACGAGGTTCGGGACCTGGATTTCAGGCTCGGAGCCCAGCTGCCAACCTGTGCCGAGACGTCAGTGCATTAAACAAGGGTCTGGTATTGCGATCCAGTACCTTTGAAAAACAACTTCTCGGCCGCCTGAAGAAATTTGTGTTCTGCTTCCGTGCCTGTGATTGGGTTGAATCTTCGGCATCCTATTATTCGTTTGATAGCGTCACCATTCCCAGAGTCAGCATAGCTGTATGCTCGGAGGACGCTGCATAGGTAAGTTTCGAGCCACAGCGTGTCCGTGGCCTCCTTCTTCTCCAGTCTCTCATCTACGCAATAACTGTCGACGGAGCCCGGAATCGTGACCTGAACGCGCATATCCACTCTGGAGAAGGCATTGTAGCAACTGCAGACTTGTCAGCGTCCGTGCCACGCACACACACAAGTACCCAGTTAGTAAGAAGAATAACCCACCAATATATTCCTGATGCGACCTTGTGGCTTCGATCGGGGGAAGAGAAGATGAGGGTATTTACGTATGCGGCAAGGCTGGCGGACGAGGAAGCGTCCACACCGGTAACGTGGTGGAACACGGCATGCTGAATCGAATCGTCCGAGTTAGAGGATTGATCTTGTCCATTGAAGTTGATTTAGGTCTGGTGAGAGGCACACCTGTTTGGATGAGTTCTTGCTGTTCTGGCGAACGAGATTGACCAGGTCGGGAGGGCCGAGTTCTCGTAGCTGAGCGAGACTTTCGTTGCGGTGTTCAATTGCGGAATGGGAATCCTCTTCTATCAGCCTGCAGATGATGTCGTTGATTAGCGATTTGTTGGGTGGTATGGAATCGTACAAAGCTTACTCCGGCACTCCTGGGGTGAGCATGGTCGTTGTGAGGTGTTCAAAGCGATGTGAGGAGCCTGAACGCTGGCAGTCCCAAAGCCAATATGGTTTATATTATAATAATTTACACGGACAGCTAATACCTATGCGGGAGCCACAGATTGTGGAGACTGGCACCTCGAGAAAGGGAAACTGTTGCCGGGTAGTCAATGACTTCCCTGAAATTCGTCGAGAAGCCGCATTAGCCACACGCTATTGGGTTTGCCGTCATCCTGAAGACAAGAATTAGCAATGGCCAGCGTCACGCTTTAGAGTAAGAGTTGCAATAGAATCGTTGATTCATGGAGGCGTCCAGACTATAATTGTACCGTCGTTATTTCGTTGCGTGCTATTTACAATTTATTTTGAAGCAGAGCCTGGTGTATACCCAGCGTTCCCCAACGCCAGCCAAACTTGGACCTCCCCCAGCCGTAAAATGCGTTACCATCAGATGTCCAAATGCTCTATTGATGCACATCGGGCATTTCCGCTTAAGGTCTTGAAGCTCAACCAGGAGCTCCATCCCAAGATCTGCTCAGTGTGCGCTGGACCCCGAGCCACTCCGTATTCTGTCGGGCGAGGGTTCCCGATGGTATGGTGTCCGCGGATGCGCGTCATCAAACGGTGACACGCAGCTCGACTTCCGCGCATCGTCGTCGTCCAGAAGGCCGCCAACATCAGCCAGCTCCCGGGAAAAGCTCGATGTCTGAGCCAGGGGCGCTGGTCTGAGGGGGCGCGAAGAAGCATTGGTGGAGATTGAGGCGCTGATTCCATCAATTAGGCGGACGTCGTTGTTATCCACTGATCCCTCGGTTTCTGACAAACGGCCTTGTCGCCTCAAATTGACGCCCAACATCCCGGAATCAAAGGCATCGAGGAAAGGTCTCAGCACAGGCGTACATGCACTCATGACCGCGAAGGATAGAACACATTGTGTTGCAATCGTCCCCCCGGTAGCAGCGTAAGCGTGGTCCGGCTCATTGTATTCTCGAGGAATCAATATCATTCGAGCAATGATCGCTCCAACGACTCTGCAACAGATATGATTAGCGATTGAAAGGAATCGGTCAAGCTTCGGAGGTGCTCACATGATGCGGATCCCAAAGGCAAGACTAGCAATTATTTTTCGAGAACTTGGCATCGGAAGATGCCACATTAGCCAGATTGGCAACCCGATCACAATCAACTCTGTCGCGATGTTGATGCCGTCGATAGACTCCCACCAGCCGATGAAGTCGATACATTGATCCGGTCGGGCGCTCCAGGGTACGGTGGAGCCGCATTCGAATGCCACGACAAAAACACCAGTCAGGGCCCACATCCCAATGAATACTGCAGAAACGACGCATGCGATCCTGTTGGAGCGGTATACCCAGCCAAGACGGTAGATGAGATGAAGTGCTGCCACTTTGGTGAGAAACAACACCACAAAGTACAGGATGTGGGACGCATATGAGACCTTGGAGAGAAGTCGATTTTGATCAATCGGCTCAGTGGTTTTCATCCCGAGCCCAGCCGCCACCGCGACTGATACCAGCACCACTTGCGCGATATTGCAGAACTGGACAACTCGCATCTTTAGTTTAGTGGGCACTCATTTTGGAGCAGGAGCGAATTCTTACCATAGCAAGGATGACGATCGCATCGTCCCAATGGTAGTTTTCCGACACCGTCAAGGCCTTGATCGCAAGGCGCAATAGCACAGCAAGGATCATGTAGGTCATGAGTAGCCAACCAATGATGTTGATTACAGCGCCTTGGTTGTCCGGGGTCACCACCGCGTACCGGCGCGCTATCTCCGGGGTGTACTTCATGATTCAGGCCAGTCGCAAAAACGGTCTGATCGGACGTAAGCTCTAGGAGGATGAAGCCTGCGTATGCGATTTAGTTATGCAGAGCGTCAAGCCGGGAGCCTGTCCCACGCCGCCCATCTTCCTCCGATCTATCCCTTGGCTGTATGTTTCCGTGCTTGACTTGTGGTTAATTCTAGGACAATTTGCTTAGGCCACGCTGAGTATTGCGGCGGATAAGGTTGGCGTGCGGATCGATCCTTTTATTATAATCCTGAGAGGGTGCAGTCGCAATCGCTGAGAAGTATGGTAGAATTGGATTAATAACGTAGTCGAGCTTATGTGATAATATAATGAGAACCGCGATAAGCGAACGCGAGGGAAATTGATCATAACCCTCTCATCTCGAGCAAGGCCGCACGCACCATGCGGACCCTCTCATACAACGGAATGACCCGGTGGCTTACGGGGCTCAAGGACGGGCGGAAGATTTGAAAACAAAACGTGGCTGCCTTCCTTTGTGTTGATGGATTGCCTGTTGGGGTATTTGGCGACACGTTTCATTCACGTCTCACGGCGCTGCCCCGTTTCAACCTGACGGGACCTCGACGTATCTCCAGCTGATGATATACTCTGCCCTTATCCGCTTACGATCTGGGTAGCGATAGCCGCTCTTTTTGACGTAGCGCCTTGCCCCTCGTCTTGTGTATAACAACACAAGAGCCGGAGTCCAAGCTGCGACTGGTTCGAGTTGAAATCCGCCCGTGACGCTTAGTGAAACCAACAGGATAACGCCTTGGCGACGCTACGGTGCGCTTCGCGAATTATCTGTTAAATGACGACGCAAAGCTCCCTTGAGCGCGTGTGTCGATGTCGCGTTGGGATTGAAGATGACCATTCTGGGCCACCGGTGACTCAACCAGTAACGACTACAAAATGCCTACCACGGACGTGAAGGAGGCGCGACAACGAACGCAAGCTCACAAAACTGGCTTAGCGATCCGACAAGACTACGAAGCGAAGCTCGCGGAAAATGACGATGCGATACTTCTCCGCGCTGGCAAGCAGGGCCAGCTCAAGAGGAATTTTGGGTTCTTGTCTATGCTTGGCTTCACAACGACTATGCTTGCATCTTGGGAAGCGAGCCTGTATTCGAACACGACAGCGCTTCGCGAGGCAGGACCGGTGGGCCTATTGTATGGGATCATATTTTGCTTTGTCGGGTCATTAGCCACCACTGCTTCGCTCGCCGAGCTCGCTTCGATGGCTCCTGTGTCTGGGGTAAGTGGTGCCTGGCAGACCTGCCCCTGCTTCCAGTGTAGCTGACGACGCTGGATTCCCTTCAGGGACAATACTTCTGGACCGCTGTCCTCGCCCCTCCCAAATCCCGCGTCTTCCTGAGCTGGGTCGCCGGTTGGGCATCGATCATTGGATGGCAAGCCTTTCCCGCAAGCGGTGCCTACCTTTGCAGTACTATGTTGCAGGGCATAATCAGACTCGACAATGCAGACTTCGCCATCAAGCCATACCAGACGACCCTTATTGCTTGGGCTGTCTTGCTCTTCGCAGTATTCGTGAACACCTTTGCTGCCAGATCGCTTCCGAACTTGGAGGGCTTTCTCTTGGTACTTCACATGTTTGGGTTTTTCGCGATCCTCATTCCCATGGTGTACCTGGCCGAAACTCAGGACGCCGCCTTCGTTTTCGCAACCTACGAAAGTTCTTCTGGCTGGAATAGCAGAACCCTCACGTGGTTTATTGGCCTATTGTCTGGCACATTCACCTTTTTGGGGTATGACGGTCCTTGCCACATGGCTGAAGAAGTCCAAGATGCTGCGCGAATCGTGCCTTGGTGTATGGTCTCAACGATCATCCTCAACGGTACTCTGGCTATCGGTATGACCATCGCCTTTCTCTTCAGCTGCTCGGATTACCCACAAGTCCTCGATTCAGCAACCGGCTTCAGCTTCATCCAAGTGTTCTTCAATGCTACGCAATCGAATTGGGCCACCACGCTCATGACTGCCATCCTCATCACCGTGGACTTGTTCGCTTCAATCTCGCTCCTGGCCAGCACTTCGAGGCTCACCTGGGCTTTCGCGCGAGACCGTGGCCTTCCCTTCTCCGATTGGATTGGAAAGGTCGACACTCGTTCCGCGCTGCCCATACGCGCTATTGCCGTGTCCACGGCGGTGTCCATGTTGCTCATGATAATCGTTATCGGATCCACCACGGTCTTCAATGCCATCGTCTCTCTCACTGTGGCTGGCCTCTCTTCCTCTTACATGATACCTATCGCCTTACTGATGTACAGGCGCGCGCGAAAAGACGACTTGCAACTCGGACCGTGGACCCTGGGCAAATTTGGAATCTTCATTAACGGGCTGTCTACGGTTTTCCTCGTCATCACAACCCTCTTCTCTTTCTTCCCACCGGCGATCCCGGTGACTGCAAGCAATTTCAACTATTCGGTAAGTAGGCGCCTGTCTGTCTGAATGTTTCCGAAACTTACTTGTAGAACATAGTGTGTTGTCTTTGTCGCAGCAATGATTTTGGGTCTAGGTTTCTATGCCTTTATGGGACGCCACGTTTACACAGGGCCGATCATGGAGAGGAGAAAGTCATCAACTCCGTTCAGAAAATATTACAACGAGTAGCGAGTAAGAATGGACAACTGCGAGCAATCAAAGTGTCGGTGGACACATGGCGTTATGCAACGTATTTGAAACCCGCTGGCACTGAGGGGGCGACAAGATCTTGCTGGATCAGGCTAATGTACGCATTCTATAAGGCCTCACTCCGTCTACAAGTCTCTCATCGCTTTGGAAAATGCTCGTGTCGAAACCCCGCTTTCAAACATCAAATCAAGCTCTTCAAAAGACCGCCCCTTCGTCTCTGGGAGATGAAGCCAAGCCCAAATCCAGCAAATTGCGCCCAGCCCTCCAAAGAAGAAACCCAGCTTTCCTCGCAAGTTTCCTTGATCGGGGTTAATCATATACGGAATCGCAACTGTCATGACTATGCCCAATACCGCTTGCACAGCCGTGGAGAGGGCAATTGTTTTCTCCCGGAGCCGCGTCGAAGATACCTCACATATGATGACGAAAGTCAGAGGGCCGATGGTCAGATCATACAGAAAATTCCAGACAACCATCAGACTAGACTGCGCCCATACGACGCCTAAATGCGCGTCAACATTGGGAAGACAGTCGAGAATACCGATGATCAGCTGAACAATGACCAATGACGCCAAGCCATTTAGAAAGAGACGGCGTCGACCGAAATATTGCAGCAAGACCCAGCTGAGACAAGTCGCAACAAATCCCACGGCCAGAAACCCCACCCCCATATCGAAGGCCTTCTGAGTAGGCAGTCCAGCTCGTTCAAAGAAATACGTTGCGTAGTTGACAAGATAAATCCCGCTTAAAACCTGAGTGGAATACACACCAGTGGCGATGAGCGTGCGACGTCTCGAGCCCAATGCGCTCTTCAGACAATCTCCGTATCTCGTGCCTTGCTGCAATTCACGTTCCAGAGTGTCCGTTGAGATGATCTTGGCAAGGGTTGCATCAATGTGGTTGTCCATTTGGTCGCTTCGGGAACTCAGCCTCGCCAGCACCGCGCGTGCATCGATCAGCCGTCCTTTTCGAACAAGCCACCATGGACTCTCTGGAGCAAAGGGAAAAAGGACAAGGATGACGGCGGGCCACACCCATTGCAGTGCAAACGGAATACGGTAAGCCCATTCAGTTTGCATGGATGAGGTCCCCGCTGTCACTCCATTGGCTATGAGCTGGCCAATGACGAAACAAAGGTTCACATAGCTGGTCATGATGCCTCGCAAAGCAAGCGGCGTGACTTCGCTCGCATAGGCTGGAGCGATAACAGCGTACGTACCCAGAATGAGGCCTCCAAGAAGTTCGCCAACCAGGAGCACGGAAAGGCTTGTGGCGAAAAATTGGAAGAATACGCAGGCCGCGGTCCCAACTACGCATGCACCGAAAGTTCGCTTGCGACCATACGTATCCATGGGGATGCTGGCGACCAACGCCCCGAGTACTTGGCCTATTGGGTTGCCAAGGGATAATGCAGTCTGCCATCGTGCAGGTATGATGTACGACTCTGATGGTGCATAGTAATATCCGAACCGCTGCTGGAAAGCAGGGGATGCGTACAAATTTCCGAGCAGTTGCGGGTCAAACGCCAGCATGATAATCCCCAATGAGAAGAACATGGACCAGGCAACTGCTTTGGGATATTGCCGCAGCGTCTGCCATGCCGTGAGTTCGTCTGAGCCTGGAATGTCCGAAGCAGTGACTACTGTTGCGCCGGCATCGTGCATCTGCTGCGTGCGGACGCCTGAAATTTCAGCCACAGCACTACCTTTACTTTGCTCCCCCATCATGGCATGCGGTCAGATAGCCTCTTCCGTCTAGTGATCAAGAACGATACCCGGTTGTTACCAAGGCCTGCGCTTTCACCGAAAAAAACTCTGCTCTGAAATTTCACTCGTTGCTCGTTCGACAGCCCTCGCGCATACTGTGGCTCGTCCAGCCGGCCGCTCTCGCTGGTCCAGCACCGTCCGTCCGCGTTGCTCAGGCACGTGGTCTGATCTCCAGTCGCGGCGCAGTGCTCGCCCAGAGACAGCCCCAGACATGCGACCTTCAGGATGGCCGCACGTGAAGACGGGGCTGTGCGGAGGCGAATCGAGGGTCTGAAAGTGTGCCTCGCTGCGGCGGCGGCCTGCAGATCTCTCGGCAAAGCACGCGAGGCCCGGGGTGCGGCCGGGCTCGGAACGCGCGCGGGGCAAAGTTTTTCCTGTGTCTAGCGGGTTTTGCAGGCACTCGCAGGGGACGCGCTGTCACCATAGAATTGTGCATTTCAAAGAGGACGGCTTTGAATGACTTGGACTGTACTATCCAGCGAGACTGTCGACAGCTGCAGCTAGCTATGCCTCCTCTTTTGTGTCGCGGTACTCGTAATCCTTGTACCCAGGAGGAATGTTGCTCCCAGCGACTTGCGCCTGCGAAAGGAACTTCCTGATCTCGGCCTCTTCTTCGTCACTCACGTTCACATATATCGATCCCCAATTGTCCTCGAGGTACTTTATCGTCTTCGTGCCTGGGATAGGAAAAATGTCGTGGCCTTGCTTTAAGAGCCAGGCCAGCGCAAGCTGAGGCATCGAGCAGCCCTTTCGCTCTGCCAAAGCACTGAACTGCTTTATCAAGTCGATGTTTTGTTGCTTGTGCTCATCTAGGAAGCGCGGAATCGAAGCCGTACGCCTGTCTGCTCCGTAGCCGTCATTCACGAAGGTCTGCGTGACCATGCCGCGGCCGAGCGGACATGCGCAGACCACCGCGGCGCCGACTTCGCGGCAGGTCTGGAGGAGATTCGTGCCTGCCGAGTTCTCCACGTCCAAGACAAAAGGCGAGTATTCGATCTGGACTGCAGCTACGTGAGCGATCTTGACTGCACGTCTGAGCGTTTTTGAAGAGATTGCAGACAAGCCGATGTGCTTGATCTTGCCCTGGCTAATGAGTCCCGCGCCAGTTAGCATCTGTTCCTTCCGGATCTGAAGCTTCGCGAACGTACTCCTGGAGCTCTTTCAGAGCTCTCATTGTCTCTTCTATGGGCGTCTCTGGGTTCGCGTGATGCATATAGACTGCAGCATGTCAATTGCGTTGCTTTTCAGACAAGTTCCTGCAAGACAGCGGGGCCTGATCGCGCGTCAAGAAGCCACTAAACGTGAGGGCGTTGGGAATACAATGGGGTCACAGCAATGTGTTTCTGGGAAGGGATGGTGCTTTCCACGTACACAAGTCAATGCTTTCGACACCAAGATCCTGAAGACTTTGCGCGCAGCACTTCTTGCACCGTTCGCCAGAGCTGTCGACCCGAAACTCCCCGCCGTCAGTAACGAAGCCGAACTTCGTTGCCAGGAAGATCTCGTTTCGCTTTCCTGTTCTCGCGAACCATCTGCCTATTAGCTTCTCTCCGCCTCCATAGAGGCTGTCATCGAGAAACAAGTCAACAAGCCGCTTCACTGGGGAAGCGAGTGGGATTCTTACTCAGAAGTGTCCCAATGAGTCTGCCCCAGCTCATAGGCTCGGTCGAGCACAGCGAAGACTGCCTCATCGTCGGGGATATCGCCGTAGACGGGCATGGTCAAGCCCATCGCCCCAAATCCCAAAGGCGGAACCTTTGGTCCATTCTTACCAAGAGGGTAGAGCGGTACAGCGGGCTTGGAGGCCATTGTTTATCTTGGAACAGAAGTATATTGTACGATACTTGACTCTGAGATCGTACGCTCGTCCGCTTGCTTTGCTCCGGAATCACTGGATGCAATGCCATCCTATTTATATTAGAATTAGTAGTCGCATAACGGGAGCTCTGCCATGTCGGACGCTTCTCAGCGAAATGGAACTTCGTCTGAATCCAACATACATGGAAGGACTGATTTTGAATTCTAAATGTTCGTTGTCATCTAACCTACGGCCAATCGGTCAAATCGGAACGTCCGGTTTCCGAGCCGTCGTTCTTAGTTTGAAGCTGACCAACTTGATTTTGGCCATTTCGGGAGAGAGATTTTCTTCTGGATTTAGGAACTCGTATCCTTATAAAACGGTGCGGCGTTGCTAGAGACCTTGGAGACCTGATCAATCGCATTCGAGCATTTCCGACGCATGCGACGCCGTCGATAATTCCACATGGCGCCAGACCCCAAACGTGTCTCGAACCGAGTCAAGTCAGGCTGCCGCACCTGTAAGTACGTACTACACGCATGCTTCTGGTCCGCAGGTCGACACTGACATCATCCTTCAGACTGCGCAAAGTGAAATGTGATGAGACCCGGCCGACATGTCGCCGGTGTGCTACGGGGGGTCGCATATGTGAGGGTTACGGGATCTGGAGCGCCTACCCTCAATCCGAACCAGTGCTTGCCATCGGCCAGGCTGCGCGAAAGGGCGTCAAGATGGCCCCGGATCTGCGCATCGTTGACACCACCTCGGACGAGCGAGAGTACTTCAACTGGTTCCGATTCCGGACCTCCCTCAAACTGCCCGGAAGCTACAAGTCACCGTTTTGGAGCCACCTTCTGGTCCAAGCCACAACTCAGGAACCCGCTGTCTTCCATGCGGTGCTAGCTCTCGGCTGTAGACACAGATATGGTGTGTTTTTCCCAGAGCGACAAAGTTTGCGGAAGAGCGCACCTGATCGGGAAGAGATCTTCATGCTTAAAAACTACGACAGAGCAATCAATTGCTTGAAACCACTGCTCGCACGCAAGGACGCGGACTCTTACAGGGTCGTCCTCACGACGTGCTTGGTTTTGACGTTTCTAGAGTACCTCAGAGGTAATTTCAATACTGGCATGTTGCATTTGCGCAACGGTTTGGGGATTCTGGGAGAAATGGGCCTATTGACGTACGATCTGGATGATGCCGCAAGGCCGCGCACCGAGATCGCTTATCCGGAGATAGTCGAGATGTTTTCCCGCTTGCAGCTACAAGTGGGCATGCTCAATCAGAGCAGCGGCTACCCTATGTCGGTGATCAGACCGATAAATGTTTCGTTTCCATGTCCTGAATTGCAAGACCTCCTACCAGCCTGGAGGCAGCTCGAGGCCATCTTCAGCCGCACCTTTCTCCTGACCAATCAAGCTAAAAACTTCGCGTCATCGACCCAAATCTCACATTCAGAACTGCCGCGTTTGCTTGAGCACCAGAGGCTTCTACATCAAGAATTCTCGTCTTGGCGGCACCAGTACCAGAGGTACAGAGACCAAGTGATCGACAGACAGGACAGTGAAACGAAAAGGGTGCACCCGCTCTTGCACGCATACGGTACCATGGCTGAGATCATGCTGAGTACCTGTCTGTCGTTCAACGACGAATCGGTGTTCGATGGGTATTATGAACGGTTCCGCGAGATGCTCATGGATTTGGAAATGGTCAGATCGCACAACTCCGCTACCGTTCCACCAAGATTACCGATTGATTTTAGGTTCTTGATTGAAGCTAAGGACTTTGCCAGATCCATCGCAGACAGTGGCTGGGTGCCGCCACTCTACTACGTTGCAGTCAAGTGTCGAGACTATGCTCTTCGGATGAATGCTATCGAACTCATGGAATCTGCCACGCATCGAGAAGGCATCTTTGACTCGGTGATCATGGCCCAAGTCGCGCGAAAGATCGTGGAGATTGAGAACGGCTCCTGTCCTGTGGAATCTACGGGCGGACCAAACAATCTTCATCTGACTGGAGACCTAGCACTGCCAATCCCTGACACCTCACTCGCCTTACACAGTAAGATATCCGAGGTCAATGTCATTTTGTCAAATGATTCAATAAACGGTGTTATGCTAGAGTACAGGCGAGTCGACCTCGATCCGCAGCTCGAACAGCCTCGGATAGCAACTCTCGTATCACGAACTCGTGATAAAGATTGATCAATAACGAATCGGTTTACCGTCGAATGTGAAGGCCTGGTTTGATTTTGCGTCGATGACTAGACCTGTGCCTTGGCTGCTCGCTCTTGAGCTGATATATTGCAGCCGCAGCAGACTCAAAACCTCGTCAGAGATTGGCAGCATAGGAAATGAGTCGGTTGGTTTGCCAATGATGTGGATGAACATGCGCGATATCTCGAGAACGAAATACTTGCCGAGCATCTCTCCACCATGGCTCTCGCTCAGTTGATCTCCTGGTTTGTAAAAGGCTGGCGGTACGTACCATACCTTTGACCCCGAGATTCGCCCCGGATGCGGTTTGTTTGCCCGCCAGCCCAGGAAGTACGGCAGACTAGCGGAATATTCGTCGAATGCCTTCTTCACGATATCCAAACAACAAACATCTGATAGACCTGAAGCCTTTTTAGATCGGTCATTAGAAAACTTGAACGAGGCACAACCACGTTCCAAGCGAAGCACTGCCAGTCGGAGAAGCCTAGCCCTTGCATATGTCGCAGCGATTTCGAGATTGTGGAAAATCTCTACATTGTCGCAAACAGCATCACTTGCCCACGTCTCTGTGGTTTGAGGATGCCAGTATTCGGGTATTGATTCGAACCAAGCCTCAACTTCGGCTCTGAATAGGGCGACTTGTCGAATAACTTCGCCCTCGCTCTCCCGATCCGATGCACGGGCATACATTTGGTGGCAAAACCAGCTCTGACACATCATTTTGAAAACTCGTGCGAAAAGATTGTCGGTTGTGGCAGGTGTTTCGACCAGCAGCTGAAGAATTTGATACTCCCTATCTGTGGCCAGTTTGAACGGTTCTCGTAACACGATATTCCGCGTCCCACGGACTAGCCCAGGATCGATATTTTCAAGACCTTCTTCAAGAATGCGTTCGTGAATGATTGCCACAGCACCTGCTCGATGTATGTAACGGTTGCTGATACTTGCGTTGTTCAAATTGCAGATTTCATCCACAAAGTCTAGTAGCAAGATCGCTTGCAGAACCTCGTCCTGTTTGCGGCGCTTTGGATCTCGGAGCGCCAGCCGAACAGCTTCGAGAGTATTGTTGAGGCTTTCGTAGTGCCACGGCGTTTTGGTGCCGCTCATGAAGCAGAGCGAGACTGTCACTCCAGCCAAGACGGTCGTTGCCCGAGAGAGGGACGATGACGGCATAGAATTGCGTATTCGCGGTGCTAGTCGATCAAACAAACCGCGACTGCTCTGCGCCATAGCCCGCGAAATGAAGGTTCTGAAGAAGAATGCCATGGAGATCTCCCCTGGATCAGGCCGAAGCTCGTTTTGCAACGACTCATTGGTGACATTTTGAGCTGAAATATAATTCTGGGGTTGCCCAGCGGTGGAGCAATTTAATTCTTTGGACGCGACGTTGAATTTACTGGCGATGTTGGCGGTCTCGTCTTTGAAGATGACGCCTCCGACATCTCGATATCCAGGACATTCCAGACCGCGCGTGACACATCGCTGGCAACTGGGCCGTTTGCCGTCGCACTTTGTGTGTAGTTTCCTGCACCGGTAGCAACCAAGACTAGGTTGGAGGTTGACCATCGCTTTCTAGCGAAGGAAGTCCTCAGGTAGCCCCAGCTCCGACAGTCGTGGTATTGCTTGCGGATGGTCGTCAGGGGATTGCGCACCAGCACGATAGTACGCAAGTCACCGGAAGACACCGGACCAGAGCATTTTAAGCCTGCCGCTTCGAGTGGCGACCAGGCGTCAAAAGATGCGCGGCACAAACATAGGACTTAAAGAAAACTTGAAGCCGATGCTTCACTTTCGTGTGTTGCTTAAATCCGTGAAATCTGAGGCAGGAAACCAGTATGATCAGCAGCTGCACCAGCACCTGAGTGATAAACCTTGTACGGATGCTTCCGAGCTGTCCTTGATCTGGAAAATCAATGGGCGATTTTTCGAGCCACCCGAGCTCGAAATTTAGGATCGCTGTGCGGGTGTTCGCTCGGCTGAAATCTGAAGCAGTAAGCGTCCTACCAATAGGATCTTTTAACAAAAAGCAAGTGTTTCAGCTTCTACCGCAGATCTAAAGCACCTCATTGCACTCCAACCTTATTCTCGCGGACATTCGTTCCTGAACTGCACCAGCACCATGTTCTGGAGGCTTGGTAGATTCAAGAGGGGAGTCTCAACGAAAACGTACTCGAGCGACTCGACGGGCATTCTCAGTTTGGTCGATAATTGGATTCACAATGCTGAAACGAAGATTTCTCTTCTTACAGATAAGCTTAATTTTTTATCATTATTATTAGTATCATGGAGCCTGCATACGCGGATTTACGAAATTGAGAATGTTGCCTGTCTGTAGATAGGCGTCTCCGTTCGAGTGCCAAGGATCCATCCATGGACGGAGCCATCCAGCGACCCGACGACCTGACCGACCCGACAGGGCCAGGCCCAGCTTACGATCGGCGGCACAGGGACGGAACGAGCTTGTGGCTGTGCATGCTCTCTGTTCTCGCTTTCTAATTATTAGCAGATCATTGTTGGCGAGCTGGACTGATCTACGTAAGCTTTACTATAGAGTTGTCGGCGATTCTATTCAGCCTTCGAGTCTATGGCGCATTATGAGTACCAGATGGATGAAGCAGACGGAGCCTATTAAAGTCATCGGCAGCTGTTGGAGCCATTGATACGTGAAACAGGCATGGATCAATAATGCGTCTAATCTTCACAAGCGCGACCAATCATGCAATGACATCGATCCAGGAGAGGCTGGTTGAAGTGAAGTCCACCTGTGGATATCGTTTTCTGAAATCTCAATCCGGTCCCCGCGATCCTGACCCGCCGTTTATTGTTGGACCCGCCCGGCTTGCAGTCAGCTCTGGGCGGATAGACTGACCCGCATCCCAAGTCAGCTTATGCCGGACGCATAGCTTCGACATTCTCAGCCTGTTACCCTTGGCCAAGTCGAATCCCAGATCTGCTGTTGGACTGTACAGCAGTGCCTCTCCGGTTCTCAAGCTGATGATCTCCTCAAAGACGTCGTCCTGATCAGTGCTATCAAGACGTATGTGTCGTATCAGTTTCTGAAACCAGGCGGGGCTTGTGAATCGATGAACAATGATCGTGGAACATAACCCTATGACCAGATCGGATATGGAAGGTTCTTGGGTAGCGATTGCTACGCGAACGCCTCTGTGTCTTTGCAGACGGATCACGTTCAGGAGAGTTTCATTGAGAGCTCTTGCTCCCGGTGTATCTATCATATACTGGAGTAAAGTCAGCAAATATTACGCAGATTAGCACTCAGCCATAACATACTGTGTGCGCCTCGTCCAGTGCTATTACTTTTCCGCAGTGGCTTTGCGAAGCAAGGTACTGTGATATGGCAATATCGAAAAGTATGCAAGCCATGTTCTGGTCCACAAACGGACATGACAAGTCAACTATGGAGATATTACCACCTTCGCGACTAAAATCGGGGGTGTCGTTCGTACTATCGATGAACGAGTCGAGTAGTACCAGACGTTGCTGTAAAGGATTTCGCTGGTCACTCTTTAACTTCAAGCGATCGAGCCGAGTACGAAACTCCCTGTAGTTGAATGGTCCATCCGTCGCTGTCGCCATCTCTCGCAACAGCTCGCGAACCAGCGAAATATATAGAGGCTGTGCTCCCGTATTTTCGACAGCCATGAGCGTTAGCATTGTGGCTGTATTCAAAGCCGACGCGTTGATTTTGAAGGGATGTACCGTCACGTGAGGTATCCGCTCATAGATATTGCGCAACCGTGAGTAGTTTGATGGTGGAACGAACACATTTATTTGCTTGGCTCCTGCTTGTATTGGTATACCTCGCGCAACTTGACCCATGAAGGCTATTTCGCTTGGTCTGTGGTTCGCTGACGAGGCCGCCGTATCGTAGTGAAAGACGAGAGCGGAGCATGATGCGACTCCGCCTTTCATTTGAAGCCAATTTTCTGAAGATACTCAGCTGTATCATCTTCCTGGGATTATTGGAGACTTACCGAGAGCACACGTTAGCGTGTGCGACTTGCCGCTTCCTTGGACACCGCAAATGAAGATTGACATAGGCAGCTCCAGATTTTGATAGATGCGAGAAGCCCCATGACCGTCGTCTGGTGCGTCCCCCCGCACAGTCCTACCCAGCAATCCGTGCAAAGGCCAGGCTGCTCGATCTGCGTTGGGCTCAGATACAAAAAACCCAAACTCTCGGGCTTGTGGCGCTTCAGTGTCCTGGCCCACATCTCGGAGTAGCCAGTCTTCCAGATCGTCCGGAGAATATCCCAATTCTTGGCGGTTGTTGATATTCGCGAATTTCAAATGCTCTTCAAGTTGTTTGACTTTGGGATCGATGTTCGCTCTGTTTTGCGAATACCGACCCAAATCAGAATTTGATGCATACCTAAGGGAAGAGAAGGACTCGAGCTTAAACTCACGTGCATGAGCCTAACCCATCGACGACCTGTATGGGACGGCTGGAACTTTGATTGTTCTGACTATCATTTTTCCTTGCAACTGCGCTGGACTCATTGTTCCGGAGTTTCTGACTGTCGTTTTGCCTTGCACCTGCGCTGGACTCATTTTTCTTAAGTTTCTGACTGTCATTTTGCCTTGCACATGCGCCGGATTCGTTTTTTCGAAGTTTCTGACTGTCTTTTTGCCTTGTACCTGCGCTTTTTTCATTTTTCCGAAGTTTTAACCTATGAGAAAATGTCAGGCGTGTCTACTGAAAGCTTTCAAAACATTAACATTTACGTATGGAGATGTCGATCTACTTTGCCTTCAAAGTCGGGCTCCTTTGGGAACTCGTTTCGGCAATTGACTTTGATTTGTTCTCTTATCGGTTTTGAAATGACGATCGACCCATTGGATGTGAGTCGCGTATACTCTCTTTCAACGCTCTCTGTCAGGGTCGGGAGATTTGCCATGTCTTGGATGATCAGCTTCCTTCACGGATCGGGCCAAGAGAATTTAACACAAAAGGCCTAATCAGGATTGTGGCTTTTTTAACACATACCGTAAATGAGAAATTTGTATGGACTAGATTAGTTTCTCGTAAATAAATAATGCATCACCGTTTCTTTTAATATTTCCAATGGCGACGCACATACGCTTGGGTTGCCGAATTAGGTTTGCGATACACAGTGGCTAGTATTGGACAAGGATGCAGCATCCAGCAGACTCGGCAAAAAGAAAAACCTCATCTGCTAGCCTTTTCTAAGAGCCAACTTTTCGCTCGATAATTGATGCCGAGATTCCGACAAATACTCACCCCAAGCGAACGATATTGGTATCCGCAACTCAACTAAATCTCGCTCACAGCTCTCATTTAATCTCCGAGCCCTACCGTTCAAGCAATATATAAAAATAGTGCGGGTGGTCTTCCAAGTATGGTAATATTGCCCAGCTCGTGTGAACAAGCACCAAGCAGATCTGAGCGAGATAGTGCGGGCAGTATGAATTACCTTGATCTGACAGAGCTACGGCGCTACAGGTACCAGAGGGCACTTAGTCTAATCAAAAATGAGCGGCAATTCGAACAGTCGGGCAATCAAAACCGGATGTTAGCTATGTCTATTCGGGCCTCATCCGGAATTTATCTTAGGGCTCTCAGATTGATGTGCTATATCAAGATTAAGTTCAAAAGTTACGAGCACAAGGTATGAGAAAGATCGGTCTCGTATTATATTTCCCTGCAACAAGTGTCAAAGTCGTTGATTTAATATCATCCATTTCGCCGTTAGAGCTATAGGAACTTGACGACGCTCCGGGCATGAGGTGCGTTCTGTTCTGTGCGATTAGCGCCGCGGCCTCTAATCCGAGGCTCCTCGATACTTGCGACCTTGAGAAAGTTTTCCAGATAGACAGCATTTCTCCGATCATCAGAAGGCCCGGTGACCAGCATGTAACGGCCAGCTAGAGCAACCACGTCTCCGGTCTTGATTTCGATGTCTTGAAGCTCAGCGTCAATTGTACGTAACGGCTTGACAGAATAGATATTGTCGTCCTGTTCAAGCTTAACCTCCGCGATCTGTTCTGCCCATCTCACTTGCTGGACTTTCGCGCAGCGCGCCGTCATTTGCATGATGCCTTCATTCAAAGAGTATGTTGTGTCGTAATCGAACCACTGATAACGTTCCCTCGGATTCACGCGCTCCGGAAACAAAACACGATAGATTGGTTCCCCTGCAAGATCTCTTGTCTCCTGGATTATGTCTGTACGTGTGCGTTCCGCGACTTCGATCTCATTGCGAATTCCGGTAATCGATCTTTCGATAGCTCGGCGAGTCTCGTTGTCTGATATGACCTCGGGATAACATCGCTTGATCTCTGCGAGCATCAAATTCAGTCGGTTGATATCCCGCAAAATAATATTCGCTACTACTGGACGCGAAACCTTGCGCCCGTTGAGCTTGAAGGTGGTGGCCAGACCTTCTCCATTCAGCGCGGCCGAGCTACGTGTTATCTTACCTGTCGTCTCCAGCAAGTCGATCGTGTCGATAAGACGCTGCTTCGACGGCCAGAATTTCCTACCTTGCCCGGCTTTCATTTGCACTCCGTTGTACTTCTCAATCAAGTCATTTATGGCGTGGGTCGCCCTGGTTATTCCAGCATTGATGTCTTGTTCAAAAATCTTTAGGTCGTAGATATGTGGATTCTCCCGAATATTGACAACGCTGTAACGTCCCTGTGCCATGAGTGTGATGAGCTCAAGATCGTGCGAATGAATCTGGTACCGCTGGCCATTATTCAATACGACGGAGACCTGGTCCATGTTCGCCTCAGGATGTACTTCGAAAGGTGGGATGTCATTGATCGCACGTAGATCGGAACCGTTATACTGAATGTTGTTAAATATCTGAGAAGATCTGTATCCATCGTCGTTCCCGTCATCCGGCCAGCCTACGATCCAAGACAACTTCTTATGGCCCAAGTTATCAGTGGTGCTTGGTAAGATATAACCTTCGCCGAGCCGCAGGCTGACGAACCTCTTCCAGTAGTGCTCAAGTGTGATTCCGCGCAGTTCTTCGCGAGAAGTTGGCAACGATCTGTTATCTATTGTCCTCACCAAAGCATTCATGAATACTTTAGAGTTTATGGATGCCATCGGTAATACCTTAAGGAAAAGCATCTCCAGGTGCTTCCGCTCAGCGTTGATCTTGTAAGAATCTCCCAAGATTGCACGGATCTCCTCAATGTCGTTGTTGTGCAACAGAGACAGCAATAGAGTTATCATTTGTAGAAATTTGGGTTTGATGTATTGCTGTGTCTGGTCTTGAGCGTCTTCGGGGGCTAGAGAGTCATAGTATGCTGCTCCTAGGGAGATTATCTCTCTGATACTACCGCTTGTTGATAGCGTACGGAATCCAGTTGGATAATTCACACCATAGCGACTGCAGAGGCAGATGTAAGTAATCGATGACAGAGCTTGGCAATGTGTCGCGAACCTACACGTCTTTTGCATCGATGATGTGTCGTCTTGTCATCATGCGGAACAGGATAGGGCTCCGTACGAAGAATCGACGAGCATCTTCGATCATGGTCTCCAGCAATTGCCGATTCTCGGTCGTGGTTGTTTCGGCTCGACGGTGGGTTATCAGAGACCGACAGTTGAGTAAGATTTTCAGCAATGAGTCCTCGTCTACTTCTATAAGAGTTGCCTCAACATCCCAGCCATTTTGCGGATCTGCTGGCCGGAGGTTGTTGACTATTTTGACATATTTGCTGTCGATAGTCACGGGATGTAGATGCAAACTGGCTTCCACCATAGCGTAATTCGGCTGAACCGCCAATGGAAGCTCGCTATTGACGCCGCTGCCAGCAGCATCGGCATTATGTGCTCTGGAAACGGTCTTGTGCTTCCCCGTAATCCGTTTCCCCAACTTTGCCCGGTCTTTCGCTAACTGAACTATCTGAGGGGATGAGTCTGTCTCTGTTAAAGTCATATCCGGGTTGATCGTGAACTTGCTGAGAAGAGACACCGCTGTGGCCACACGCCATCGTGCATCTCTCTGATCTGGTTCAGTCTGGAGTCCATCATTATCTTGTTCGAGTCGGGCGACAGCAGGCTTGCTGGCGCCAGGTAGGAAGGTAATGCCGACTCTGAGAGCAGTGGCCTGGTCGATCAGCTTCGGTTCATCAGTCTCGCGACCCTTGACGAAGGTTCTTCGATCATGCCGGTCGCTTCTTCGTCGTATATGAGACAAAGCTTCATCCAAAGTGGGTTGTCGCAACTCTAGCATGTTTTGAAACTGATGTCTGGCTTCGCTGACCTGATCATTGCGTTCCATAGCCTCCGTGAAATTGGCAGGTGATGCAGGACTTGCATCTTGGTTCTCATGGGCGTATTCATACACATCGTCTTCAATAGGCTCGTCCGGGAAATTTGCATTGGTGTCGGACCGATTCCGGCTGCGTTCGTGTCTGTCACGTAACCCGCGAACCATCAGGTTAGAAAGTCGGTGAGTATGTTCGTCCTGAGGTCAAAAAAATTAGTAGGAGGTCTTTACAGTGAGTTTCCATGCAAACGAACCATTTCAGACTGCGAAAATTGAGATCCAAGAGACCGATATAGATTGGATTGGGAATTACCCAAATAACCGCTTAGCATCACGTATTTAAGCAGGCTTAGTCGGAGATATGTTATCACATTTTGTTTGGCCGAATTACTTGGCGCTGATGCAAGGCTCTTTTGGGCAAACCCTGCCCAATCACCCAGTGACCGTGTTTGCCTGCTTCTCATCACTATTTCGAAAAAGCCTGATTCAGCCGCATCATGGATCCAGCCCTTTGTCCAGATCGTGCGCGGATACGCGAGGTGCCGACCGCCCAGCTGCCGTTGACACAATTAAAAAAGAATAGACGCTTCCCGTGATCCCAACTCGTCTTCACCTCTGGGAAGAAACCCTCTTTTCTTTGTTTGAAGTCGAATTAGCAAACTGACCTAGAAGCCCAATGCGTTTTCCAATATACCTGTCGCTTTTCGCGTTGGTCTTGAGCCAATGCTACTTTCCAGGAGGTGATCTGGCAATTGGGCACGAACCTTGTTATCAGGCTTACGTATCAGTCTGCTGTCCGCAAGGATGGACATGCTTCTCAAACAATCTCTGCGTTCTCACAGATCCCGATAACTCTCCACCAGGAATTCCTGTTGGAACTTCTGCTCGCGGCACTTGTACCAACCCAAGCTGGAATGACACGGCGTGTGGTAACTTTTGTCTGAGTAAGAAAAATTGCAAAAGAGATTGTTCACGTGCATTCCGCTAAAGAAATTTATAGATGAACCTGTCTACCAGAATCATGGCTTCCTCGAAGACTGCGGAAACAACGCATTCTGCTGTCAAGCCGATGCACAGTCAGGGCTTTGTAATTGCGCATCTGGAGAATCCGTATTCACAGTCTCGTCAGGCACAGCAGTCACCATGATCGGAGATACCGTATTGCCGTTCACGAGCACTAGTGTAGTATCTTTCGCTGCGGTCTTTTCGTCGTCGTCTTCGGTCTCATTGTCTCCAATTATCGCCCAAACGACTGCGGGAACAGGGACTCTGACAGGCTCAGCCGGGACTGCGAAGCCAACAGCGACCACAGGTGTGGCGACTTTGCAAACTTCAAGAACAGAGGTCGGAGATGGACCAACTCCTTCACCTTCGTCCTCATCATCGCCGTCTAGTGGCTTGAGCGGAGGCCAGATTGCGGGAATAGTGGTCGGATCAGTCATCGGCGCGGGGCTACTGCTGGCTAGCGGATGCGTTGCTGTATTCGCCTGGCGGAAACGGCAGCCACGGCCTTCCCAAGAAACCAACAGACAGAAAGACGCGCGCTACCTCAACACACCATACCAGCCGCACTCTGATACACCGACTGATCCTAATGACCCATACTTGGAGAGAACGCATCCCACTGATGAAGTAAGCGGCTTACCTGGGCGAGTTACTCCCGGTACCTATCCTGGAGCAGGAATACCGGCGCCTTCAAGTGGAGCATTACGCGATAGCAGGTCACGAGATTTCGTTACTTACCCGCCATTGCATCACAATGACCAGCGCATCCACGAACAATATGCGCAAGAGGAATTGCAGCGCGAGCGTTATGATGAACATACACGAGTAAATCACACACATGATCCTTCAATTTCTCAAGGGTACCCACCATCCTATCATACGCAATACGACGCGAATTCTGACCAATTACGCCCATCAGGATCCCCAGTTCAAAGAGGCGGGCCACAGCCACCAGCTGCGCATGGGGTGGTACCAGGGAATGTGTCTACACAGACAGTTCGTCGAAACATTCGATTTAATAATGATACATCGAACGACGATTATGCGATGCAGGACTTTGTTAATAATAATAGGTTGTAGTGTATGAAATGAGTATGCTACTTGTTCCGTCACGATAACAAGACCAGTCATCATACTTGAGGTAGGCGATCTGTGGTCGCATTGGACCCACTCTACATTACCTAATCTTAACCCCAAAATCAGACCTTCCATTTAATAGAAGCCGCGCCAAATCTTAAATCGTGCCAGTAATCAAAATGCCTATGTAGACGCATGTCACCTTCAGCATCTGAAATCGTAAATAGAGTGGTAAGAGTCTGTTATCATGAAAACGAGGGATGAGACTCTCAATCTTACCCGAGGCTCCAGTATCCCTGTCAATAGTCGGTGCCTCGCTTTAACGCTATTACTCAGGCATCGCACGATAAACCCTGAGGCTCTGGCCAGCCTCAGCTGCCTTGTTATATAAGAGGCTTCGCTGGTGGTAAACGGAAGTACCGGAACCGATCTGCAGGCTCGTGACCTGCACTAAAATCCTTCTCGGCTGGAAACGGCTGGTAGGCAGATGAAGATTTAATCACATAGGAAGAAAACGCTTGCTCCCAGTACGGGCATATCCTTCAGTGTAAGTATAACCTTTTTCTTGAGGTATTATCATAATGTCGATTATTTGCTCGTCATATCGAAGATCTATAAATCGGCTCGCGGAAGCGAAATAAGAAACGAAATCGTTAACCGAGGGATACAATTGCCTTACGTGCTCATTCCCGCATAGCGAGCTGTATGGGCGCCCACGCAAGGCAGCCTCTCTGCACTAGAGGGCTTGTTGAAGCGAAAGCGTCGAAAGTCTGTCCTAGTGGAAGGTATCATCAAGGTTAATAGCGGATATCGATTTCAACTCAACTTCTAAAGCTTTTGAATGCTTATACTATTCACTATACGTATCTAGAGCATCTTGCTCTTTCTATACGAGGTCGTATGTATATTAGAGCTGCCCTTGATCCAGTGCACTATAGTAATAGGCCAGGCAAGTCCGGATAATCGCGACATCTGGGTGTGCAAATTCCGAGCGCGTAGTGGGAACGCCTTTCGCACGGTACCTTTCGCACGGTAAGGTACAGCCATCTGAGAGCGCATCGGATCCAATCCATAGTCTACCAGCCAGCGTTTGCCCAAGGTCTATTGAACTAACCTATATACAGAATCGCCCCTCAATCCCAGTAATTCAGAGCACGTTTGCCACCTGGCAAAATCTTGTAGCCACCTGCCTTCCGTAGAGGCGCCGTCAACAGAATCAAGAGCTCCGTACGCGCGTTTCGTGACGTATTCTATGACCGCACGCGGGTGCGTATGCTTAAACCAATAGCTTGTCGTATCCAGCTTAATTAGAACGTAGAGAGCGTCGCTGAATTCGCTGACCGGGTGTTGTACGGGTGGTTCTAAGTCCTCTCCTTCAAGAGAGATATTATTTTTTGTTGTTACTCCGTATTCTCCCGTCTTAAAGCGTCCTCCCTCTCCTTTGCCTCCTGTCTTTCCTCCTCTATACGCTCCCGCTGCTTTTCCATCTACTCCCTGTTCTCCTTCTGTCGCTCCTCAATCTGCTATCACATCGCCTGTAGTTGCTGATTTAATTGCAAGGTGCTGGCTGGTTATCCGGGTCTCCGAAACCCTATATCGTCCGGTTGTGAAGCTCCTAGGGAGTCTGATTGAGATCCAGTAGCGTCCACTGCTAATTCAGTTACGCTTGGAGATAAGCCGGTAGCCTTATCTCTGGATATAGGACCGCGCCGCTAAAGCCTAACGTTATAAACGAATACTTTACCTAGAAAAGTATAGAGCTAACTAGATCATAAAATTTAATATAATCTTAATAGTTTTTCTAAGTTATATAGTTTATATTTTTCTAGGTTATATAATCTATTATAACTCTATAAATCTATTAAATTATATCTTTAACTACTACTAACTAGTTATATATATTATTATATATCCTTTAAGATTAAATTTAATATATTTAGCTATATACTAGTTACGTAATAGTGTGATGGTGGAAACTGGTGATGGATACTCGTTAAGACGTAACGGGTGGAAACTAGTAATAGATACTCGTTAAGACGTAACGGGTAGAAACTAGTAATAGATACCCGTTAAGATATAACGGGTAGAAAAGGGAATTACTTAGATAATTAAATAGAAGTTATTCTCTTATAAGGAAATACTCTATACTACTATAGAAAATACTTATAGAGGAGAAGAAAGGATAGAAAAAATAAGTAAGAGATAAGTAATAAGACTTACTACTTATAAAGTTAAGACGGAATATACTTCTTCTTTATAATAATAGTATGGTACTAACCACTGTCGTTAGAATAACTACCACAATAGGAGGGGGACTACTAGTAGTTAAGTAACTATAAATAATAATAAATTTATATAACTGTAAGGGCTCCGCTGGAAGGAGGTTAACCCTTCTTAGGGTTAAGGTCGGACTACTAACGGACCGTATACGGTATATTACCGGACGGACCCCTATTAGTCTATATACGGTTATAGACTAGATTATATAAGTAGTTAGAGACGGCCCTCTCTATTACCTTAGAAAAATAAGGATTATATTATGACATAACCTCGGAGAAAAGGATTATCCGGATCAGCGTATACCGTACGGAATAATTACTACTTATAAGTACTAAATAAAGTATTATATAACTAAAGGTAGTATAGTTAGGATTTAGCTATAGAAGGATTTATAGTTAGATCCTAGTTATATAGTAACTAGTATACTTATTATATAAGTAGTAATGTAAGGGCTCCGCTGGAAGGAGGTTAACCCTTATTAGGGTTAAGGCCGGACCACCGACGGACCGTATACGGTACGTTACTAGACGGACCCCTATTAGTCCGTATACGGTTAGAGACTAGACTATATAAGTAATTAGAGACGGCCCCCCTCTATTACCTTAGGGAGATAAGGATTAGTCTTTAGATAAATCTTAAGATAAAATAAGAACCTCTCTCTCTCTCTCCTATTACTTACTATATATAAACTATATATAGATTCTTTATAGTAGTAAATCTCCTTACGTTATTCTAAGAATCCTTATAATTTTAATCTTTCCTAACCCTATTAGGGGAATAACCTGTTAAGATAGTACTATAAACTTATTCTTAGAGTAATAAAGCTACGGGTAATAAATTAAACTTTAGTTTCCTATTAGCTCTACCTATAGATACTATATAGACTAAAGCTATTTCTTAAATAGCTTAGGTAAGTATTAAAGAGACCTCTAATAAAGAAGCTACCTATTAGTAGACTATAAATAACCTTTATCGCGAGGAGCGACGTTTAGCTAGAATTAAGAAGTAGTATAAGGCTTAATAAAAGATCTAAAGGATTAATAACTATATATAGACTCTAAATAATCTATTACCGGTCTAAGACCGTCTAATTATTAAGCTTAAATTAGACTTAGCTAAGAAAGTCTCTATTATAGAAGAACTAATTTTCCGCCCTACTTCTAAATCTAAATTATAAGTAGTCTAAATAATATCTATATCTATACTAAGTTTACGTCTAGCTTTTCTACTAGAGTATAAGGGATATCACGACTAAGATCTATAAGACTAAATTTATTTTATAAAAAATACTTTTAATATTACTCTATCCTACTTCTAAACGGACCGTATATAGATTATATAAATTATATAGTTACTCCGTAAGGAAGCTAAAGAGATTTAGTTTTAGAAGTAGGAATAAAAAGAAGACTAAAACGTAGTAATATAGTAATAATTTAAATTATTTTTTACTAATATAGTTTAAGACCCCTTTAATTATAGCCTTAACGCTTCTATATATTTTATAGATACGCGCTAGTAGGAGTTATAGATAGTATAGAACTTTATAAGCTACCTCTTATAGTTAGAGGATAGCTAGAATATCTTATACTCTAATAAGTAAAAGATATAGAATCTATTTATTAGGCTACGTTCTAAATTATAAAACCTTATTATTTAAACGGTACTGACGTACGATTCTTATAAATTATTTATTATATAAGTAAGCTATCTTAAGGATATACTAGGAGACTAGTAACGGAACGTTACTAGACTACGCTTAGAATCTAAGATATAAGGTTAAGAAAAAGGTTACGGCTCTACTAGTAAAAATATAAATATAGAATATTATTTAGGAAGCTCTCTTTCTAGCGACTATTATACTTAATAATAAGGCTACTTATAGTCCTACTATAGACTATATAGCTCCTAAGTATAAGGCTGAGGACGAGGATAAGCCTTATTATTAAACTATAATCCTATTATATACTAGACTTATAGTAAAGAGGGCTATACTTCCCTAAACTATTCTAAGAAGTAATCTAGGATAAATTAGATAAATATTAATTCTAATATAAAAAAAGAAAGGAGTAGGTTATAGCCTCTACGGTAGTCCTATATATAAAAGGTAACGTAAAGAAATATTATACATTAATTATTAACGCGGAGATTACTAACGCTACCTACTAATATAAGCTAGTATAAGTAATACTTAACGGTAGCGCGGAGGTAAATATTATTAATAAGAATCTAGTTAAGTAGCTAAGTCTATAGTATAAGGAGGGCGTAGACCTTTTATATATATATAAATTTAATAGTAAGACTACTATATACTATAATACTTATAATATAAAGTTAACTCTATATAATAACTAGTACTAGTTAAGAATAGTTACGGACCGTTTTTATTCCGTAAACTTAACTTATAGTACTAGTATAATTTTTAGACTTCCTACGTTACGGTAAGAAAGTATAATTATTAACTATATAGTTTCTATATAGCGCTAGGGAGTCTAATCTTCTTAAATAAAAATTAATTTTCTAAATAAATTTATAAATATACTTAGAGTAAACTCTTTAGTATATACTATTTACGTATCTTCTATTAAAAGTTATATACTAACCGTTATTAGACTGTCTACGGCTACTAACCTTCTAGATAAGCTTAAGGAGTTTTAAGATATATTCTTAGATAAGGAAGTTAAGAAGCTTCCGCTATTTAAAAAAGGTAACTATACTATTAAATTAATTAAGGAACTACTCTATAGGGTTATTTATAACTTTTCTATTATAGAGTTAAAGATATTACGGTAATATATTAATAATAAGCTTATAGTAGACTAAATTAGATATTTAGTAAGCCCTACTAGCGCCCCCGTAATATTTATACTAAAGTAAGATAGTTCCTTATAGCTATATATTAATTACTACGGCCTAAATAATATTATAGTAAAGAATTATTACCCGCTTCTACTTATTAGTAAGATCCTAGATAGGCTTATTAGGGCTAAATACTTTATAAAGCTAGATCTTAAGGAAGCCTACTACCGTATCTATATATAGAAAGGGGATAAATAGAAGACGGTATTTTATATATAATATAGCTACTTTAAGTATTTAGTTATATCTTTTAGTCTAGTAAATACTCCTATAACCTTCTAAGCGTATATTAATCATATACTAGTAGGCCTAGTAGATATCTTTTATATTATATACCTAGATAATATTCTTATCTATTTAAATAGCGCGTAAGAGTACGTGGTATACGTACGAGCGGTACTTAAATAATTAAGAAGATTTATATTATTTATAAACTTAAAGAAGTATAACTTTAATACTATAAAAGTAACCTTTCTAGGATACGTAGTTATTCCGGATAGGATCTATATAGAGACTAAAAGAGTTAAGATAATTAAAGAGTAGCCTAAATTAGATACTTTTAGAGTAATCTAAGTTTTTCTTAGTTTTATAAACTTCTATTAAAGATTTATTAAGAACTTCGCTAAGCTATCTAGACTATTAATAAACTTATTACGGAATCTAATAAAAATAAAACGCTAAAGTACGCTATAGTTAAGTAAAGAAGAAAAGGAAGTATTCTATAAACTTAAGTTTATCTTTATAGAGGTACTAGTATTAAGATACTTTAATCTTAGGCTCCTAATTTAACTAGAGACGGACGCGTTAATAGTTATAATTATAGGAATTATATCTTAACTATTTAATAATAGTTAGTATCCTATTACGTATTAGTTAAGGAAATTAACTAAAACTAAGATAAAATAACCTACCTAGGAATAAGAGTTATTAATAATTATATAAGTATTTTAGTAGTAGCGGTACTACTACGCCGGCGCAGTCTATCTAATTAAGATCCTAATAGACTATACTAACCTAAAAGGAATAATTAAGGTCTAATAAATAATAAGAAAAGTTACCCGTTAGGTGATATTTCTTTCTAAGTTTAATTTTATAGTTAGATATTAGGTAGGGAAGATAAACCTAGCTAACGTATCCTCTAGATAATTAGATTATTCTAAGTCCGTAGTCAGAGAGAGTATAGACCGTATACTACTAACCTTAAAGAAGAAGATAAACCTTAATAAGTTTATATAAAGTAATATATTTAGCGTAGGATAAACGCCTAGCGTAGGATAAGTTAAAATCTTAAATAAAAGTTTAACTAGATAGAGTTTAGACCGTATACGTTCTTTACGGACTATAGAAAAAGGAAAAGCTAAACTAATTTAAAAATATAGAGGCTTATTCCTAAATAGACTTATAGACTATAGACTATTAATATTAAAAAGTAATATTATAGCTACTTTAAGTACCGAGGACCTATTCTAAGATAAAATATTATTTAAAGAGCTTATTATAAGGTAGTAATAACTTAATTATTTTATAAGTAATATAATTATATTATACGAAGAGAGAAAAGAAAAAAGAAAGGTAAAAAGAGTTAAATAACTAGTTAAAGATAGCTTATTATATTACCTTAAGGTACTATACGTACCTATAGAATAAGTAATAAGAATAAAGATCCTACGAAGGTACTATAATAATAAATTAATAGGCTACTTTAGAAGATCTTATATAGTTAATCTTATATTAAGGAAATTCTTATAGCTAAAGTTACACGCGGACGTTAATAAATACGTAAGAACGTACCCTATATATTAATAGAATAAAGTCTATAGGTATTAACCGTACGGTTAGATATAGAGATCTTAGTAGTTAGAAGCTCTATTCTAGAAGATCTCTCTTAACTTTATTATAGGACTACCTTCTAGTAAGAGATAAGGTAAAGTATATAATTATATCTTAATTATTATAGACCGCTTTATAAAGTTCGTAGCCTATATTCCCTATACTAAGAATATTACTACTAGAGAGTTCTTTAAGGTATTATAGGATAAATAGATCTATAAATACGGAATATCTAGGGGTATTATCTCTAATAGAGGAACCCTATTTACTAATAAATTCTAGGTAGACGTCTCTTACTATCTAAGTATTAAACGGAGACTTAGTATAGCTTTCTATCTATAGATAGATAGTTAGATAGAGAGGCTAAACTAAGTACTAGAATTCTACCTCTAGTACTTTTACTATAAATAATAGGATTAATAGGCTACCTACTTATAGTTAGCGGCGTTTACTTATAATAATAGTATATATACTATAACGTAAATACTACCCTTTAGGATAATACTTACCTATATACTATAACTAGGCCTTAATAATATTCTTAGTAAAGAAGAGAGAAAAGTACCTAATACTAAGTAGAGAGTAGTAAATCTTTACTAAGCTTTTAAATAGGTTAAAATATACTTATAAGTAGTATACGACTCCTAAGCTAATTACTATAATAAGAAATATATACTATAATAATTTAAGAAAGGAGATCGAGTCTTACTAGTAATAAAGAATTTAAAGCTTATACTACCTAACGTAAAGTTAAAGCCGGCCTACGTAGGCCTATTTACTATCTAAGAGCTAATTAGTAAATAGGCCTATCTATTATAACTTCCTTTATCTTACTAGATTTACCCCATCTTCTATATAAGCTACCTAGAGCCGTAGAAACCGTAAAAAGGTAAGGAATTAATAGTACTTTCTAATATTAAACTATTTAATAATTAGGAGGAGTACGAAGTTAATAAGATTATATAAGAACGTATAATCTATAAGGAATAATAATTCCTAGTTAAATAGAAGAATTAGGGGGATAAGGATAATATCTAGAAGACGCTTAACTACTTAAAAAACGTATAAGAAGTACTATAAGAATTTTTATAATTTAAAGAAAGCGTATAACTAAGAGGCCGTCTAATAAAACGTAGCTAGACTAGTAATTAACTATTAATAAATATCTTAAAGGTTAGGATTATAATAGCCCCTAAATCTAACCTAGAGATTATATATTAGCTTAGCTAGACGACCGTTAGTTACCTACCTATAGACTATAGACGGTCTAAGTATAGACTTACTAGTATTAAAGTAGATAAGAATTTAAATAAAGTAGATATTAGAAATTTATTAAACTTAAAAAGTAAAAGACTATAGTAAAGAGTTCCTATAAATAATTATCTACTTATAACTACGTAAGCCGCGAACTAACCTATTAGGTAAAACCTAAATATTATAATTCTAGCGGCTACCCTTTGTACGTAGCTTCTTAGCTACTAGAGGAGGAGTTAGTATAGAGTTAAGCTCTAATAGTTCTAAGGAAAAATCCTTAGAAAGCGCTAATCTCTTACTAGTTAAAGTAGTAGGAGTAACTAGCGCTAGCGTAACTAAAGTAGTTATAATAGCTAGAACGACTGAACTTAATACTACTACCGTAGAAGAACCTAAAGAACTAGTAAAGTAAGCTATAGTAGGCGAGCCGTAAGACTAAGTAAATAGAGGCCGTATATAACTAATAGCTAACTTAGACGTAGTTAACGCTAGCTAAGAAGTAGCTTTAGCCTAAGTAGGAGCTAAAGAAACTAAAGAAAATATACTATACTAAGCTAAAGAGGGTAGAATAGGCGCTAAAGTAACGGCCTTATTACGGATTATTAGAGCTTTAATAAGCTCTAGGGTAGGACGCTAACCTTTATTATTATTATTATTAAAGTTAATAACTAGTACTATAATAGCTAAATAAGAAGAAGAGGGCTGAGCTATAATTACG
>JASUAB010000030.1:524168-656206 GCA_037013595.1 Dicorynia guianensis
CTCCTGATTGATTCCAACCAAAAGCGCTGAATCCAACCAAAAGCGCTGAATCCAACCAAAAGCATTGATTCCAGCCAAAAACATTGATTCCAACCAAAAGCGCTGAATCCAACCAAAAGCATTGATTCCAGCCAAAAACATTGATTCCAGCCAAAAGCGCTGATTCAAACCAAAAGCGCTGAATCCAACCAAAAGCGCTGAATCCAACCAAAAGCGCTGAATCCAACCAAAAGCATTGATTCCAGCCAAAAACATTGATTCCAACCAAAAGCGCTGATTCAAACCAAAAGCATTGATTCCAGCCAAAAACTTTGATTCCAACCAAAAACATTGATTCCAACCAAAAGCGCTGATTTGAAACTTCAAATTATCACAATTCTTCCTCCTCTTGGAATCTATGAATAGCATCTTCTCTGTCAGCATAACGTGAGACGTGCAATTGCATGCGGCTGCTGAGAGTTTGATTTCTCTGCTCAGATCGTGGCCCATCGGGAAACTTCCAAAGCACGTCTTCCCATAAACGTATCATCTTCAAGCTGCAAAACCCTACGCGGCCATTGCGCTTTAGTACGTTCACAATACTGCCTGAATCTGTCAAACGTTGGATCTGGCCTTTCTGATTCAAGACATACAGACCCCTACCGCTGGACATTACCGTGTTGATAGGTCCCCAGATCCAGTTTTCCGAAAGGTGAGTGAACTCTTTTCTGTCACAATCATATAAGTACATTCCATCACCTCCGACGAAAGAGCAGAAGCTATCAATTAGAGCCATCTTATCTTTCTTTCGGCTTTTCCGAGGAGGTTCATCGAGTGATCTCCTCCGTTTAGGCGGCGGCGGCGGCGGCGGCGGCGGGGAAGGCGATTGAGTAACGACTGAGTCGGCCGGTTCAACTCTACTTTGAATCCAATCAGGCCGGCTTTCGAGGGGCACATTACTCTCCGCATGTTCAAGGCCGTGCCCAGTGAACTGATCCGATGGCCACGGTTGTATCCTAGCTTCAACGGGCTCTAGCTGCCTTTCGGGCATCACCCCGTCATCTGCGTCCATGGGTACGCCGGAACTGTATATTGAAGACGCTGTGGGCTGTCTTTGCATAGGCTCCTCTGGCCCCTCGGGAGTGTTGATCATCTCGTCCGGCGCCCGTTCTCGATATTCAACTCGTACCTCAGCAGAAGAATTGGACCTTTGAGTGGCCACGGACGGCTCCATTATGGCTTGAATGGTTGCAGGGTTGTAGGACTCTGTGATACCGCTCAAACTCGTATTTGAGGGTGTAAAGGTGCGGAAAAAGGCGCGGAAACAATCTCTCAGTAGACAGAAATGGGTGATACAGGCCATCTGTCCGATTGGGTAATCGCGAAAGATGTTTCTCAGTCGCAGAGCCGCACTGTCCCTCTGATGATTCGGTATGCGCTCACTGATTAAAGAGTATTCCTTGGCGTTGGTTGACAGATCAGGAGCAGGTGCGGATTCATCGAAGATTTCACCTACGTAGGGTTGCTCCTCTGGAAGTGCGAAGTTGGCGTGCACCGCTTCTGCGGCAAACTTGCCCCAAACTTCCAGACCCTGATCGTCTATGTCCCTCTCTGGAATTGACTCGGACCTCGCGCTATCCTGCATCGAACGACGCTCTCGGGCCGCTGCCAGCCAAAGCGCAGCGTAGTCCTCCTGGAAGTTACTGCCCCTGTGCAGAAGTTTATATCTGTCTTCCAGATTTTCATCACGGGAAAGGCAGGGCACTAGGAATTTGCGCAAGATTTCAGCGCAGCCCTTCAAAAATCTGGAATCGCGTGCAAATGTGGCAAAGGAAAGGACCTGGCCATCAAGCTTCATCAATCGGTTCTTCAATTCTACCCGCTCGTTCCGCCGAACGATGGAGGGGAACATCTTGCTAGTCGTCATCAACTTCACGATGGTGTCCCGATCCGCCGAGGAGTATTTAGGCCGCAAGAATTGCAGGTTCTGGACCGTGTGTGCGTCGACGCACCCAAATCGTGATTCTGGCAAGATTTCGGTCCATACGGACTTTATCGAGCTCAGATACGACTCCATCTCCTACCAATGATTAGAGCACTGGCGGCTTCGGCTTTATCTTCCATACTTACAGAGAAGCAGTGGTACGGCAGCAATAGGTGGAATGGATGGAATCTGAATCTAGGCCACAGACCCGTCAAAGGTAGCAGCGCATCTAAGCTCCTGAGGACCATGGGTGCATTCCTTTGTAGGGCTTTGTAGTCTTTCGCTTTGTCCTTGGTCAGAACACCCAGCCAGAACAACTCGGTGTTACTGCCGCTTTCGGCACATCTCAAGTTACGATAAGCTAGGTAATCGAGTACTCCCTGGCCTTTCGGGTAATCGTAAGCGGCTCGAAATTGTAGACTAGATGGTAGGTCTTCCAGCAGAAGTTAGTCAAAACTTCAAAAATGACTGACTCAACTGACCGTCTGCATAAATCTCTACTGTCCACCAGTGCCCACTAACAGGCAGCATCTCTTCAACAGCTCTGATGCGATGCCTTCCGCGGAGGCAGTGAATCCTAACATTCGTCTCCAAGTTCAAGAATGGTGCAGCTTCCAACTCTGCTTCTGACATGCTCGCTCCTGAGATGTGCATCGAGCTTTGTCTTATGGCTTGTTCCGCAACATCCCTGGAAACCAATGCTGGTATGTAGTTGCTGGGGTCATTGCGTCTTAGTCTAACTGCCTCGAAGTTGCGTTTGAGCTTCGAAACGCGCAGCCCGTCCAAAATACTGAATTGGCTGACAGATTTATGAGTTGAATCGACCTCATCAAAGAAGTGCAAGTGCAGAGTCTTGATCTTCGCGACGCCTATTAGGTATTCACTTGGTGGGGGGCTAGCCGACATGAGGACCGATGAATCGGTCAGGTTTTGTAGAGAAGTTGGCCCAGTCATTTGCAATGGGCCAGTGGTGTAACTTATATTCGAAGGGAAGACTGGTGTCACGTGTCACTAGTTTTTGATGAAATCCCCCTTTGTAACGGGTCCTGTTGAGAAGCTGATTCCAACATACTGCGCGACAACCTATCATAATGTCTATCTACGAATATTGAATGAAAATCTAGTCTGAGTACTCTACAGCAAACGGGCCTGGCATGTTCTATCAATACTTCACGCCGAAGATTGATCACACAAGACACCATTGATAGCTTGCGCTGCGGCTTTATGCTACGTCTACGATTGCATCTGCGAGATCTTGTGGGCCCGGTTGATATTCCAATTCAACAAGCTTCAGATCTACAAGCTTAGTGATCGGTTCCCCCAGGAGTCGAGCTATCCCTTGGCGAATCTCATACCTGACTCTTTGTGTCGCAGAAACTGGTGCTACTGTCATAATCAAATCCTCTTCTCGTACGACGATTCACTCACCAACTATGGCAATATTCTCTCTGTTGTTTTGTACATGTTGAAGACATTCCAATCTCATACACTTAAACCAATCCGGTTTCCCTTGATGCTCACGCAAGCGCCGAAGCTGATTCCGACGTGGCTTGCGGTTGCTGTACGTTTCGATATTGAAGAACTATGATAGTCAGATTTGGAATTGGGCCCAGTACACCTGCGACTTACATGCAAATCGGAGCGGCCCTCGTCACACTCATTCATTTCCAGGTATTGATTGAACTTTCGACTAGAATGGATGTCTCGGAAAATGTCAGATGTCTCCCAGAACACCACTAGTCGGCCCGTTTGGGACCGGGCAGCCTTATAAGCACCTAGGAGCGCCTCGATGTGTGGCATGCAAGCGACGATCCCAGGTCCCGTCACCATCATGACTACGGTACTATAGCGTCCAAGGTCTTCGAAAACCCCGTATGGTCCATCTACGAGACAAGATGAGTGAAAGGAGCGCCTAGCGCGGCACTGGGCTGCGAGATCACCCGTCCAGCCAAGTTGATTTCGAACAAGGAGCTGTATTTTTTTCGCCTCAACCGGTTGTGACCCAGTGAACGGCGGGTCACTGGACGCGATGGTAAAAGGATGGGTCTGAAACCAAGAGCCGTAGCCGAGTGGCATCCATAAATTGACGAATTGCCCGGGTCTAACTGTAAGTGATCGAGCCATTGTTATTTCTACCAGAACAAGTTCACCCTCTCCGCTATCAGCATATAATCTTGTATTCGACGAGTTGCCCCAAGGTCGAACGTTGAAGAACAGCACTCTAGAGGCCCGAAGTGCGGTCGTAAGTATGATCAGAAGAACTGACGCCGCAGCAAAGAAGCGCCAACTGCTGGCTGATCCAACATGGATCCATGATGCGGCCGCGAGGATAGATGAAACGCTCATGTGAACCACGAAGAAGAGTTCATACGCCCGCTTTTTCAGCCCCGCCGAGGCAATCAATAGAACAAGAGCAATGACACCCTATACAGATCAGTAATTTGAGGATGTCTTGATTTCGTTGGGGGCATACTGATATTCCCCACCACAGCGTGGATTGAAATTCCTGGGATGCCCATTCAGCAGCGATAGATGCGTGTAACAATGCCTCTAATGCGCACACAGCGCCTAGAAGCCGATGTAAAAATTGGAACTGCCGCAACGTAAGACCCAATGTCGTCGAAGCAAATCCAAATTGTGACGAGATGAACAAGGGAACCATCGTTATAATGCAGAGGTCTCCGGCCCTCATGGCGAGATCTTTCCGGTCATGTACGCCAATGAAATTTACCAGTAGAGTGCTACCCAGAAAGAGTATCACCACTAACAATTTCAAACGGCTGATGGGCGGAATAGATTTCTGAGTGATCGTCAAGTTACTGCAACGCAAATGTCGTAGGACCCAGAGATTAATCGCCCTCGACTTGATCCGAATGCATTTCATTAGTATGGTGAAAGCCGCAACAGCGACGAAGATGCCGAGAAGAAAGATAGCATAGATTTGAGTCACGCTGAATCCGTCTAAGTCTTGGTTAAGGCCAGCCATGATCGATCCGTGGCAGAAACATGTCGGCTACCAGTAAGCGAACGGCCAGCGCTATATACACACGCGTTTCGAACGGGCTATCGCATAAAGCGAGCCACGCGAAAAGGTGCTACATGCTCTAATGCGAAAAGCACATCCTTCCATTCTACCGGTGGCTTTCTAGCTCGAGTCTGGTATCAAACAACCCGTTCCATTAATGGAACAGGCCCTAAGAAATTGACTGCGCTTACGATGTTTTGTAAATCAATGAAATTGGCTGAGAGTATAACAGACACAACAATGGCAGCAGAGTCAAATTCTAGTCCTCGAGTTATCGAATTCGATGGCTAAGTAACTTACGTGCGGAATCGCTCATTCTTCCAGCCCGTCAAAGCCACCTGTTAGACCTCGAAACTTGTTCTGAGACGCAAGTAGCGCGGCCGTGGCTAATTTTCGATGGACAGGTGCGCGGTGATTCTGCGATTCGAGTTTCGAGAAGAATGCCGACTTTTCATTGAATACGTTAGATTTTATGGTTCTGCCAGGTAGTATTAAAAATCAACCTTGCCTTTAACAGGTCCTTTATGGACCCATTTTGTTGTGTCGTATCATAAAATTGCTGCGCTTGAGGTGAACCTTCAGGCAACCTGCCGGCCTTCTCTGAGGCTTCTAAAGTAGGTACCAAAAGCGGGAACATCATATCACCGACCGACCGAATATCCTTATTTTGATCAGTTTCACGCCTTATTTGGCATTCCCCAAATCCCCCTATATCTGTCAGTCTTGGCTTATTCTGAAGTGGCCGTTTTGCTCATCTTGAATTACCGATCTGTATCCGCCCTTGGGGCGTAACAAGAGTATTTCGCACGCTGACTTTTCCATGAGCATAGCCTAGGGCATCGTGTATGCTCCTAATACCTAATAAACTCTTCGGCGAGTTAGAACTCACGAGTTCAGCCGGCATTGCAGAGTACATACGTCGTAACAGATAGACGCGATGAGGGTTTCCTCTAATCCTCCTTCACACGATAGAACTTCGAGCAAGGTCGCATCAATAAATTCATACACGAAAAAGACGCTTTCACCAAAAGCGTAAACTGCCAAGAGCTGATTGATGTGCGGATCCATGATCGTCTGGAATGCTTTTGGTGTTTGCCGAGCTCTTTTCCGCTCTTTTACCATCCTATATCCGCGATCTCTTATCTCTTCATTACCTACAACGATGAATTCTACTCCATCAGCTCCAACTGTCTTTTGTAGACTCCAGTACGTCTTCCAAGGATCTGCAGAATCAGTCTGAAAATTATATCGGAACAGCGCGTTGTTTGTGACCGGAATGAAGGCCTCCGTGCGCATCGAAGGTTGGCTGTCCGAATTGCCTTTATCCTCTGTTCGATGAAGAGAACGTTGCTGCAAGGACACATTGTTAGACTTGCCTAGCTCAGGCTTAGCCGAACGTCCGTGAGGATCCAGGAAGCGTGTCGAACGCTTGTATTCAGGAATTTTAAACATCGGAATAAGGTCTTTCGTGAGATGATTGATGATACCTCTTCATTTGTCTGAAAAGGACGAAGGTAAGAAGACCTAGATGCTACTGGAAATTTATATACAAAACCAAATGCCACAAGAAGCCACCAACGCTGGAACATCGAAAAGGTGGAAAGGCTGACGGAAAGACAGACTTAAAGAGCATACAGAAAGGGCATTGCAAGAGTTGAAGAAAGGGCAATTGGAGAAAGGAAAGTGCAAGAGTCGGAGAAAGGAAAATGCAAGAATCGTAGATAGGACATTGAAAAAACCGGGCGAAAGAAATTGCGAGAATCGGACAAAGGGCATGCAGTTGAGAGGACAAAGCTTCCACGGACTCAATTCTTACGGAACACCGCAGCAGCAAAACACGGAAGCGATCATTTTGTCCTGAATTTTCGCCTATGTCCTTTGTTGACCATAACTGCTTATAGCCTCCAAGACGCTTTCGCTGACCGAACGTAGTCACATTCCGAACCGTTCTTGTCTTCCGTAATGAAGTTGAGCAAGCTGGAACTTGTGGACGACGCTAATGAGATTGGATTTTTTATAGAACAGTATCTTGAGAGATTCCTTGAGAGCTTCACTGGTATCTTAATATTCTAATCTCTGGACCAACTCATTAGGGCCACATGTGTTTTAGTATTAAAAGTCATCGTAAGACCTTGAGCTTCTTGTCCTGCACGAACGTGTGATACGGATAGACGAAGATTCACCTGGATTTGAGGAGGTCTGTGACGAGGACGTGTCATGGTATTTAGGGGTGAGAGACCTAACTTATTGGCTTCTCATTATTGAATAGACTATCTTACTATCTTATCGTTGAGAAACACGGCTGAAGTCGGCCATCCCGAGCAAACACCTGCAAGGGAACAGAGATGAGTCGTCATAGGCACTCGTATGAACGGCTCTGAAGCAGTCATAGCAGAACAGGTATAATTTATAACTAGTCTCGAAGAATGACACTTGTAGAGGTTGTTCATCATTATTCAATTCAGATCAAAATCTTTGTATTAGTCTAACTTACACTTCATCACTGTAACCACACTGACGTGCCGTACCCCTTTACAAAACGAAGTGATTGTATTACTAACTTACCAATAACGTTATCTCATACCGAGTTGGTAATACTACAGTCTCTCGATCCTCGTCCCTTGCTATCCCTAACTTAGTTGTAACAGGAGCCTGCGCTGTAATCTGGTAAGCTGGCAGGCTGTAGGCGTTCTCCATCTTAGGAAGTTGCATCCCAATCTAGCTTTTGCCTTCACGTGACTCAGAGAATCCTTGTCCCATGTCTAAGTTACAGGTGTTTGCTTCGCGACGGAGTGCCCAGCTGCTGTTTCGGAAAAAAAAATCAACGGTTTTGTGCTATGATACAAAATCGGGAATTGATCGTGACAGAAGAAAGCCAACTGATTGAGTTAGCAGACGAAGTTAACTTAATGTTTTCGACCCGCTCGACCCCCCTCCACAGCTATCGCCTGCTGAGATACTGAGCGATTGTGACCTAACTGAAGTCGGCAATTGGGATGTTGGGCGAGTAATTGATTTACGACTCAAGATTGCTCCGAGCTGACATTTGGACGTTTTGGTGCTGGGTTTGCGGTCGCGCCAGGGATCCCCGATTGCTTCGTTGCTTCCATAAATTTGAGAAATTTTTCATAATCTTGTTGTTGGGATCGAGGAATTAGGAGTCGTACATCGCCCGTGACAGGAGGCTCCGACGACTTAGCCGAGGGCTCGCCGATGAGGTGAGTATCGCTCAGGAGCTCAAACACGGCCTTGCTTTCTCCCGCCAACTGCTCGCCTCGCTGCAAGCGCGACTGGAAGTTGAGCTTCATATTCTCCTCGTTCTCCTTGATTTTTTCATCTTTCTCAACTTTGACGCTGTTATGCGAGAAATCCTTTAGTTTTACGATCCTCTTAAGTTCGCTGAAAGAGATCCATCCCATGTCATATGTACCGCCTACTGAGAAGCTCGCCAGCAGATAAGTTACTCGAGACTTTGCTGAGATTCTACAAGCTGCGCGCACACCATCGAATTTTACGTCGGGGGCTTCGAGACTTTGAAGCGAACCTTTTGGCGGAGCGAGCTTCCACAGTGCTCCATCTGGGACGCGATGGCCGTCGAAATCTCTCATTACAAGTTTGCTTCCGGGGACTGATATGTACACTGGTCTCTCTTCAGTTCCACTTTTGACGATCGCTCGTGAGCCGGTCTTGGCAACTTTGAAAATAGTCTGAACCGAACCGTAGTTTGATGGCCAGGGCCTGGAGCAAGTAGGCTGCGACGCGCCACTCGCAACTTGTGGCAGCGATTTTGGTGCGCTGCTTGTATCGCCATCAGTCGTCATCGCCATATCAGAGTCAAGATTATCACCTGGTTGCTTGTTCGGCTTTTGCTTCTTATTGCTTCCACTTTGGCTATCACCTTCGGTCGAGGACTTTCCTTGGTTACTAACTTGTTCATTTTGCGTTTCAGAAGACCCGACCGAGGAAGTTTTATCTTTCTCGTGTTGCGGCGGGATGCTTCCTGGCTCGGGTGTTGCACCAGGAGTTTGTTGGCCATGCACAGTCAAAGCGCCTCCAGCTTGCTTGTCTGATGCCTGATCAGACGTCTGTGACCTGGTATTACTAGATGGTGGACCGCTCTGTGTATCAGACATCTTCGCAGTCAGGGCCTGTGCACGAGGTTTGCAAGATCCATTAACCGTGCGGTATTCCTCTCAATTTATATTCCTGACTACACTTTCTATAGTCAATAGATGGCTTCTCAACTGTGACCGATCCCGTATGCTCTGGCGGTCCCAATTTACGAATGCTTGAGAATGCGCGATTTCAATTGAATGGGGAGCAACGGATGTCAAGAAAGTCGCTTCTACTGTTAAGCTGGTCTACTGAGTCTTGAGAGTCATTAAAATACGAGCAAAGCTATAGATTTTGCACCTCGCATGCCTGTGAGAACGCCATTTCCCTTGTTCGTGCATGAACGAGAAGCGGCAAAATGGTTTTCTGGCTGACGGCTCTTGATTTGGCCCATTAATCGATGGAATGTTCTCTAAACTTACCTGAGAAAAATAAACTTCAAAGGCCGCCGAGCAGTCAATTGAGACTTGCATGTCTCTTATATCGTCCGGAAATACTGCTTTTGTTTGTGACTGCTGGGACGTAAGTAGCGTCGAGCTATGAAGCGTACGTCTTGCACGCTAATACGCTGTTCTATCTTCACCAAAATGCGAGATTTCGAAAAAAATTGAACAAATTTCCGTTGCAGCATTATTGCCTCTGCAATATTTTGGACGCATGCTTGAGTTATATAAGCTACTGGGCTGCTGTACGATAACTTTGTCAAGTAGACGCCTCATATGGCTGCGAATACCGTAATGATCTACGGCAATGTTTGTTTCGAGAAGCTCTTAACCTGTGGCTCGACCAGGGAACGCTTGCCGGCTGAGCTGGTCTGGGAGATTGAGCCTGAGCTGTACGATCTGGACAAAATTTCTTTCCAGCGCATCATCTACCTGGCGCTTCAGGGCGAAGACGTGAACCTACTGAAATCATGGATACTTAGCATGAGACGCAGTATGACATTCTACGAGCTAAGCCACTACAATCGAAGCGGAAAAGCCCAATTACTGGATTCCTTGGTTCAATTCAGCCATATTGTCCTCCATGTGGACTGCTTCAAGCCTGACGGCGTCTACTGGGCGCATGATAGGACAGACAGGCTAAGAAAGGCCATACAGGCTCGAGGGGACTCAGCACTGTTGATAGTGACCTTCGAGTTGGCTGAGAACTATATTCTCTACCTATATACTATGCGCCAATATCGCCATCTCTTAGATGCTTTAATTACACTCTCAAATGAAGGAAGGGTCAAGCTTGAGCCAACTAACACGAGCCTGTTGTGTTACGAGTTCTGGGCCGGAGAGGATGGTCACCATCTCTGTATGGTCTGTGACGAAGCACCTGGCACCTTCCTTTGTGAAGGATGTGGGTGCTTCATTTGCGCTCGTTGTGAAGAAAGGCTTCGAACACCAGCCCTAAATGTTTGTGAAATTAGATCAAAGCCGAACGACATGGAGTGGCCGTCACCAGGCGAAGACCTCCCGGATGGATTTGTAAGGTGGTCACGGTTTGTGAATCAGACCTCCCCAAGTCGACGCAGCTAATTGTGTACAGCTTCATCAAGAGACGCAATAAGGAACGGAAGGAAGAACATTACAATCCATTAGAGGCGATATACCGCACTGACGTTGAGAAGCTTCTTAGTGAATATCTCGAGAGTATTGAAATAGTAGATCTGCGCGAGAATGCATTGCGGGATTTCGCCGTTACGCGAAACTTCTATGCAAACAAGCAGGTATTGGAGGCTGTCCACTGGATCGCCACCAACGACTACCGGGACGTGAAACGAATCACCAAGAACGAGGGACACTGCAACACCGCTGAGCTATGTAAATTATATGACTACTACCGAAATTTCGATCCTTGGGAGGCGTTTTACGACATGTTTCAGCCTGGACACTGGCCGGTAGGCTGGCATATTGCAGATTCCTTGTTACCCATTTAGTGATAAATAGATTATTGGCGGCAGTTACCGTATCTTGCACATTCAGTACACCACTAAACGGTGCTAAGTTACATTTGATGTCTTGATGGAAAACTTACCGATCATAAAACTTTTGTGAAGCCTAGAGTTTCAGACTAATCTTAAACTAAACTCCCTAGCTCCTTAACATTCGTAGCATTAACGTTCCCCGATTCAGTGGGGAACACAATGTAATTTTGAAGCCTTTTCGAGAAAACGTTATCCAATCGTCAGAGCCCGTAGGCGCCGAGCCAAGTCAACCTAACCAGTTCTTGATGATCTTATCAACAGGTACTCTGCCACTCACACACGTAGTCACGACAACCAGATACTTGGAGCACTACAACCGCTGCCGAAGGTCTTGCTATTGTCCTGCGTCAAGTCCGAAGTCCAAAACTTCTCATTCGAAAGAGTTACAAGTCTTCGAAGACTATATCACGTTGTAACGCTCTGGGTATGGCGAAGGCAAAGGCTAGACTGGGACGCAACCTAAGGGTTAGGAGAATGCCTACGGCCTGCCAGCTTACCAGACTATGGCAATCGGGCTCCTGTTACAACTATGGATAGCAAGGGACGCGTATCGAGAGACTGTAGTAATAGTACCAGCTCGGTATGGGATATGGGCAAGTAACACAATCACTTCGTTTCGTAAAGGGGCACAGGCACGTCACTGTGTTCACAGTGATCAAGTGTAAACCAATACAAAGATTGTATTCTGAATTGAACGATGGAGAACAACCTCTACAGGTGGTTATCCATCGAGACTATATAGTTCTCTACTTACTATGGGCTGCGTTCTGGGAGTTGTGTTAGTCGTGATAGTTGCGATAGTCTGACTATCGTAACTATCGCTACTCCCTGAGCTACCGTGATCACGTGACCTCCTGTCGGTCGTTTGTTCTTTCCTTGTTTGCAGGTGTTTGCTCGTGATGACTAAAGTGGGGTTCAGCCGTGTCTCATAACACACGTATTATGCAAAGATGTTTCAGCGACGTATCGCATGACAGCGATCCCCCAACAAGTATGAGCAGCCTGGTGTTTCGCGCCCGTGCACTGATCGTGATCTTGTGATGAATCCGAAAGCAGGAAACCAGTGCTAAACCATATTTGAGAACCACGCTGCCATGACGACGATCATATCCTAGTCTTCGAACGCATAGAAATTGATATGAAGTAGCTGAGAGTGACATCCAGCATTCATGGAGCGTGAGATTATGCTGCGTGGCCTTGGGCATTCCAAATCACATGCGTGCAGAATCCACAAAATAAAGCTACAAGGATAAGCGGAAATAGAAACGTAAGTGCACGAATGAAATGGGACATTTGAGGTATTTTAAAGGCAGTGAAGAGAGAGTCTTGCAAGTGAGTCGAACACTTTCCAATGCGTAGCGTTCGCCTTTCAGAACTCGGGTGTTGTCTTGGTCCCCAGGAAAGTTAAAGCATTTCGTCAGATAGCTCGCAAAAAGGGTTTGCTTGCTGCTTTCCTGTATTGTGCGAGTAAACTTCGCGTTATTGAGTAAACTTGCTTGATAAGTCATCGGCTATGACCTAAAGTGCGAACAGCGGAAAAAGCAGATTCTCGGAAGCTCGCTAACGCACCTTCGGCAGTCGCGCTAGATCTCTGTGTGGACGGCCATAACCCCTTGCACTAAGTTAGACCCTGTAAATCAGCGCAGCGCAGATTCTGGATACGGGTTTTCCGAAACGACGTACTGCACCCTCTTCAATGGACCCTACGAGCTACAACAACTCTAGCTCGTTGCCCTGAACATAAAGTCAACGCCAGATGCGCCCCATCTTTCGTCTTCGTCCACCCATCAATCTGCGCCGACACTGCTCGCTCGCATCCTGATCAGATCCGACACGCGATGGCCATGCAAGAGACCACTGAGAGCTTTTTGCGAGCGTGCGGGGATACGAACAAGGTGAGCATGGCCCCTGCCATGTTTGAACAAACGCTCGGTGCGCTCATTGAACCAGTGTCTTGAATGTGATGTTGGATTTGCCCGGCCAATGGACGCATTCGATCATTTCTACGATTCGCAAGTCCGGCCTCGGCTGGATGCCGAGCGTTCAACTAGAACGATTCTAGGAAACAAATACGCGCCCTATTGGTCTCTGAAAAAGGTACGGAAAGTCGGGGAGGAATTCTACAGCAGAACTTGCGCCACGAGTGACTCTGATGCAATGGTTCCTGGAGTGATACCTCAGCGACGTCCGCAGACGCGCAGTGAGACGAGGAAGAAGCAATTACACTTGCTCGGGTGATGGGCTCTGTGAAAATCGGTGGGAAGTAGTCTAGTGATCAGAACAGTCCGTGGATAGCATATCAAGCAACATTGTTACGTTCTCGGCTTGAAAAGGGAGAAGTCGTTTCCGAAAAAAACTCCCCAATGACTTTCTTGAATCTTGGAAGTTGCTCTTCCTCTGGGATTTATCTCAACTAATTTCAGATTTTTGACCAAGTCGCAGTACCAATGGACCTTTGGGTTGAAACCCATTCACGCGAAGGCTAGAAATGCCGTTCTGACGAGATCTGGCGGCTTTGTCTCTAGACAACTCGCTCGGCAAAGCTTTCAGCGTGACTGTGAACTTTGTTCTGAGATGCGTACAACACGAATGCTGCAAGCTTCGCATGAGTCTCTCTAACTTTCCGGCTAGTGGAGCGGAAGATCTCCAGGAAGCTATGCTTTTCAGAGTCAGCTCTCGTGAAGGCCTTAGTGCGAATTGGTAATCACGGACTTTCAATAGTTGGCCAGCAGAAACAGAGCTTTGAGTCTGACGGAAAAAGTCCCTGGCTTGTGTGGAAGCTCCAGCAGGCTCACCAGGTGCTGCAGCAGCCCCTGATGCTGGACCAAAGAGCGATGTTAAGACCTTTCCGACGGCTTGAAGGTCTGTCCCACTGCTGCTGCCCGCACTTAATTGATATTCCCCAATTCCACCTGCGGCCAAGCATGTCAGCGACCGCGCATTGAGATGGGAAACCAACGAACCTAATTTAGCTCTACCGAGAGGCGTAACAAGCACGTTCGCTGAACTGACTTGGCCATGCTCCTGTTTCAGCGCATCATGGATGACCGCAAGGCCTGATAGAATCTTAGGTGCACTCAGTCTGCGCGTATCACTATTTCTAACTTCAGGAGACCTACATCATGGCATATAGAACCGATCAGACTCTCTTCAAAATCTTCGCTATACAAGAGAAGGTCGAATAAGGTCGTATCCACATAGTCGTACACAAAGTAAAGGCTGTCTCGAAAATCGTGAATGCCAAGTAACTCGTTAACATATTGGCTTTGGATATTCATCACTTGCTTCACAGTCGCGGTCCAATCCCGCCGTCGGATAGTCTGATACGCTTGGAATCCCGACTTTGCAATGCTCATGGCGACGAATACCTCTCCACCCGGCTCCAGAATGTGCTGCAGCTGCCAATATGTCTCCCAAGGGCTGGCAATATTCACCTGGAGGGGCGTGATTCCGAGTTTTTGTGCACGCTTTTCGACTCCCGAGAAACCACATCTAGTAGCCGAATCGATTTCATTGCTATACCGTGGTACTGTGCTTATTTCGACCGCATGAAGACATTTTGTTGCCTCATCTCGATCAGATTTCCGGTGAAAGCTTACCGCAACCCGGTTGCTCGATTTCTGCCCATGGACACTGTGTAATTGGCTGGTCGGTGTTGGCCTGCATCCTTCGCCTCGATGGTGACTGAGCGCACTCCCAGGGTAGGTCGTCGTTGTTCCATGGCAATCTGCCCTAGAAACCCGCGTCCAGTGAGCCTTCATCTTCTTGCTTCCACGATCGTGCAGCACTCCTAAGTTGATTCACGCTCGCTTGCCAATCATATACTTAGACGCTTCTTCTACAGAGGTTGCGAAAACCCAAGATGCGTGCCCGCGAATGCTTTCAAGAAGCTTGAGCAGGCTCTGTCCGTGAACGAGGAGTCTCCCTAAGGAATCTACGTTACCGGATATTGTTGGTTCACTCTTTACCTCGTAATGCGTGCATGAATTCCAAATTGATACCGTTGGCCATATACCAAAATTGAGACCAGCCTTAGTCAATCATCGTTATCACGCCTTCAGGCGATCCTTTCTTTTGGAATTGTGAAAGACGTTTGTCAGGGACAATACCACACTCAAGCTACCGAAGCATTATGTGTAAAACCAGCATACGGTCGACGCTCATGCTTGAATGGTTCGCGTTTCTGCAGTTTGCAACAGACCCACATCTGTGGTGGAAGGAGAAGGAATCAAGAACTTTCTGTTGCACCTATCCACAGTATCTAAACAGACTTCTCCGGGTTCTAGAGCTCAGTCGATCAAGCACATACCACCACTCAGAATCAAGCTTTTGAATAGCGGCGGTGCCATGTTTGGCCTGCGAAATCTCCGTGCGGCGGACGTCGGATGACATCTAAGACACATAGCAGGTTACGATACTGGCCGGGTGACAACGTTGCAATCGGATACCGAACATCGGGCATTAGGCCCATATATAGCAAAATAACATATATGTGTTGCATCGACATTGGAAAATACATCTGCGATACTGGTTACCATCTAACGGGTTCCTTCGTATCCACGCGCGGAAGTTTGGTTGAGGCTGCGTCCAGTGGAATCTATCGTGGCTCATTTCACGCCCGGAACCTTTAGTATGCTAGGTGCTCTCATTGTGCCCGAGGTGACGACTAACGAAGCCTCCATACATGATCAAGAATTTCAGACTGTTCGCAAACCATCACTCAATCCTCGCCTTTCAACCTCGGCGGTCCGCCATCGAAGCACAAGCTTTCTACAATTCCGACGTTCTCTCCACCTCATCATCAGTAAAACCTCATTTGGTTGTCTAACTGCAAGGGCCTTAAAGTCGAAAAGCATTTAACGAATATTGAAATGGACGCAAGACCTGGTATAATCCAGCTGTCAGCCGGTCTGTTAGTCATTCAAGGCTGACTTCGCGGAATGATACATGACATGCAAAGGGTAGTGGCGGTGCACCGAGCTCATCTCGCCTCAATGGTGGTATGCCAAGTTCGAATGCTCATACAAGTGATTACACAAGCATCGCTCGAGGCTTCATAAATCGTCAACAGCCGGACAATGAAAGCGGCAGGAGACGCGAGGCATTCAATGAGCCGCGCTGTGAATAATCAATATCATAGGTCGATTTGATGTTCTTCGCGTAGACATCGCTCGTGGGCGTAAGTCACTGTCGTATCTAACGTTAACTTATGTCCTCCAGAGTTGATATGGCACGCAGGTTTTTGAACGATGATCTATTGTAGGAAGTCAATTAATAAACAATTCGTTCACTAGGCTCAAGATCAGACGCAAACACTGTGGTGGGTGATAGGAGCCTGGAAATATACAAGCGTCAGCCGCAACTGGAAAAAGACCCCAACTTAGCTAGTATTACTAACAGTTTTGCATGGCAGCCATCCAAGCTTTGCAATCTTTGACTTCAAGACAGAGATGCCTAGATTAAATTACGGCGCAGTTGAAGTCGCCAGGAAACGAGAAGCTCAAGCTTGGCTGCAAGTCTCTAACTTGAAACAATGCCACCGACTTAACTTAATACCCTTCTCCACCATGTCCTTGAAAGCTTAACTTACGAGGCGATGTGGTTGACTTGGAAGCCAGAAGCATCTGTAGGTTCTCTCAGATTTTCTCTTCATGTTAGAAGGCCACGTGCCGGGAGGGATTCAGACTTAACTTAGTCCGATGCTATTGATATCTGGTTTGAAGCAGCTCCTCGAGCCTGTATTGTTCAATGGTGTTGCCACAGCTAAACCTCACTTCAGCGACCTCTTTTCTTCTCCCCCCTTTGGAAAGGACTGTCTATCTAAATCACACCGCTCACTGCTGACAAAAAAGCGTTTCGTATCCGACGTCTACTCTCTTCCTGTCAGGCCGTCGCGTACAAACAGCACATCCGGTTCCTTTACACGCCACGGTACAGGCCAAACGGGATCCCGCTCACACACTCCCGGGTGGTCGTAGAAAGCTATCCAGGGCTCGAAGTTTCCCATCCAGTCACAGTACCTAGCAACAATATCCGCACTATGCCACGCAGTTGGTAGTCTCACTTCCCTGAGGTCGCGACATTCTGTCGATGTTGTTGAGAAGTGTACGGCTTCTTTTCTCCCCATGAGATTCGCGTAGAAGTTACGAATCATAACGAAATTGCGAAGAGCCTCCACTCGATCTGCAACTTCCTTGTGTCCGTCAATATACTCGTTCAAGAGTTTCTCTGCGCGTTCCCCAGACATGGCCTGCAAGGGGTTGTGTTGTTCCTCCCGAGAGTTCAATTTTCGATGAACCTAAGTTACACATTGTAAGCTGAGCCTCACAACGAAGCTAAAACACGCACCGAGACCATTCCATGAATCCTTTAATCTCTGGCGTAACGTCCCTCCCTACGTGCCAGGATGCTCTGGCTGACGCCCCACAACTCCCGTTTCACCTTCGGACAGCGCGGCTGTGGCGCTGCGAAAAGACAGCCTCGTCTAACTTAGTCTTTCCGCAGACGGACCACTGAGTCACGTGACTGTGAGTGTGTTTGATTGGTTATATAGAACGCTTCGCTGCACCCTGCATCTCGTCAACGACAGCTTCCCATATGTGGCATGAATAACTTTCTCTTCGCATAGCTCGAAACCAATCAAACCCCTAGCCAATCACTCTGTATTATTCCCTTTCTTAACAATAAGTTAGAATCTATTGCTATTAATTTATTTTGTTAGTGGTAAGTTAACTGTAACGTTATGCTCTTTGGCAAGATCCAGAAGCCATTGGCCCGTGCCCGTAGCAACATCTGCAACGTTGAAAACGACTCGAGTCGGGACTTCGTCTTCAATCAGCCGCGAGCCTCTGATCGATGTGACAAGACCATGTTGTCTGGTCAATCTGCTCCTCATCAGGAACACGTTTACCGGTCGTCATCAATGTGAGCCATACCGTATATAGGCATCAGCATTGCGTGCAAGGCAGTAGACTGGCACTTTTAGCGTCACCTCACTGCTACTCATATTGTATAAGTTATTGCTCGCAATACTAAATATATATCTGTGTTTCGAACACTAACGTTATGAAGAGATTTAGGGAAAACCAAAGCATGAGGTTCCGCGCTTATAACGTGCAAATATATAGTCTGACTTTTGATGCTTTACAGAGGTTCAAGAGAATTCCATCGTTTGCGCTTTATATTCCGAATTGAGGTTACATAAAGCGAATGTCAGTAACTTGTAATTCGGTCCTTACACTGGTGAGCCGCCCTCGTCCGATAGCGATAAGAACCGTCCTAAGAATGCACGACCAATAGAAATTTTACCGCGATCAGAACGCTGTTGCCACTGCATATCAGATCGATCGATATACAGACACGGAACTTGTCTTTCAAGATCCAAGGAGCATATCAAACATAGTGTATGTGGCGAGAATCCCACGAAACCATCCTGCGTATCCAAGGTATGGTATTTTTCGATTAGATCCGGATGCTTCCCAAAGCAAGCTTCAAGGAGTAAAGACATAGGTGTCTCCATTGGCTCCATTAATTGTATACACGCCCTGGGTTGGGTAAGCTTCAAACATTGTGACTTGTCTGCTCTACTCACTCCGTCCAGCAACACCATGCTTCCTTTCTTTCTGCCAGTGTCTCGTAACGTGTACTGTCGACCTGGTGGCGGGAGCAAATGTCGAATGCATCATGCTGCAGCAGTCGGCGACACTCAACGCATACAATGGAGAAACAATAATCGCAGGCGTCACAGGTCTGTTCGCGTAGGCATATTTGACATTTGCGTTGGCCCCATATAGAGAATTCATGTCTGAAATTGACTTGGCTTTCCAGAGAATTGTTCGTGATTTTGCCCTTTGAATGCAAAAAAGGACTCCCGGCGTGGATACGACCTTCGTCAAACTCGAGCATTAAGAGCTTCAATTGGAGATCACAAACTCGGAACATTGTATGCCGCAAGATATCTGATTCAGGCATTCCGATTGTAATACACGTATCCATGGTCCGGTTCTGTGGAATTGATTTCCCGTCGAAGAGGATCTGCGGACTCTCGAGCTCGACTATTGCACCAGGGACCAGTGAATCGATTCCCGTCGATGAGCCCGAACAGCAGATCTGGAGTAAGTCCATTACTCGAATCTTTCCTGCTCACGACTGACTTTTGCGAAAGGATTATGCACTGAATAAAGTGACCGTGCGATGAAAGACAGAAGGTTGCCTTTAATTCTCAGTCATTGCGTCCAAGTCGGACTATTTAGCGTTCGGGCCCCATACCAACTATCGTCAACTTTTTTGGTTCTTTTTCAATTGGAGACAACGGATAGAAGAGACTAGGATCGAAGTCAAAATGATAAGCAGCTGCACCCGATGCGGACGTTTTCTCCAGAATACTGCGTACCAGCGAGCTACATGCGCACATGTGAGAAGATCCGTTGATTGTCGTACCAAATTCTGTACTGAGCTAGGTTAGCTATTTTGTGAGCCATGCGTTAAGAGGACAGCATCAAGAGCGAAGTCCCCCAACACCGGCTCACTCATGACATTCAAGGCGTGCAAAATATCGGTATAAGAAGATAAAGAAAGTCTCTCTTACTACTTGAGCTTTCGAGGGTTCATCGATCATTCAGAAATCACGTCGGCAGTGGAAATCAGAGCTATTGGTGATAGTGCAGTTAAAATTCACCAGAACTAGAGAAATACTAGGAAGACTAACGAAAGAGGAGTTGTCGATATCGAATCCCCATTTCAGTATTTGCGCTTTTCCGAAAACCGACATTTAATTCGTCTGAAAATCGGGCAAACTGCATCCCCTCAGGATTTCCTGTTGCTCTAAGTTTGTAGCGGATTGCCTATTGATAGCACTGCTTTATAATCTCTGTTTACTCGACTAAGTTAATTTTTTTCTGTTTATCATGTATTTGTTTAGAATGTGAGCGTTAAGCCTTTTGGCGAATGGAAACCTTTGTGTTGAAAAATTCATGTGGGGAGAAATAGCATATGAAGATCAAACAAATCAAACAATCCTTTCGTGGTATTGTTACAAACACACTCCATGCTTTAACCTCTATCCCTGCGTGCCGAGACACCCTCCGTGGCGAGACACCCTCCGTGGCGAGACACACCCCACTTCAGGGCAGGGACACAGCCGTTGTGGCGGTGTCTGCGGAATAATGGTTGTGAACCGATCAAAGCAGTTTAGCTAGCGCCTTGCAGTCACTTGATTTCAAATTGTTAGATACTAAAGCCCCCATTTCTGCCTGCTATCAGTAATTATCTGACTTCGGAATGGAAAATTCCCCTTCAAGAGAGCGAGAGAAGTTGAAGCGACATTTGACCATTAAGTAAATGGTACAACAAGCTGAGCTATAATCAACAGTCAGCTTGATCTCCTTCGCTTGTTCGCGCCTTTATTGAGCAGAAGCTGCACAATCTTGTTGTGACCCCTACTTGATGCTGCCTAGAGCGCATTGCCGTAGCAACCGCCCTGAGCGTTGACGTTCGCGCCTTTGTCGAGCAGAAGCTGTGCGATCTTATCGTAACCCTTACTTGATGCTGCCTGGCGAGGCGGGATAAGTTAATTCTCTGCCGGTAGTAGGTCACTTAATCCTAGTACAGTCGATATCATGCAGTGAATATGAAGTATTACTATCTTTTAACTAGAAATACTATAAGTGATTAATATTATAAACTCGTTTAAAAGGCTATAATGATATTTTAAAAGATTTTAATTCTATCTATAATATTTTCAGAAAGATCGAGGGACACACAATAGCCTTTATATATATACAGAAGACCGCACTTTCGGTGAAGCATCACCAGAATAATTTGCACGGTAACGACTTAACTTATCCTGCCTCGCCTGGAGCGTATTGCCGCCGCCGCTGTCCTGCGCGTCGACGTCCGCGCCTTTATCTAGCAGAAGCTGTACAATCTTGTCGTAGCCCCTTATTACTGCTGACCGGAGCGCATTACCGTAGTTCCCGCCCTGAGCGTTGACGTTGGCGCCTTTGTCTAGCAGAAGCTGCACAGTCCTGTCGTTACCCTTGGATGATGCTGCGTAGAGCGCATTACCGTAACTCCCGCCCTGAGCGTTGACGTTGGCGCCTTTGTCTAGCAGAAGCTGCACGATCTTACCGTGACCCTTACTTAATGCTGCCTGGAGCGCGTTGCCGTACGTCCCGCCCTGAGCGTTGATGTCTGCGCCTCTGTCTAGCAGAAGCTTTGTAGTCTCTATTAAACCGTATAAAGATGCAACATAAAGGGGCTTTGGGATTGCAGACCCAGGTAGACTATCATAATAACTCCTTTGAAACCAATATTGATAAACCAGCTCCGATGCAAATAACTTCATGATCCAGGAAAGCGCCGAATTGGTCTTCTCGGCATATGGCGCGTATTCTAACCAGTTATCTGCTGCGAATTTCTGTAAGGGCAGAAAGCCACCTTCGTCCAACCCTCGCTGCGTCTGCGCCGCGTCGAATAGGTACGCGAGGCTAACCTGGACAATACAAGCCTTCGCTCTGTACTCCTCAAGCTCAGGGCCGAAGATGTTGCCTAGCCGTTCTGACAGTAGATATTCTTTTACCGAAGCGTGAGCAAGTTGGATAGTAGTAGCTTTTTGACTTTCTTTCCTATCCAAAGCCGAGTCATTTGTGTCCGTATTATCAATCCCGCTGCGCACAAATCGGACCAAGCTTCCGCAGCAACGCGCAATTTCTAGAGGCCTTGGCAAACGGTGATCCTCGTTGAATGACGGTGTGCAGTCCGGACGAACAGCAACCGCGTCAATCATTGCTTCCAATTCCAGTGGGTGTTCCGAATATACTAGGAATTGCAATAGTCGAATAACATAGGAGTGTTGATCTTCCGGTATTCTTTGCAAAATCCGATCGTACGTATTGTCGAGACCCTTGGGCAATGACTGTAGCGCTTTCTCGAGGCTTGGAAGATGAACGCAATCGTTCAGCATGTCCAGCTGGCAGAAAACCCACCGAAACCTAGCACTATCAATATAAATAGGACAGAAACCTTTGCTGTTGCAAACTTACATTCCATCTGCTCTATCAACTAGAGCGGTTTTAATCATTTGTTGAGCGTTCGATCGTGAATGCCATCTCTCTAGCGGTCCGCTTGCATGGTAAACATGGAAATCAACAAATGCCTCAATATCTGCAGTTATTAGATCCTTCCTGATCTCCAAGGCTGTAGCATTCGGACATTGTGCAAAAGAAGCCTCGATATCGGCCTCGGGGCGACTTGTAACAACGAAATGTATCAAGTCAGCACCAGCTGTGTCGCGAACCCAGCGAATGACCTCATTCGGATCCGTACTCTCATCTAGAGCGTCCAACACAATTCTAACCTGCCTGTATTTACACATTTCTGCGAGGCAATGCTTTAGCTGTAGTATAGTCGGCTGTGACGATCCATCATTATTAGATCGGTATAGCTGCTCCAGAGTACTCTGATTCGGATGATGCAAATGGTAAAGTTGTTTAATTAGTGCTCGTAGAACTTGATCCGAGTTCCGTTTCTGCCGGTCCTGAATATCAAAATAGAAATATAATAGTGCGTCCTCTTCCTTTTGCGCGGCACGGAGATGTTCGATGATTGTCGAGCTAAGCACAGTCTTACCACACCCTGAGATACCCCACAGCCACACTAATGACACCTCGTTTTTGCACCACGCTTGGAACACGTCAGTCTGAAGGATCCATTCGCCAGTACTTCCATGGCGAAATCTGCAAGCATGATTGTGATTTGTTGAAGGATCTGGAGATCCGAGCCATTTTATGACTTCTTTGTATAAAGCCGTCCAGTTTTGTTGCTCCACTTGCGTAACCAAGTGGTCGACTTGACTATTCACTGTTTTACATTAGGCTTGGCCTGATGAAGAAGGTGTTCAGTTCCTCACCTAGTTGTAGACTCTCTTTGATCTCCTTCGCTTCGCTGAGCCTCCCTTCGGCCTGAACTTTATGTGGTGGTAGTCTTGTTATGAGCTTTCGGGCGTAGGCAGCTGCAGTCATTGCCGCGTACCCTTGCCAGTCTTTATTCTTGTCAGAATCTGAGTAGTCACAGATACCTCTGATTACTAGGAACGGGAAACAGTTCATGAGACCTGCGGCTTCCATTTCGAAACAAAGAACGCCAAGACTCTTCGCGTAGGCATCACGTAGGATCGCATTCTTCATAAGGGTATCCGCGGAGGCAATTAAACCATAGTGTACCATTACACCGTCTTCATCGTCCTCTCTGACAGCTCGCTTGATCATCTGCTCTTCCAAATTGCATATCTCCGCGCAGCTCTTTGCGGCATTCGAGTGTACGAAAGAACTTTTGTATAGACGATCCGTTTTTTCGTCCGGGCGGCGGTATTTCTTAAACCTTGGGCGATCTGCCAGAGTGGCTGATACACTCCTAGCGATGTCGAGCCCATGAAATTCAAAGTCACTCTTTAATACTGCGACAGCCGCACGGAGCGGCGCTGGGGGAGAGTTCAGATGTCCAGTGAGCTGGAGGCCTTGTCCTTGTATCTCCTTGCCATAATGGTACTGACATACACCACCTCTTCCATCTCGTGGTGTGCTCACAACCACGTCCCCAAGACGGATATCCTGCTCTTCATCCAGATGCAGTCTTGCGGCCGTAAGCTCAGTTTGAAGTGCGCAAATCCAGCCGACCGTATGTCTTGAGATGTCAAACATTACATGGACTAGACAAAGTTCGTTTCGCGTTTGTAGAGTGGACAGAGGATGTACGGCCGACGGGGAGGAAGCTTGTGAACCGGCCTAATTATCTGGCAGGTGGCGCGGCGCTTCCGTCAAAAGGTCGAGGTGGTTTGCATGGGCCTATACGGAGGGCTTTGCTATTAGAGCCAACACAAATCCAGCATATTATAGGGAACGCGTGGAGATTCAACGCGTAATCTTCCTCTGGCGTGATCGTATCTGGAGAGCAAAGACATTGGAAGGATTTGTCTATCAATAGGACTGCCACGTAAAGTAATGGCCCTGATTACATTGAAGGTGCAAGGCTGAGAAGCTGGCGTATGCGCGCGTAGCGAAGTGGGGCTTGCGGTAGATTAGAAGGCGCCAATGCGCAAGGCAATGTATCTTTTACACGCATGCTGGCCTGCATCTTTGAACGTCACTGCTTTGACGCTTTAACGAATCGTTATTGCAGCCTTCACTGGGCAAGATCCGCGGAATCAATTTGGTCAGGCAGAAGAGACGCTGTGAAGTGGTCTGCTTAATAAAGGGTGGTGACAAGTGCAAGACTAAAATGTTTAGAACTGAGCGACATGTATTGTAAAGCTACAAAAGGGTCGTTCATGTTCGAGCGAAAAGTGACCTTATGGTTTAAAACATGTGGACGGGCGGGAACATGAGTTTACAACACATCGAGCGCAATGTTGTTGTTCTAGATAGCATACACCGCCACAGTATAGGCGTCCGTATGCTCTACCTGGGTGTATCTCACCACGGAGGGTGTCTCGCCACGCAGGGATGGACGTTAAACGTAAAACTTCTCTGAAATTGTCATACGAAACTGGAAAATGCCGAGTAAGTTAAGACGGAGGCAAAATGTACGCTCTCAAATTCATACTCATGGAACTCAAGGCAAGATAGCACCTCCGTCAGGCATAGGTACAACAGATCATGACAAGATGGGACAGCACGTAACTTAGGTAAGTTGACTTAGCCGTCGAATCGTGTTAGCAAGTAACTTATTACGTGGTGGAGCTTGTCGGGCCTTGAGTACGCAAAAGTGCGAGCCCCATACACTTTGCGGTCTTTAGGCTGAGCAATGCGTCTGGCTTTGCAGTCAGCTCGGCAGTCGTCTCCTGAGTTGCGCGCTGTCACTTGACGCAACTGAATCAAATCCTGACGACTCTGTGCCCGCAATGCCAAGCTTAGCCAATCATACGACACCCGCTCGAGACCCGATGCACTCGCTGTGGAAAAGTTACGGAACCGGCAAACAGCCACTTGAGCACGTTCCCAAGATCATGAAATTTAATCTAGGATTAGACTTGAAGCCGGACCTCCATCAAAGATAATGTCAGCAAAGTTACTTCCGCTGAACATCCATAACTGCGTGATGAGGTTTTCTAATTTGCCCCTCTCTAACTAGTTGGATACGTTTTGGATAACGTTACATTGAGTCTCACTTTCCACTTTTTTGACGCTTGCATTGCAGATCTCAACCGAGGAGGGCTGTGCGACAGGCCAGCAGGGTGGAATGAATTGGTGACCTCCATGTTGACTGCAGCGACGACTCTGACCAGTTGTATCGCCATCAGCTACGACAACCCTAGCATCGGGTGCTGCCTTTCGCTATAAGTAGCTGACAGTCGTTCTGATCTTCACGTATTGCTTGCGCGAGTCGCGCCAATTGCGTCGCTCCGGCTCTTGGTTGAATACGATGCGCTCACAGTAATGTAGACAATAGTGGTAGAGTAGACGATTCCGCTGACCGTCGTCTCCCCTCCACGGTCAAGCGCGCTGGGACTTTGCGAGGACTGACTCGAGGACTGCGCCTGACCTGAGGACTGCACGAGGGTCGCGCCAGCCATGGTCATAGTAGTGAAACGGGCACACGGATGACCCGACGACTGGAATTACGACCCCGGAAGAGTTTGAATTCCTGGACCGCGCAGGACTCAAAGGGGCGCAGCTTTGGTCAGCGTCTCATCCACGGTCGATGTGGACGAGATCGACGACTGCCAAGCTGCAATGAGCGCTTCGGCTCCCGTGACAAGGAAGAGGACGTGTACCGCGCATAACATCATGTGCTTCACATATCGCATTTGGCGATTATCCTTCCAATCAACGGACGGGCGGTGCGTCTTATACGTGCGGTGTGTTGATTTGTCAACGATATGTGATCTCATCAATCGGAGATGGTAATTCGTAGTGCCTCGGTGCACAAAGTTCATGTCAATTGCAGGAAGGCGCTTTCAGCAGTAACCGGACTTTGTAACCCCTGCTGCGCGTCGATCTGAGACCGCACGCTTCTTTCAATTTGATGGCAAGGTGTTCAAGCTAACGCTTTGTCGTCCACGTCCGGAAACTACAGCCACTTTCCTAAGTTTTGGTTCAAGCAGGAGGTGCCAGATATTTCGTCACAGGCCATACAGAGTTTACCATCCTCGTCGGATGAGAAGTCATAGCACAGTCTGTGCAGCCAGGGTCGATTTGCCAACGCAGGAGAAATACATACCGCCACTGGCTGTCAGGGTGTTGGAGAACTAAGAATAGCTGAGAGGCTAGACGGTGGCTCGAATCGGGTATGGCACCAAGGGTATCGGAGGTTGTACCAGCTTTTCCGGCATCAAAATAGCATGTCGCGGCGACATTGAAGAACGGGAATGTGACATTGACTTCTGTACCAGCCGATTTTCCACAATTCGTACGCGAAGCACTGAGCAAGGACCCAGACATCCGGCGACCGATCAGGCAAGCGTCGGTGCTCGAGGTTTGGTAAATAGTCAAAGCCGCCGAACAACAAGATCAGCTGTTACGTGGGTAGGCCACATCAGGCCACAGCGATGCGTCGTCGTCCCAAAATCGATGAATAATGTTCGATTTCGCTGAAGGTCGATGCGATTGGTGTCGTTCGCGTAGACACAAATCGCCTATGCGAATGCGCACGTCGCGTGGACGGAAGTCAATATCATACCTACGTTGTCCGAAGTCGCATGTTTTGGTGCCGGGTAGCCTTCTGGCCAGATTATCCGTGTCACCCTGCTAGTCTCCCAACCTACTCAATGAACGCTCAGCGCCTCAGGTCAAGACCCCATGGCTTTCTTGTTGTTCAATAGTTTGACAGCCAGTAGCGGTATGTCAATTACTCGGACGATGTCCCGCGGAGCCAAGCTGGCTTGATAAGCTTTCTGACAGACTGCGATCGGCAGAGGGCGTCTCGGACGGTTGAAATCTTAGTCTCAGTTCCTCATTCTCTACTATATGCCGTACTTTTTGCATCTAGTTATGCGCGAAGAGGCGGAACACGACTCGGTCAATGAACCACATGTTTTTGTCTTTGGATGGCCGACTGTGCGCGGGATCCTCGAAGCTCCTACACGAACCGATCTCGGCTGCCCTAACGACTGACAAATGCCTCGCACATCGCTCGCATCTCGTTAGGATGACATTCTCAAGCGAGGCGTCTCATTCGAACTTCAAGTTTCAAGCTTTACACTTCGAAAGGCCGGCATCTAATTGCTCGCGAACCTGCTGAACGCTATCGAACCTTCGCTCCATGCAGCCTGCGATGACATCCCGCAGTGGCTGCACTATCAGACCGCAGAAGGTTGCCCCCCATCCCTGCACCTCGCTTCAGCTCAGCGGGACGCTTGCCGGTCCACATCTCGTACAGCGCTGAACCAAGAGCTGATCTCGGCGGCAATCCGCTCGGCTCGGTCTCTATCACCAGCGGCGCCTTCGCCGTCGTGACTCGCTTGCTCGAAGTTGGCGAGCTTAACTGACCAGTTCGTGTCCAGATGGATGTTCCCGAGCGTTATGTTGCCGTGGACGACGCGACGGGAGTGGCAATACTCAACGGCTTCGAGAACTTCGCAGCTCCGGTCAGGCCCACATCGCGTTGTAACTGGTGGACATCTAGATCACCTTGGCGGGTCCAGTGCAAGCGCACAGCCTCAGCCGGCATACCGAAGTTGCGGAGAAAGGAGCTGATGCTGCCCATCGACGCCCTCTCGAGCCAGATCCACCTTTCCTCCTCCGTCGCATGCACGCCCCCCGGTACCGAATGATAGGCCTCGGAGGATCGACACCGATTGCAAGCCTTTCGTGGACACGTTTCTGGCGGACGAAGTCGTCAGGGGTGGTCAAGACTTTCTCTTGGGCGGAGAAGCGCTGCGGAAAAGGCAGGCAAATCTGCGAGGAAATCTGCAACATCGTCTCGATGATCGAGGTCGAGGAAATGAGAGGGAAATTTCGAGGGCCGGCCATTGGACACGTCAGCTCAGGGCGAAGCCTGGTGGTGCAATGAGTCCCTCTTATGCGATGATATTCAGATAGTCGCGACGGCCCGCGAACAAGAGGCAGGTTGAGCTCGTGGACGTGCGCACGATGTTGGAGGGCAGCCGCGTGTAGTCCGTCAGTATGCCTTAGCCATACTTGTGTACGAGCAAGGCGTCTGATTAGGCGAGGTTGCGCGATGCAGTTCGGGCGCGCCTGCAGAGCGATTGGGAGTTGATTGGCAGATACATATTACCGATCTATTAAAAATCCTCTCGCGTCCCACACGAGCTTCTCATATCGACTGTTCGTTTGCGCGTCACCGTTTGGCGGACAGTACTTCTTGCGCTTGCGCAGGTGCAGATGTCTCGTGAAGTTCAGCATGGAAGAATCGGTTTGCAGTGAGGCTCAGTCACACGAGACGCGATGCTGTAGCCGGATGTTTGCTCATTCGATGTATGATCGTGAATAGTCAAAACTGAAAAAATGGATATCCGCTAACGGTTCCCGATGTTTGATCAAATTTAGGTACGCGGGTCGATACGTCACTCGGCAGCCATCGAGCAGCGACCGTAACTTAACGGTTAGCTCGTGCGCGTGTCACGCTATCCGCCTAAGCCTCCCTTCAGCGTCTGCGCAAGATGGTGCTCGGAGCACGTCAACTGCGTCACGGTTGAGCACACGGAACCGGCTACCAAGACTCGTCGCAACGCGGTAATTAAGATTCTGAGCTAGCTAAAACCCTGCTTTCCATGCGCGTTCTACGCTTCACAACAACTCGATGGGGGCTACATAATCAATAGACTTTGCGGCAGCTGGAGTGCCTGGAACCTTTAGCGCACCGTGGGGGATGCCTCGCCAGATATTCCTCCTCCGTGACAAACCCGTCGCCCAGGCCCTCTCGCCTGTGCCCCTCGTCTGGATTTGGGTAGGGCGGGAGTTCCAGTTGCAGGTAGGGTGAGCCGATAAGTGGTAGCTTCAGTGCGAGTGGCGGCAAGCGGTGCTTGATGTGTAGCCTCCACGCGGGCCTGGTCAGCTCGAACATGCCGTAAGTCGTGCAAGACTTACGAAGATTGGCAGGCCCGATGCGACGGCGGCCATGGTCGCCAGCGAGAGGAAGTTGGCATGCATATTAGTAGCGTACGACGTAGCACAGCAGCAGCCGTGTCCGCCACTTCTGCAGCGCTCTATGCGCGTATCGCCTTTTTATGTGCGTCTGTTTGAGGGACGGCAGCGCAAAGCCAAAAGCCGACAATGGATTTCGTGCGACGCTCGGCCCTAGCTAGGTTTGTGTCGTCCCTCGTCTTTCGCTGACTCGCTAATCCCTTTATCAACAGCTGCGTGCCCGAAGACGTAAAAGCCATCCATGCCGCCTGTCGCCATCGTCTTCTCGCCCGCTGTCCAAATTTCGATAACATGACGGCCCACGACCGAAAACGAAAAGCCGAAGAGGCGATCCCTGTTGCGCACGCGAAGCGCAGGACGATGACAGCTCTCGAAAAGGTCGCCCGGCTGTGCAAGGACGTCGGTCTGCAGTGCGACCTCTCTCTGCTCTCTGGGGGGCGCGTTCTGAGGTTCTGTTCCACAGGGGGACAACCCGCAGTCGGACCAGCTCTGGAAAAGAGTCGTATGTTACCCAAGTCGACGCAAAAGACTGTGGACTGACGGTGCGCGGCAGCTGTGAACGGCCGAGCGTCCGTCTCGGACCGCAGCATGTACTCTACGGCAGGATCGAGACTCCGGTCCTGGCCTTTCTGAAGGGGCGAAACGAATCGCGAAACGAATCGACACGCGACGGTGCCTTGGCATCTGTGCAGCAGGCTCGCCGCAGTCCAAGCGTCATGCCGCAGACGAGGAGAGCGTTCCCGTGGCACCCCAGCAGGGGCCGGGTTCACGGGCGGTCGGCCGCGGCAAAAGCTCAGGCGGATCAGGCCGGTGCGCGGACGCGGACGTCGTGGCGCGATCGCAACACAGTCTCGAGCTTCGATGCGAGCAGCTGGAGCGGTGGGTGGCGCGTGAATGAGACGCGGCACATGCAGCTGTCACCTAATTAGAGCCTGCTGCCGCAGCCGGTGCATTATAGTGTACCATGCAATAATGAAAATGCCAAAAATCCCCCGATTCCTGCCTAAGCCCCGCTATACCCGCGCTTCGATAGCGCCCCAGCCAATCACACGCCGGTGCATGAAGCTGAACAAATTCCTGCCGAACCTCAAGCGAAGTCATTGAACCTAATTACTCCAATTCTTGACGAACTCTTGATGACCGCTGCTCAGAGACTCTACTCCAATTCTTGACAAATTCTGTCCAGAGACTCTACTCCGATTCTGACCGCTGCTCAGAGACTCTACTCCAATTCTTGGTGAACTCTGTTCGAAAAGCCAAAAGCCACGACCCCGTTTCTCGAGCAGCCCTGCTGTTTCCGCGCATCTCGGCGAGCCGAGGGCTGCGTGCTGAAATAATCCGCGCGTTTTGGATTTCATCGCCCGCCATTCCGAGTTTGATGTGACTATCCGCACGTGTCAGCGGGCATGTCTTGCCGTCGATCGCTTTTGGTCTCACCCGAGCTGTCTGACCAGCGTCCCGCGAGTCGCACAGCTTCCTCCACTTTTCGTAGACCGCGTCCTTGGTCCTTTGTTCCACGCGGGGATGGAACTCGTCGTTGAGCATGCGTGCAATGTCCGCCCAGCTGCACCCTTGTCGCTTGAGCTCCATCAAGCGCGTCTCCTCCTTTGGCGAGTAAGGAAGGCCCATTGCTGCCCGTGCTAAGCGTGCCGAACGCTGAGTCGCTTTCATGTCACCGTCGCTTTTATATCACCAGCGCTGTGGGGCAGGCGCAGTGCCACGCCTATGCGTGAGCGAAGCGGAATCTGCTGTTGGCTAGCAACACTCGAAGCCACTTTGTTGGCTTCGACAAGCGGCGCGTGCTACTCTTTGGCCTGATAAGTAGCCACGTTCGCCCGCGGCCTCAGCTGCTTCCCATTCAGCTCATCTTCCCAAACCGACTAGTGCAGCTGCAATGGCTCACCAACGGCATCGCGGATCGAACAGCGCTCGTGTTCTCCCGCTTCGCGACCATTCCCAAGCTACACCTGATGACCCTGAAGCTCTGTTGAGGGCGATCGTCAACCCCGAAATCCGAGAGCACGCACATCAAGTCATGCGCGATATCGCCCATATCGACAAGATTCAGGCCGAGCGCGGAATGGAAAGGAAGCAGCACGAGAGGCATGCGCAGCAGCAGAACATAACGATTATGATGCAGGATGCGCACATCAAAAAGCTCGAGGAGGCGAATAGCGAGCTCCAGCGCAAATACAGGAACACGAAGAGGCAGTTGAGCGACATGGGCATCTCTCCGTCTGGCGCTGACAGCAGCTCCGAGATCGAGTTATCCTCCAGCGACGAGAGGGAAGCGGAATGGAGCCCGCGCGAGGACTGCTGCAGGGGCTCGGTCAGACGGGCTCAAGGAAGATTTGTTACGGTAGATGCAAATTAGTAGGCGTAGCCAAAGGACGCGTGAGACACAGTTGTTGCGGTCGCACAACAGCTCGAAACGCCCAAAGTGGCACAACTTTTCAGAGAGCTTAAGAAGGGCCGCGTCGTCCCGCTCGTCGTCCGTCTCTTGACAGTGCACTTGCTTCCGCCTGTTTGACCATCGAGCCTGCGCTCTTCCTCACACCGAACATGGATCGGACTAGCATGCCCGCCGGCAGTCCGAATCCACCCTACGACGCCGGCATGGCCCACGGGTACCCTGGGATGCCCCATCCGAGCTTTTACCATGTCGTGCCGCAGGGGCAAGCGATCAGCTTCAATGGGACCAACCAGAGCACGCAGCCTGGGTTCAACGGCGCTTTTACCGCAACCCACCAACGCGCGCAGCCGGACTTCAGCAGCGGCTTCAACCCATCCAGCCAGAGTGCACAGCCCGGACTCGGCGGCGCTTTCCACGTGCCTGGCCAAAGTGCGCAAGCGGAGGACCCCAAAGCCCAGGCGGAGATTCAGAAGCTCAAGCAGACGATCCAGCAATTAGAGCAGTCTCAGCGGCAGGTCCAGGAGCAGGCCGAGCAGCTCCAAGAGCAAATCGAACAAGGCCAGAAGCGTGCGGACAGCCTGCAGGAAGAGTGCTCCCAACAGCGTCGGCAGCTTCGACTGCGTATTGAAGAGGTAGAAAAGGGGATGCAGACATCGCGAAAAAAGAGCGGCCGAGTCGTGCGTTTGGTCGCAAAGTTACAGATCTTCCACAAACAGCTGTACAATCTCATCGTCAAGACTAGCCCCGACGAGGGTGATATGTCCCCTAGCGTAAGGGGCGCGTACGAGAGTTTCCTCGAGACTGGAGCCGCGGCGGACAAGTTGCCCAGCGACCATGGAACAAGCGACAGTGAGATGGACGGGGACGGCGACGATGACGATGATGGCGGTTCGGGCGAACTCTGAGTACGTATCGGGATGGCGTGCGGCACAGGCGATGACTCGTAGCAAATAGACAACCCCAGAGGCCTTATGCTGGGCTGCAGATAAATTGGCCGGTCGAGTCGTCTGCTCGGCTCTATTCTCATGCTTTCGTCTTATCGCGACTATCTTCACGTGAAGTCTCGAACCGGCTATGGCCAACAGCACTTTCGAGGTGCGTTATGTGATGAAGGCTTGTCAGAGTCCGTAATGCTAAGGTTCGGGCCGAACAGCGTCCGAGTCCGCGTGCCGAGTGCGATTCAGGTCATCCATGCCCCGAGTGTGGGCGGCTGCGGTTCTATGCTCCTTACCATAATTCGCCATCTCTTGGGGGCGAAGAAAAGAGAGCGGATCGGTCTGCTGTAACAGAGGCGTGCGGAAAAGAGAGCAAGGAGGCCATGCCTGGCCGGACGGAACTTGCTGCCTCAGTGGTGACCCGCAGCCGGTCGAAAAAGATGGGAAAAAGTCAGCCTGCGATGGCCATTTGAGCCTTCGCGCGGTCTCTGTTCTCTGGCTTTGCTGGAAATCTGGAAATCTGGATCAGCCTCCTCAAGATTCTACAAAATCTCGATCGTGTTGCGTGCAGGCGACATTGGACGGTTAGCGGAAACGCGCGAGCCTGTGGAAGCGCATATCTGTAGAAACCACTGCCCTTCAGGTCACATGCTACCGCAAATGTGTTTATATATAACTATGAAACTTGATCCCGTTTCAAAGATCCAGGAGGTTTGAAAGCCGGTTTCATGGCCGACACCTCCTCTCCGCAAGAGTTAAGTATGCTAGTGTCGCGTCCGTTGGAGGTGCCCTCTCGTCCTGAGTCGACGTCCGCGCGATGGAGTCCGCTCACGGGAGACAGAGGATGTCGACCATGGTCAAAAAGGGCGAAGAGCTCTCCGAGAAGCACGGCTGCAGAGTGCTGATTCTTTTCGAAGGGGACAGGGCCTCCTGGGCGTACTCCTCCTTCTCCGACGCGGCAGCCGCGTTGAAGCGGGTCAAGCTCGAGGTACGATCGATGAGCGGCCGCGGCCTGGGATGTGTGCTGAGTGCGGGTATAGTTCGAGGAAAACAAGTGCGAGAACGTCGTCTGGTACGGTGAAGCGATCCCAAAGGCGTCCTACCTGATGGGTCGCTCTGTGCGCGGGCCCAAGAGGCCTGCGAAGACGTCGGGGCTGCCACGCCAGCGTCGGAGGCTCAGGATCGAAGGGATCCACAAGTTAAGCGAACGGCTGCGGGCGGCGGAGTTGCCGGCTGGGCGGCCTGCGAAGCCACTGTCCAGGCGCTCGGCGCAGCGCCTCGACAGGTATCGGGTGGCACGCGCGAGGAGCAAATCAGACATGCAGAGCGAGCGAATCTAGGCAGGTTTGGACAGGATAGACGTTACAGGTCTTCGATATGCGAATGGCCGAATGATTGCAAATGTACAGTTGCGTAACTAAGTTACGGGCCCTCTTGCCCGCCCCTTTTTCGGCGATCAAAGCGCTCTTCGCTCTCCGTGTCAGCGTTCCCGTCTTCCTCGCCCGCGCTGTCTTGAACGAGATGTATGTCTTTGACGCGATCAAGCATGTTCATGTACTCGTCGATCCACGACCGGTAGATCTTCGCTTCCGTCGGTCCCCCGTGGTCGACGTCCACCGCCATGGCCACCACTTTCATGAAGTGGGGAAAGACGGAGATTATCGAGACCAGGGCCCGCTCATGCCGCTCCTTTCCCTGGCGGAGCTCGTCGCACTCGTCCTTCTGCTGACGCAGGCTCTCCTTGACTTCGTCCAGCTGCGCGCCAAGGTGTTCGATCTTCTCGAGACTTGCCCGCACGTCGCTGGCTTGCACGGGCTCGGGGGTCGTTGGCGTAGCGGCCACGTTCATGTTGTATCCCATGGGGACATTGTTGGGGTCTTGCGGAAAGTAGTAAGGCTGATAGCTGTAGCCGTTCATAGCGATGTGGCTGCGGATGGTGTCTTCTGTCCAGCTGCTCCGCGCTCTCGGAAGCGCTCTCGGAAGATGTCAGGCCTTTTATCAGACCGGAGAGCGCTGCGGGCCTCTTCGCTATCCACAATATCGGCTCGAGTGCCGACGCGTCGTGAACGGTCCTCGTCGGTCGTAGATTGGACCCCCACGCCTCTCCAGCCTCGCGTAAGACCGCTACGCCTCTCCAGCTTCGCGAAAGGCTCCGCACCAGCTTCCGCGCGGTCGTGCTCTTGCCCTCGACCGCAGAGCGTACTTAAGAGCCCGCTGAACGAGCCTTTGAGGCCGGTGAGCCAAACCCCAGCAGCACGCTCCATGGCTCAGTACCCGCTCCGGCCAAGGCCGCCGATGCAAAGCCAGCAACATCCCACGATCGCGCAGAACCGATACGCCCCCGTCGGCGCCCAGCAGCCGTCGCGCTATGCCGCCGTGGACTCTGTCACGGAAGTCACTGCGTACTTGAACATCGCGATCACGAAGGTCGGGAACATTCGTGACCTTGCATCTCACTGCGAGGGCGTCGCTGGCGAAAACGAACGACTCCGAAGCGACGTGGAATCGCTCGCAGCGCAACTCAGCAGGCTCAGAGTCGACTACGACAGACTCAACATCGCCTTTGACGACGAGCTTCGGAAAAGGGTGAACCTGGAATCGAGCTTGGCGGATCTGCGAGGCAGCCAGAGCGACGGCATGCGCGCGGCTTCGCCACGGAAGAAGAGGAAGCGGAATCCCCCAGAGACAGAAACCCGTCTTTGCACCGTGCCGGAGGAAGACAGTTCGGCGCGAGAGGCGGGCGCGCTGCCTGTGCCGGAGAACGGGGTGGGTTTCGCTTGTCAGGCGGACGACGCGGTGGTTTTGGGATGACCGCGATGGCGCGTTACATAAATACCGCGCTCAGTCGCAACACAATGGGAGCAAGTACTGCGCAAATGCCTGAACGTCTTACTCTCTTCACTCCAAGCCTTGCTGTCTCTACTTCACGCCTGCTCCTCTGCTTGCTTCTCGCGACCAGCCTTCGAGCGGGCCAACTCACCACGTGCCTGACCCTGAGCGTGCCGGATCAGTCAGCGCTCGCGCCCTTCGCATACAATGACAGCACAGCATCCACGTCCAGCGCAGGGAGCACCGGATTTCCGCCTCCTAGCCCTTCTGCTGTCGGCGTCTCTGCTAGCATCAGCACCTCTCCGAGTGCTCTCCTGCCTGGGTCTTATCTATCTAGTAGCACCAGCGCCTCAACATCAGCGGCTGTACGAAGCTCTCCGCTGGCTGCTGGAGCAGGCGGAACATCTGGCACGGATTCTGCCGCGCCAGTGAGTGCTACGTCTCCCGCGCCAGTGAGTCCCACGTCTCCCGCGCCAGTGAATTCCACGTCTCCCACCGCTGCCAGTACGTCCTCCGCCAATTCGACCCAACCGTCCACCTGGCCGACTCTGAGCGCCCACGGCAACTGCACCGTCAACCTAACGCAATACCAGAAGTTCGAGCAGATCGAGAACCCGGGGCCTGACTACGCGATAGACGCTGTATTCTACCTCAACAGTACTATCTGCGGGCACCCTGCGCTGCAGCAAGCTTCGGACGGCGCCCCAGTCTCGCTCCAGTTCGGCAACTCGCAGATCGGGACGTCCTACCTCAACGTGACGCTCGGGTCCGTCGACGCTTCTGCCATACAGTTCAAGTACCGGAGCGTGGCTTGGAATTCCAGCTCCAGCAACTGCGAGACATCGCCGTATTCGCGCGGCTCCAGAGCCGCCAACTGCGCGTTCGCTTGTTGATCAAGGTCACGTCTAAGGCCTGCGAGGCAAGATGGCTGCCGTCTCGGCCGCCCTGGTTTTTCTAATTGGCTTCGCGTCATGTGCGTTGCTCTTCACAATCGTTTTGCTTACCTTCGCCTACGTGTTCGTGGGTTTACTCGACGACTTTAGAGTCCAAGTTGGATAAGTTGATAATTTAGCTCAATAAATGCCATATCCCGGTAACAGCGCGCACGTCCCCACTCATCCCTACTCACGTGATTCGTCCTTCGGGCGCGTTCGTATGCCGCGAGCCCGTTCATACAGCGCGCGGCCAATTTTTGCTGCAGTTCGCCGCATCGCGACGGCTGCCAGCAGCGCGAGAAGCACCAGCAGCGGTAGCGGCGGTGTGGTGAGCCGGCTTGCGCCCTCGAGGCGGTCGCCGAGTTGCTCACTCAATGGATCCTGTCGCCGCGGCGCGCTCGCGCCCAGGTCTACCTGATCGGACTCACCCAAGATGTTCCCGTTCGCGTCCACGGCGCGAGCGCGTATGCGGCCTCGAGAGGTGGGCAGCGAGATGGTGGTCTCGAAACCTCGTTTCGGCGCAACTAACAAGTCCTCAAAGTGCCGCTGCCCGGGACCGCCCCCTTCCACGAGCTGTATCTGCCAAGCGTCAACCTCCGTGGCCCCGTTCCAGCTGACGTAGGCTCTGGCGCCCAAGACGACCAGCGACGGACGCGTCAAAGGGAATCCTCTCCACGGGTGTTTCGTGACACGGTAGCTCTGCGCGCCGCCCGAACCCCATCGGGAGGTGGGTTCGTACCGAGCCTCACACAGCGCCCGGCCCTGGCTGCTGAACTCCGTGAAAGCGCCGTTCGAGCCGTACCCTATCAGCACGTTGCCGCTTGGAAGGACCTGCAGGCTGCCTTGCGACGCGCTGAGGATCGCGACCGGGTTGACGTACTCGTGGCTCACGGAGGCGGTCATGCGGCCGACGTCCAGCTCGACGCGCACCCCGCGCGACTGCTCCGCGCCGCGGAAGAACCAGTCCGCCCCGTTGTCGAAGAGCGTGACGGAGCCGTTGTCCCATCGAGCGTCGTGCTGCCCGACGAACGTCGTCGCCCTGCCTCCCGAGAGATCCTGGAAGCTGTTCCGCCTGCCCCCGAGACCCCACAAGGGCCTGCCGCTTCCGCCCTCGACGTAGACGATACCCCTGGTGAAGCGAGCCGAGACGAGGTAGTTGCCGTGGTCGTCCTTCTCCACGCTGTTCATGTGAAACCAGTCCAGCGCGTCCTCCGGCGCCGCGGACCAGGCGAAGTGGCGAAAGCTGTCGGTGTAGTCCAGGTGGCTGCTGGCACGCCATTCGAATAGGAGCTCGTTGGTGGCGATGCTGACCTCCTGGAAGACGCAGTCCCAAATGTAGGCGGTGGCTTCGGAGCCCGGCTTCGGAGTGAAGGTCACGGCGACCCGCTCGTACACGGTGAGTAGCGCGGTGTCGTTCGCCGTGATCGAAAATTCGTGCAAATCGCCGTCCAAGCCTCCAGCCGCGCCCATCACCTTGAACTGGTTGTAATGGCGGTCGAGCTGCTCAGCTCCGGTCATCGTTCCATCTCCCGGATGCCGCGGGATCGCTTACGTACCATGTAGTACAGTCCGCGGCCGTGGCCCTGCGCTTGGTCATCCCCGGCCCAGAAGGTGATGTACTGCTGGCCTCTGTAACACTGCGCCTTCAGGTTGTAGACGGCGCCCAGATCGCCGTTGTACCAGATCAGCTCTCCGTCGTGGTCCACAATCATCGCCCCGGGCCGCTGCACATGACTTCCCCGCGGCGAGAGGAAGATGGGAGTCTTGTCGCACAGGACCGACCGAGAGACGAAGTCAACGTGCGGGACGACCCACGGCAGGGACGCATATGCGTCCACGCGGTAGGCGGCGACTTCACGTTCGTCGCGTACGAGACCGGCCGCGGCGCCGGCGGCCGCCCAGCGCAGCAGGCCGAGCACGCAAAGCGCCAATACCGACCGCCGCGACGCTCGCCCCGCTACTGTTGCTGCACCCCGAGGGCGCGTCTCAGGCGGGCCCGACAGACTTCGGCTCGCCAGCAGAGCGGCAGGCATACCGCGAAGAGCACGAATGACTGGACGTACGTGGCGGCCGTCTTTGCGCCCCAGGAATCTGAGAACCAGTCAAAGTTGACGATCAAGAGGAGGCCCAGTGAAGCCGCGTTGAACGTTGCCGTCGGCAGCGGATTGTCCAGGATGGCGGGCCTCTCGAGCTGGATGGTCAGGAACAGGAGAACGGTGGCCACGACCGCAGCAGCGACCGAGCATCCGAGCGCGCCGAAGATGAGGATCCGCAAGAGCGTCTGCGGCCGCCCGCTCACCAGCTCGATGTCCCTCAGGTACCAGACGATGGCGCAGGCGACGCATCCGCTCAGCACGACGATGAGCAAGTAGACCTGTTGCAGGTCCAGGTGGTTTTCGAGTATCAACCGGCGACGCTGCTCCCTCGTCATCTCAACAATGCGCACGGCCAGCCGAGACTTGTTATGAAGAAAGTATCCTCACGGCGAATCGCACGAGTTTCCTCTTCTTAAGAGCGATCCTCCCGTCAGCTAGACGGCATCGTCGCCAGAAGTCGCCGCCGCTCTGACGCCATCACGTCTGTAATTCGAGCGCCGTCCTGCGGCTTTACAAGGGGACGGTATGCGGGCAAATGTCGCTCGATGTCCACTTGACCAATCCGCGACATCCGTCAACGACGCATCCCACTGTGAGCCCGTAGAAACCGATTGCGCGAAGTCTCAGCCGCCATGCTCGATACCGTCCATCGTCCACCGTCCTCGCCGCGAGAGGCGCTAGCTCTGAAATGTGTTTGCTGCAGGTATTGTGCGCTTCGTTGCCGAACGCCCCATGCAGGCGAGCTCGGCTGACAAGTAAGTATCGTCCCACAGCCGTGACGAACGTCGGGACTCGATAGCGCAGCGCGGCCCGTGTCAATCCAATCCGGAGCTACGTGAGCAGGGCAATATGGGAAGTAAGCGGGCTCAACTTAGGTAGATGTGGCTCAGGCCTAGCTTGTTTTGAAGACTATCTATGCGTGCTACGTAGAGACTAAACGATCGAGCTCCGCTGATGCGTTCTGACCGCGCCGACTGTAGCCGACCCGCCTTGGGGGGTTGGCGTCTCGAAATACGCGGTTCATCGCTGCATAGTGCGGCGAGTCTTCCTCGCAGAACGAATAGTACTCAAACTCGTCCTCGATGGCGTTTCCGAACTCGTCGACGACACCATAGCCCTTGTAGCATGCGCCCGTGCTTGCGCGACCATTCCGCCAAATCGTCCCAGTTCATGCACCGCCGTTCCTGGTACGTGGCGTACGCCCGCGCGCTGGTCCTGGGGTTGGCAGCTGGTACCAGGGCGTGTCGTCGGCGTGGCACCTGGCGTCCTGGAGCAACGCGTCCAAGCAGTGCTCCACGTGGTGATAGTCCACCTCAGCCGGGCGGCCCGCGTGCGCGCCCGACGTGTACCTCTGTATCTTCTTCAAGCAATGTATCTGGTGCCATGCCCCCCAGCAGGTACACGCCCATGCTCTGGTCCCACGGGAACCTCATCGAGAGTGGCAGGCCGTGGCTGTGCGCGTAGTCGTCGGAGAGCGGCCACGATGCCGGCGCTGTCGTCGATGCTGTCCCAGAGCCTATCGCGCTCGTCGGGCGTCCCCGATCTCCGGGCCGTACTGCGTGCTCGCGTATATGGGGGGTCCGCACGTTGCGCACGAGGCCGGCTTCATCGTGTTTTCAGTCAGCCCGTTGCTTTGAATTGAGACCTCCGAAGGCGGTGGACTCACCGTGAGGCGACTGCCCCGTTCGCATGTCGGCCGCGTGCGCGGAAGAGAAGCCAATTCGCGACGAGAGACAGGAGCGCCATGCAAGCGAAGAGAGCAGCCCTGAGCTCCATGTTCGCATGGCCGTGCGAACACTGCTCAAGTCTTGAGCAGACGTCGAGCGGCGCTTGGCCGGTCTTTCAATCTTTGCCGGCGTGCCAGCCCCGCGGCGCCTCGATCGCTTCACAGCGCGTGATCTGACGTGCCAAATGGAGCCCTCGGGTGCTGGGCCTTGATCAGGTCGTCCAATCCTTCGCGGAAGGCCGCTGATGTCCCGCGTTGCCCCGGGAAGGCCGCACAGTTTGATCGACAGCGGCGCTCTGAGGTCGTCGACGCGAAAATCGACAGTCGTTCCCGGGAAGTCGGTATCGGTAAGCTCCCGCCGCTGGCCGTTGATTGTGAAACGGAGGGATCGATCCCGGAAGCAGGCGGCCAGGGACCGGCGGCCGTGCGAGGGCAGCCGAAGGCGAAACAATATGCTACCCTGACAGTCGATGGACTCCCCGCGCTTTCTGGGCGGCCTCGCGGAACTCGAAATAGAAACTCGATGCCAGGAAGACGAGCGTCGTTTCGTCTGCGTCCAAGTCGGCGAGCGCTGCATCCGCCAACGCCTCGTACTCGCCCATCTTGCCCGGGTCGTCGATGGCCTGTTGTTCCGGGCGCAACTCGACGTCGAACCTGTAAGCCCGACCCTCGAAGTGCGGAGCCGCGTCGCCCAGCGTCCGCAGCCATTGCGACCGCCCGTCGAGACTCCTCATGAACGCGTCGAAGACCCTCTTCGGGTAACGGCGCCTGGCTTTGCCGAGAGCCTCGGACGGCTCGCTCCCGGTGCCCAGGGATATCAGGAAGTCCAGCTGCCTAGACCAGACGCGGCTGCTTTCAGCCCGCAGCAGCCTCCGACCTAGACGAAGTCAGCGAGCCAGCAGGCTGCAACGTTAGCGCGAGCCATACCTGGAGCCCTGCACGCGCCCTCGCCGTTTGTAGTTCGTTAGCAGGCACAGAGATGAGTCCTCGACGCTCGTCGTGGTCACCGCGACCTTGGTGTCCGCGCGCAGCGGGTTGAACAGCTTCGTGTCGCCGAACTGGGCGCCGCATCGTCGCAGCGAAATCCTGCGTGCTGTAGCGGGAGTCAGCCAGGTATCCCATCAGGATATCCTTCGCCTTGGCGAGGAGAGTTGAGCGGTCAATATCGCGGCTCGAAGATCTGCGTTGCGAGGGCCTCGAACGCCGCCAAGCCCGCGCCGGGCGTCCATCCGGCCACGAAGACGCCGAGCACTATGAGGCCACCTGTGGAATCGTGAGACGACCGCAGCCGTGTAGAATGGCGGTTTGCGGCAACGTACCGGACGAAGTGCCACAGACGAAATCGAAGAAGTCCCTCAACGGCCTGCCAAAGCGCGACAGCAGCTCTTCGAACCTGATCATGAATTTCAGGGGGATCACCCCGCGAACGCCGCCGCCGTCGACGCACAGGATGCGGGTCCCCGCCGTTGGCGGGATCATGTGGAAGGGGTCGGGCCCGCATCTGGCACCGCACACCGGGCAGCTCGGCAGGAGGAAGGCGTAGCTTTCGTGCGGCGCCTTGCGCCCGAAGATGCGTATGCACACGTCGCATAGAGCGTGGCCGCAGGGCAGCACCTTCTCCGGCGACCGCAGCAGACAGCACGGGCATGTTTGCAGAGGCCGCCAGCCCGCGAGCGCTGTCTGGCGCTGCAAGAAAGCCCAGGTGGCAGTCGGCGGCGCTGCGGGCGAGCCTGCGGGCGCTTGCAGCGCGATAGGAGGACTCGAAGCCTCTGCGTATCCTCCGGAGCAGCTCGTCTGCGTGCTCGGCCAGCCAGCCGTGAGCCTGGATCGCCGCGGCCAGCGCGTTTGAGTACAGTCGATCGAAGACGTGCTTCGGCAGGAAAGCTGCGTGGACGTTAGCTCGGAGCACGACGCAGCTGGGCGACCTACCATGGGCTCGAGGAGGCAGGCTGTCGAGCATCAGCGCGGAGGAGACTGCAGGCACGACGACGCGCCACAGCGTGCTCTCGTCCTCAGCGTGGCCGATAAACCTGCTCAAATGTTCCGCAGCATCCCCTGGGACCGGGTTGAGCTGCCTCGTCGCGCGTAAAAACGTCGAAACCGTCCGCGGTGCCCGACGCGAAAGCATCCAACGCCAGCGGCATCAGAGCCCGGGCAATGTGCCGTGGTGAAGACGAGCCGGTCACGCGTGCGGGCGGCGAACACCGCTTTCGCGCCCGATTCTAGCAATGCGCCGAGCTTCCGGAGGCGCGCACCCGCGCGTGGCGCAGGAGCGGCAACACCAGATATCTCGCTGAAGCAGGAGTCCAGAAGCACCGAGGCGCGATCGTGCGTCCAGCCTGCCTGCAGCTTCAGGATCGACTCCGTCAGGCAGCCCCTGACGGTGGCGCTCGCGGGACGCCTTTGGAGACGACCAGGACCAGCCGCGGCAGGGACGTTGTCGGCAGCTCAGGCTTCGGGCAGCGTATCAGCTGCAAGGCGAGTGCGTCGCACAACCTGTCCAGGCCCCCGAAATCGTCGGCGAAGTAGCAGAACGAGGACACGAAAGGGGGGCAGGACCCGGGCATACATGGAAAAGGCAACACCGGAGCTGTTCCTGGCCCGCCGCCCACGCGAGCCTGCGCCTGGTCCTGGAGCCGACGACCGTCCGACACGGCCCTTGCAGCTCGTGCAGCTCGCAATCTAGCACCGCATGGGCTGCCGTCCTCCGAGCGCCTGGGACTGTAAGTATCTGGATGCGACCGGGCCGGTTGTCGGTCAACCTGGCTCGACGTCCGTACAGCGCCCGCAGCGCTCTCGTCTTCTGCGTGCTTCCGATCAACGCGATGACCTTGGGACATCTTTCCTCCGCGCGACGGCACGCCAGGCCCCCACGCAGGCAGAATCCTTGCTTGTCCTCAAGCGCAAGGGCGTCAAAACCCCTGCACCTCAGGCTCATCCAAGGGCGGGCTGCCATCACTGCTGGTCAAAGCGAGCTAGTGGGTCAGAGTGTAAGATTATATAGGACTGCGGAGGATCCAAGCCAGCAAGGGCTGCTTATGTCTTCTAGTGCTATGCTACAGCTACAGCTTTGTCGTCCATCTGAGTAGTTTTGTCCTTAAGTAAAATCGCAACCCGACAGTCTCGAGTGCGCACTTCTACATCGTCATTCTCGATAGAGCTGATCGCATCCTCTTCTTTTTTCTCGGCTTCGCTCGTACGATTGACTGCATTGTGGAATTTGGGCACAGGCCAGCTGTTGTTCTATGGGGACTCAGCTCCTGAGGCAAAAGCAAGGAGCGCACGGCCTGCTTACCAGGTTTTCAGGAGTGGGCGGCCAATCTACAGTACTCTTGGACTCAAAGATGCCGACAAGTCCCTCATATCGCACCACAACGTACACGTCGCACCCCAATTGCGCCAGCGCTTGGGCCTTATTCATAAAGGTCTTTCTTCGTTTGCGGATCATCTCCATCCGACGACGATTCGATTTCACAATTGCGTCTGGGCCCATTTTGCTCGTTGTTCAAGCACTGCCAGCTCAGCGTCGGAGCAGCGTCGTCCCAAGGGCGGCGACGAGCGGCAAATAAATGTCCCGCGAGCCGTGTCTGCTACGCGAAAGCAAGGCGGACACTTGGAACGCGAAACATGGCGCGAAGCCCATGGAAAACACGCTGCAATGAAAAGACAGCGCAGCGCACTTGCAAAACTGGCGAACGTAGAAACGCCAGTCCTTGGAGAATCGCGTCTTGGCACAGCGGTCTTGCTGGCACGTTCGGTGGCAGTAGCAGAGCGATTGGCCAAAGCCAGTTCGCAGAGACAGATGAGTCGCGACTGATGCCAGAATCCGATTTTCGCTTGCTCCAAGCCACTGGCGCAGCCGAGGAGGCTCGCAAACGACTTCGCAGGTTTCCGCATGCACAATGATCGCAAAACATCACCTTTGTGCCCCGTTCGCGCGAAAGCTAAATACGCCCGATGAGCCGAGCAGCTCCCATAGACATCGGCCAACACGAGATGGCGGCGGAAAACGTAGACTACCCTTGGAACCGCCCGAACGCGGCAGAAGACTATACGGCCGTGCCGACCATTGAGCACGACGACAAGGATGCGAGCTCACTCTCATCTGAAGACTTCCGCGAGCTTCTCGGCGCGGAGCTCTACAGTGCGACGTCGGCGAAGAGCGTATCGGGACGCGCGCGACTCACGGAGCCAAGGCAAGGCGATGCGGCAGATCTCGCGCAAGGCACGCGCTACCAGCGATCCAGGGAGATCTCCCCGGCGGCACTAGCTCCAGAAAGCTCCTACACCGAACTCAGCGGACGGGACGATGCTGCGGACGACACTGGCTCGGCGCTTGAAGATGCATTGATCTCCTTCACTGCATCTTCCATCCTGGAGCTGGAGCGCGTGAATGCACAGATCGCTCACGGAGTGGACGAGCTCCCTGAGCAGGACATGCTCGCTTTGCGCGCGAGGGCCGAGGTATTGGCCCTGCAACACGACAGACATCAGCGCAAGGAGCGGGTGTACGTAGGGTTCCTTCTCGATAGCGTCTTGATCCGCTGCGAGAGACGCGACGAGGATTCGAGACGGCGGTGCAAACTTCGAGCAGAGCAGAAGAGGCTGGAGGTTCTATTCCCATGTAATCGGATTGTGTAGAGGGTGAGTGCTAGGTAGCACCACTTGGAAAGCATAATTGTGCGAACAACATTCTTCTGGTCTGCCATTGCTGAGACGATCGTGATAAATGCGAATCAAGTAACTAACTGAAGTTATAAGAGAAAAACACTATTCCGTGACGAGACTAGCGCGAGCCTGCGCAGGCTGAGGGCCCGAGGCGCACGCCCTAACTTACACTGTTTCCACTCGCACCCGCATCGCTGGCACGCTCGTACGCCCAGAGAGCGCCAGGCGCCCAGATCAGAACACGACATATCCCCACAGCAGCGCTGGCATCATCACCATCGCGCCGATGGTCAGCTTCGTAGCGCGTCCTTGGAACACCTGTATCGAGGAGTTCGCAGCTGTGGGGCTGGGCACGGAGTAGGATAGGTTGCCGGTCATGGTCGGAAACCCTGCCGACGCCGAGCCAAGCGAAGCAAATGGCACGATCGACGTGTTCGTGTAGTTGGCGCACGACGGCGCGTACGAGGACACGTTTGCGGGCGTGTCGGTCGACCCAAGCCTCTCCCCCCACGACGTCAGAGTGATCCTCGGGCCGGCCGAGCTCTGGCCCATCGCAGCTCCGTCGGAGGTGGTGAGCGATCCGCTCTGGTTGAAGAAGGCCGGCGCGGTCATGCTGGCCGGGAGGGTCGCGAACGGCCCTTGCAGGTCGGCCATCGGCTGGACATACACTGTGCTCGTCGTCGTCGACCTGACCGTGGTGGTGATCGTTGTGGTTTCGCTGAAGCTGCTTGGGATGGGTGCGGTGCTACAAGAGGTGACGGTCTCGATCAGGGTGACAAGGTAGCTCGCACAGAGGGTCATGGAGTCAGGTTGGCGGATGTCTCGGACAGCCAGCTCCGCGAGCGTGTGTACCGCAGCGCAGGACTTATACAGTAGCACCGAGCCAGATCGCCGAGCGCGACGGAAACGAGCAGAGGTACATGTTTCGCGAAATTAGAATCAACAGTATTCGGTCTATTGCGTTGGACTGTACCGAGCGAAATGGGAAACACGCGAGGGCAGCACGAAATACGAAACACGAAATATTGCTGTAACAATTGTTGCACGAATCTTGCAAAGCCCCTCGGCACTGCTGCCAGCTGACACGCCGAGCGGGTGTGTATAAATAAGGAAGCAATGCTGCCTTACTGATCCCGCGTTTTGTAGCGAGTTTCATTCATGGAGTCCTCGACGGGTTCGGTGGCGCCGGAGCGCGATGCTACGATGCCACAGAGCAAGGCATGCATCCACGCGAAGAGTGCCCGGTGCGCAGCGGCTGGCAGAGAGTGCAGGGGAAAGTTGGAGCTCCGATTGATACTTCCCAGCGTTTTCGAGTACGACGAGCGTAGCGGGCTCGACGTAGAGCAGAGAGACGCACTCAAATCTGGGAGAGAAGGCGCCGCGCCAGTGAGCTGCAAAGGAGCAGTCGGTAGCTGTCATTCAGTGGAACCCATTCCCGCTGTGGGAGATTTTTCTGCGGACGACTCGAACAAAAGCGATTCAGGCAGTGGATCGGGTGATAGCGAGTCGGACGACTCAGACGAGGAGAGAGAATCTACGGGCTCGAGTGAAAGCTCAATTGGGTCTTTGAGGGATTTTATCGACGATGTAGACTGCGACATCCCAGACAACCTCTCTTACAAACCTTCGGACGACTCGGACGGCGAGTGGTCCATGCAGTCCTCGATCTCGGGATTGGAAACGTGCGAGGAGGACCTGTCCGATTGGGAGTTGGAGGAGATCGACTCATCCTGAGAAATTTCGTCGAGCGATTTTCGGACCACACGCCGTTCTTATCACTCGAGGATGACACGTCATTGCAAGGGATGCTGCAGTGCCGCAAGCCCCGCAAGCCCGGCTTTCATATAACTAGAACGGTGCGAGAGGATTCGATGGATGTCGATGTACGTGAACATAGATTTGCAAAGATCGGCTTCTCATCAAGGGTTCTCTACGTATCACTATACCGAGTGTTACCAAAAGCTTGACTCCTTCTGTGATGGACCGTGAAAGCATTGTCAACCATCTTCAGTATACAGGTAGCATCAAGCGTCTTTACGCACGCTACCTCTACCTTGAGTCTCGCGGCGTCGCGCGCAAAGCGTGCTGGGAGATCTTGAGACAAAAGGGGTCAGTGCAGGACCTGCAGATGCAGGCTCAGACGTGGTTGCGTAGCTGTGAGATGGAGACTTGGGACGACACTCTTCTGATCAAACACTTTCCGCGTGTGAAAGATCTTCAGTCCGTTATCCAGCTTGAGTCCCAAGACTGTTTCACGATTTTCAAGGTGAGCCGGGGCGAAGTCCGAAGCTTGAAGAAGCTACTCTGATCAGCGCTGCATAGTTTCACCCCGCAGACTGGGAGGACGTGTTGGAGGGGCTGGATGCTTATCCGAATGCGTGACCGCTCGATTTCGGGCTGAGGTTACAGGCGAGTCGCTCGAAGGCCTGCGACGTGCGCAATCGTCGCAGATCCGATATCCTTCTTTCAGCTCTCTCAGCGTCACGGCTTTCCTGGGAAACGATGCATCGGGAGACTTGAGTACCTCGATCGCACCAGTACATGGAGCATATCCTGTACATGTCTGGGGCCCTTCGGCACTCAGTGCAGGGCGCAGGCAACCCCATCATTCTACGGCCTGGAGGCATTTCGTGAAGATCGCAAGCTGCGGCCGACATCATTCGTAGACAGCTGTTGATGGCATCGACGAAGCGGCGTTAGGCGCTCTATGGCTAGCTTAATTATAAGTGGTGGCTTTTGGTGACAACCGCGTTACAAGACGGACCGTCTTTGGGTATGGATCGTCTGCCGGAGCCTCGCATAGTCGATGTAGATGCGCGTCCCCTACGGGTGCGGACAACATTGGACTGTAATTTGGACAATTGACTGCAATTGTTTTCCTAGCACCGTCGATAGGGAATGTGATTCTCCGGGCGTGAAGTCGGAAAACTGACAACGACGACCGGCAGCGATCAGCGGTAGTGGCAGGATCGACGAACCGATCGCAGCTTTCGAGCGCGTCCTCAACCTTGAAAGAGCACTGACTGAGTATCGGATATCCGCGGACGGTCCATAGCTCTGGGCTTGTGCCGGCGGTCGATTTCCACGCAACGCTCACGTGTATTCTATCATCTGGATGATAGCAGCGACCATGACAGTCTCGAACTTTCAACGACGGGCGAGAAGATCTGAAACTTTTCCCACTGCTTTCCCGTTCCGTCTTGTATCCCAGCAGGACCCGTTGATCGATAGTCGCTATCGATTGCAAGTCCGCATCGCGCAGTGAAGAGCCAGGCCGAGCGCTGTTGAGGCCTACCAGGCACGAAACCTCATCTCAAAAGCGACGTTCCCTCCTTCACGGCCTTGTTCGTCTCGCTCAGCAGCTACGCAAGAGCGCCTTGACCTCTACCAAAACCTGGCATCGGAGACTACTATCCCTCCAGGCATGCTAGACACGCTACCTTTGCTAGGATGATGGCATATGACAGGAGCGTTGCGTATAGCCTCGGACGCGATGAATCTGCATCCCAGAGGTATGCTGAGTGCGCTTGAAGAGTTGTAAAGCAGCTTGATAACGGAAGAAGATTGAGAACACACCTCTTGGAGCCTGAGATACCAATCAGGCCGACATCGAGAGTGGCTGATGTTGCCACAGGAACCGGTCAGTGGCTCATAGACCTTGTCATGGAGCGATCCTTGACGGCAACATGCTGCGGCTTTGACATCTCCGATGCGCTGTTTCCACGTAGCGAAACCCTCCCGCGGAACGTGTCCTTGATCGGGGGGACCGATGCCAGATCAGCGGCCCCCAAGCAGTACGCGTCGTATTTTGACATAGTGAACGTCTGTGCAACGATGGTCTGGCTTCCTGAAGCAGACGTGGCGAGTGTTCTACGAAGTGTGATGTCGACGCTCCGGCACGGAGGGTACATGCAGTGGGTAGAGTTGGACATTGAACGCGCGAAAGTCGTCGGCTGGAATGACACGACTAGCCTCCAGCGCATTCTAGGCAAGACGCCTACTGACGTCTCGAGCTTCTGGATGAGATCGGACATGGATTTCACATGGATCAGACGCTTGCCCGTCGCACTCGAGGCACAAGGATTCGAGGATGTGGCGCGCCGAGCGTATCCTGTTGGCGCGCTTCACGGGGCAGACTTGCTAAGGTGCTTCGTAGCAGCCGCGAAAGAAGTGTCTGCACTGCATCATGACCACTTTTACGACTGGCTCTGCGACCAGGCTATGGAGGAGATAGAGTTGGGCGCCGATCTCCAAGCGGACATTCTTGTGACGACTGGACGCAAGGGCTGTTAAGTGGAATCTAGCCGTCTTCATTCTCGACAATCACCCTGAGGCAGTAAATTTCCAATCTGAGATACTTCCGTAGATTACAATTGCGCTTGACTTGCGCGGACGCCGGAGATCGAGGGCGATGCGGGCGATCCCTATGAAGTCCAAGAACCGTTAGAAATTATGAACAGATTTCGTGGACGCAAATGTGGCAATAGCTTAGCCGGAGTAATTTATCCCAGGCCCCTTTTTCGGTCAAAGTCTCGCGTGCATCTCATAATAAAACTATCTTAGATCAATCCAAATTGAAGGCCGACGTAAAATGAATTGTAAGAGAGACGATGCCTCCGCCAATGTAGGAAGTATCACGTATGAAATGTCTAACTCAACTAACTTAGATATCCTCTGGGTTAAAGCGCTGCACAATCCCTGGCCCCAGAGCTGCCGGCTTTGTAGCTTGCAGGCCTCGGGAAATTAGGAAATCCTGTTTCCTTCCTCACTTCTTGGCTTTTGCCGTTCCCTCGACCTTCACCACACTCTCGGTTCCACGGCGCCATATCCAAATACAGTAGACAGCGATGGCCGCATGCGAACACAGCAACTGTGCGAGCACAACCTGCGACCACGGATCGAAGCCATTGGCGAACATACCCCCGACGATAGCGAAAGAAAGCTTCAGTACGCCGACATCGACTAGCGCAACCGCGACGATCATACCCGTGCCCTGCGCCGAGCGCATATCGTCTGGCAGATTGGAAACGACGACTGAGCAGAGAGATCCTGCCAGACCGAGCAAAGCGGCGCTGCACAGCAAGCCGGTCACCGGACCTCTGAAAGCCGGATCGCCTCCTACGTCGGCTTGTAGAGCCAACGTCGCGAGGAATGCAACCGCCATAGCGAACGGCCAGATCGATTGACCCATCTTAGACAAATCGAATCGCGGCTTCTCCGCCAGTGACCGATCTGCGGGAGCACCTGTACAAACGTCAATTCAAATGCTGGTCGAAGCGGCTATTCGGCTTACCGGTCATGATACAGATCAGAGGAAAGCAGTGTTCTGTCAACTCCCTGGTGAGCGGATGCTGTCTGTCTGTAAGTTACAGCGGCAAAGATGTGACGGTGCTCGTTCTGTTCGCTCGAGCGGTAATGATGCGTAGTCTGTTGGCTAGAGCGCGCGAACGAGACATATTTGTATGCACATTTGTAGTGAAACGTCGGAAGACTGGACGTGAGATCTGTACATGTTGATAATATACAAAGCTTAGGATCTTGTTCGAAAGCCGATATCATCTTGATCTTCTGTCGGTTCTTCGAATAGTTAAGATAACCCAAAATCGGATCTCGACCTCGCCGAGAACGTCCATCCCGGGAAGCCTGAATCAACCTGCGGCTAAGTCAGCTTGGTGCATAAAGACGCGCCGCGCTGAACTCGTGCGAATTTGAGTGTTGAGCATCCTGAGAAAGTAAATTCGTCCACGTCAAGGCGTGACCGCTGGATCCGCCGCCATGCCCCACGGCTACCTGCTCAATCGTGACCCTGTCGAGTCCAAGAAGTTCGCACCCCAAAAACCCCCTCCGCATCAGACATGTCTGAATAGCTTTGAGCTCTAGGTTGACAGATCAGCATAATCTTTGGTTCAAGTAAGTAACGTGTATCGCCAGGCGCGGCGGCTGGCCGCATCTCTGATGTATCCAGACAGAAACCTTGGCTATCTCATCCATCCCACGATCGCCAACGTGACCAATTGGCCATCTCCAGCTTCATCAGACTTTGCCATAGTAGATGTCGGCACTGGCACAGGCGACTGGATTTCCAGCGTCGCGAAAGAATGCAAGACGTCGGGTGTGTTCCTGGGCGTTGACATCTCCGGCCAACAGTTCGCACGGAAGGATAGGCTTCCCGAAAATGTCGCACTCCGGCCCGAGATAAGCTTCAAGCAGTCGTTTCCGGACGACCTGATCGGCAAATTCGACCTGGTCCACGCCAGATTGTTACAACTGGCCATCTCCGCGCACGAATGGGAGTGGATCGCCAGGAATTTGCGCACTCTACTCAAGCCTGGAGGCTATCTGCAGTGGGAGGAATCAGACGTGAACAACTTGAGCAAGCCTGTACGCGGGAGCGTGTATCAGGCAAAGGGCCAGATGGCCAACATTACCCAAGGCTTTGACAGAATGAGCGGCGTCATACACCATCGTACCGGTGACCTACCTGACGCTGTCCTTAGGGCGATTTCCGCCACTTACAGAAACGTCGAATCTGACGTAGTCAGCAGCGACAGGTTGCCGGAACTTCGAGAACTCGCGACCCAGGTAGCTATCGCCGACCTGGAAGGCATTTCAAAGCAGCAAGCGCACGACGCGACCGCAGACGCGTGGACCGTAGATGCTAGCCAGGCTCAGGCCGAGGCGATGCGCTTGGAAGCTGAGGCAGGGATCTACATCAACTACCAGCTGCATTGCATCATCGGGCGAAAGTGAGCGCCTGTTGTAGGGCAGTGGAGAGGCCATGCGTCATGGTCAAGCCACACGAGGAGGATCTGGTCTGAGCATCTGGTCTAAGTCTCCAGATGGTACAAGATCGGAAAGTCGCAGCACCTGTCTTGAAATCCTATAAATCATGGTGACAAGATCTAGACAAGTAGATGTCGTCGGTAGCCGTTGCAGAACAACTATGAACCGCGTTTGAACGGCGCTCCTTTGACATGGGGTTGGCTCGCAAAGCTCGTACGACTGTTGTTGCTTGTACGTGAATGCATGCCTTCGTGCGCCCGGAGCCAATATCTCGAGGTTTGAGAAATCGATGCGTGGCGCTGGTACCGAGTCGGGACTTCTTCTTACCTTTAAACGATGATCGGATAACGTCCCTCCCTACGTGGCGGGATGCCCTACATGGCGCCCCCCACTCCCTGTCGACCATTTGGACACGTCTTCTGTGGCGGTGCTCTAGCACAATCTCGCTAAGTCTTTCCGCATGCACCAAATCGACTCACCTGACCACATTTTCCTCCGACGACGGAGCACGCAGCGCAGCAAGTAGACTGGTTGTTCGGTGACCCAGACAAGCCTTACGATATGGATACTTTAGTGACTAAGTCAATTAGGTATATAACATTAGGCCAATCTGGATACTCTTATTTTATCAAGCTTCTTCTGAATTAATTGGGATTTCCAATGACTAGAACCAAGCGCTCGTTTACTCTTAGCCATCCTTCAAATGTATCGAGATTTCTTGGCTCGCATGACGTTTAGGATGAAAAGTAGACGGTGATAAATATTATGCAAGGTCATTAGTGATGGCGCCTGCGGACGTAAGGCTGGAATTGATTCCCGGGGTCGAAAGCGACAGACGCAGCCTCGTCCGTCTTTCCGACGTGAAAAGTTTCGTCTTGAAGTGCGTTGTATGTATCTCCAGTTCAATAGAATTCAAATCCGTTGATATTGGCTTTCGTGAGCATTCGCCGAGTCAGATAGTCTAAAATCTACCTACTAAACTCTCCATAAGGACTGCTGCATGGCTGAGCGCTCACGTGACGTGTTCACCGTGGGGTGGATCTGCGCCCTCGGCCACGAACTCGCTGCCTCAATGTCGATGCTCGACGAGGAGTACCCCCCTTACGAAGACCAAGACGCGCGCGATGAAAATACATATAAGACTGGTAGAATCGGGAATCATGAAGTCGTCATGGCGTGCTTGCCAAGCGGCAAGTACGGTAAGGCCTCCGCTGCGACAGTCGCGAAAGACATACTTCGGAGCTTTCGCTCAATCCGTTTTGGGCTAATGGTGGGCATTGGGGGGGGTGTACCGGACGAAGTTGACATTAGGCTAGGCGATGTTGTTGTCAGCAAGCCGGACGGCACGCACGGTGGCGTTATCCAATACGATATGTTGAAGAGGCTTCCACACGGTGGATTCGAAGTTCGGGGACAGCTTAATAAGCCGCCACTCGTCCTCTTGAATGCAGTGAACACCCTAATTGCAGTTCACGAGAGGCAAGACTCGAAAATACCTACGCTTGTGTTGAGCATGCTCGATAGATTCCCGAAAATGCGAAAGGAGTACTCATACCCTGGAATCGAACAAGATAAATTGTACGAAGACAAATGCGAACACGGGAAGGAGGTTGGATGCCTATCGTGCAAAAGTAAGGAGAAAGTACGCTCGGCGCGGCTGGACTGGAATAACCAGGTAGATACCTCACCACGAATTTTTTACGGTCTCATTGGCTCCGGTGATGAAGTAATCGCTAGCGCGAAATTACGCAACGAGCTGCTTCAGAATAACAACGCAAACATTCTTTGCTTCGAGATGGAAGCGGCAGGTTTAATGGACAGCTTTCCATGTCTGGTTATCCGAGGAATCAGCGATTACGCGGACGCACATAAGTGGGACCAGTGGCAGAGGTACGCCGCCGCTGTCGCCGCAGGATACGCAAAGGAGCTTTTGGAGCAAATTCCAGCTGTCAAAGTAAGGGACACTGCCAAGGCACTGGACGTAGTCAGTGAGTAGCTCATTGTCTTAGATGTTAGATATACCTAGTCTCAGCCTAATCCTTTGTTCGTTAAATCGTGGTTCTAATTAATTCCATACTCTTAGGCGCTACCACGCAATACAATAAGGGCTTACGATTGGGTAATCTCTCCGCCGAAGACACTATCTTTATTGGTAGACAAGACGAACTCGACTTCCTCGCCTCCGAACTCCGTCCGAAGACTAGAGACAAGAAACGCAAAGCCGTGAGTCTAGTAGGCATGGGTGGCATTGGAAAGACGAGATTAACAGTTGAATTCGCTACACAACATCTAACTGATTTCAGCTCCGTATTCTGGCTCAATGCGGCAAGCGAGAATACACTAAAGCAGAGTCTCATTGAGCACGCTATGGATTGTGTTGGCGGCGGTCCATCTGCTAATACGGGAATCGCTGCGCGGGAGCAGGAAGACCTACTAGTAATACAGATGAAGAGGTGGCTATCAGAGCCAAAGAACACCGAGTGGCTTTTAGTGTTCGACAACTATGACAATCCGAATCTATTAGATGATACAACAACCTCAGGGTACGATGTTAGGAAGTATTTCCCTAGCGACGCTTCCCACGGAGCCATCATTGTGACGACCAGAAGCTCTAAGGGCGTTATCGGTCTAGAGAGACGTCTGACAGAGCTTAAAGCTGAAAATCAGTGCATCGCAATGCTAGAAAGTAAGAGCGGTCGGGATGTCTCGTCACTCGGTAGGTTAAGCCGCTTTGGATCGTGCACGCGGCTTACAACGACTAATTCACCTCATTCTCGAAGATCCTGGCGTTAACGCGCTCGTTAAGCGACTGAACGGCTTGCCTATTGCTCTGGCCACAGCTGGTCAGTATCTGCGACAAACGCCAATATCATGTGCGACGTATCTACAAGAATATGAAAAAGCGTGGAAACAGCTGGAGGAGACTGCAGAGCCAATGCTAGACTATGCTGGACGTACGCTGTTCAATACTTGGAATATCTCGCATTCGTTGCTTCAGCGGACCTATCCCTACGCTGCAGAACTACTTGGATTTTTGGGATATCTTGACCCGCAGGATATCTGGTTTGAGCTGCTTCAAGGAGGAACGGCCGCTGGAGATCGTGAACCGTGGTTCGAAGCGGTCATCCATAGCGAGGTCCATTTCCATTCACTGATGGGTAAACTCCACAGTCTCAGCTTTGTCTCCGTTCAGCACCACCAGGGCTCGTATCGGATGCACGCGTGCGTTCACGACTGGGTGGTTAACTACTTGAATAGCCCAGCTGACGTTAAGAAGTGGGAGCTTGCCTTACAATGTGTCGGTGCGGCTGCAACGTGGGTCGATCAGCCTGCCTATTGGATGCAAGATTTGAGGCTAGAAGGTCACGCTATTCGTATTACGCGACTAAGTGTTGACGCAAGTCTAAATAAGTACTCGGCTCAGCTTAAGGAAAACTACCTAGCACATCTATTCTCCGTGGCGGCAACGCTGGTGCGACGCAGTCGTTTTTCGGAGGCAGAGCAGATGTACAAGCGAGCACTAGCGGGTAGCGAGAAAGCGCTGGGTCGCGATCACACGTCGACGCTCACCACAGTCAACAATCTAGGCGTTCTCTACCACGACCAAGGCAAGCTAGATGATGCAGAGCAGATGTACATGCGAGCACTAGCGGGCAGGGAGAAAGCGCTGGGTCGCGATCATACGTCGACGCTGGACACGGTCAATAATCTAGGCCTTCTCTACCGCGACCAAGGCAAGCTAGATGATGCAGAGCAGATGTATATGCGAGCACTAGCGGGCAGGGAGAAAGCGCTGGGTCGCGATCACACGTCGACGCTGGACACGGTCAATAATCTAGGCCTTCTCTACCGCGACCAAGGCAAGCTAGATGATGCAGAGCAGATGTATATGCGAGCACTAGCGGGCTACGAGAAAGCGCTAGGTCGCGATCACACGTCGACGCTGGACACGGTCAATAATCTAGGCCTTCTCTACGTCGGTCAAGGCAAGCTAGATGATGCAGAGCAGATATACAAGCGAGCACTAGCGGGCAGGGAGAAAGCGCTGGGTCGCGATCACACGTCGACGCTGGGCACGGTCAATAATCTAGGCATTCTCTACCGCGACCAAGGCAAGCTAGATGATGCAGAGCAGATGTACATGCGAGCACTAGCGGGCAGGGAGAAAGCGCTGGGTCGCGATCACACGTCGACGCTGGGCACGGTCAATAATCTAGGCATTCTCTACCGCGACCAAGGCAAGCTAGATGATGCAGAGCAGATGTACATGCGAGCACTAGCGGGCAGGGAGAAAGCGCTAGGTCGCGATCACACGTCGACGCTGAGCACGGTCAATAATCTAGGCCTTCTCTACCGCGACCAAGGCAAGCTAGATGATGCAGAGCAGATGTATATGCGAGCACTAGCGGGCAGGGAGAAAGCGCTGGGTCGCGATCACACGTCGACGCTGAGCACGGTCAGTAATCTGGGCATTCTCTACGTCGACCAAAGCAAGCTCGACGAGGCAGAGCAGATGTACATGCGAGCACTGGCTGGATATGAAAGAGCGCTCGGTTCTGCACATTGGAAGTCACAATCCGCTAGGACAGGTCTTGATAAATTGAGAGAATCTAGAGCGAACTAACATCACTCATATTGTTTGTTAAATATCGGATTATAGGGTTATTTTTTTTTTGTTTGAGAGTGTATTGCGTACTGAGGAATGGACTTTGCAGCCATGTGGCGTTGATGCGCTGATTTGCACCGCCACACTAAGGCTGTCCGTAGCTGTGCCGCGGGTATGTCTCACCACGAAGGGTGTCTTGCCACGCAGGGATGGACGTTAGACCGTAAAGGCTATCTCATAAAGATTTCCGCAAGAACACGAGACGGAGTATATCTTGCCCCGCAGAATATCTCACTACCCAGTGATAGACATTAGAGGGCTTATCCATGCAGTTAGATAACCAAAGGGTCTATTGCGCCACAGCGAAGCTGTCCCTACCACTTTTAAGGCTGCGACAAAAGGTGTGCTTTATCATCGAGCGAAAGTAGAGTCACGTAATACTCGGATGCTTAGCAAGGCTTGACGAGATCAGACGGGGGCACCGCCACAAGAAGCGTGTCCTACTTGTCTACAGGGAGTGTGGGGCGCCACGTAGGGCATCCCGCCACGTAGGGACGGACGTTAGCGAGCGGACGAGGACGAGAGGAGTGCAACGAGGCTGCGCTATGACACTTTGTACTATCTAAGCATGATTTCTGGCGGTTCGCACGGAGTAGAATCCGCATTTGCACACCGATTAGGGATTTGGCGATTGGATGCATGCACCGCCACGGATTAGCTGCCCCAACCTACGCCTATGGTGTGTATAAGCATATGGTGTGTCTCGCTACAAGAGGATGGACTTCGCAGTCATGTGACCTTCTGGCGGAAAATATGCATCGCCACATCGGAGCTGTCCATAACTCTTGAAGGGGGTATGTCTCGCCACGGAGGGTGTCTCGGCACGCAGGGATAGACGTTAAGCAGGCGGCGGCAATCGACGGCTCGCGAAATCGGCCAATGTGGGCGGAGAATCTCGAGCGGGCGAGAAATGTGTGGTTATCCAAAAGCCTTTGGTTATATGCCTCGGTGGTCGAGTTCATCGATAACCCTGGTCACCTGATTATCTGACCGCGGGGGGTAGCTAGCAAGCAAGACTAGCAGAGCCTATTGGCTAGCCAAGCATCCAATGTCTGCCGATCTGTTGTTGGGATTATGGGAGTCCGATACACTTCTCCAAGGTCGCAGTACAACCAGGACAGCAGTGTGGCTAGACTAGCAGTGTAATACCAAGCGCCTGTAAGCGCATTAACTTACCGCAAACTTCGAGGGAAGGCGGTTGACCGCTCCCCAAGAGCGTATAGCAAAACCGTGCTTGGCAAGCGATCATATGTTCGTCCTTCACGGAAGTGATGATTCACAAGAAGTTCTAAGGCCTCTTGAAAAGCCGAAGCAGTGCAGCAGCGAAGCAGTACTTCGTTCATTGGCGGAAAAATAAGTATACCGAAAAGGTCTGAAACCGTCTTGAAACACTGAACCAGTTTAGCCCCTGGCTTCGTTAATAGAATTTATAGAGTGATGAAGGAGGGAAGCAAAATGCAGCGAGTAGCGATCACGCGATCCGGCATTCAAGCAACCAGTTGATCAAGCGAAAGAGTTGTTATTTAGAGAAAGGTGATTTGGAGGACGCTGGGGAGCATATCGGTTGGGATGCGGGACTCGTGTGTGAGAAGCGTTCATTGCGATTATCACTCCTGACGTTCTATCAGTTTCTTGAGGATTTCGAGCTGAGATTCGTACAACTTCTGCTGCTGCCCGATCTGTGCTTTGCTCTCCTCCTTCTGCTGCTCCAGCTGCTTCTGCTGCTGCTCCAATTGTGCTCTGCTCTCCTCCTTCTGCTGCTCCAACTGTGCTCTATTCTCCTCCTTCTGCTGCTCCATCTGCTTCTGCTGCTGCTCGAGTTGGGCGGCGTACATTGACTCCAGCCTTGCCATCTGTTGCTTCATAAGCGTTAATTCGCTCTGGCTTGTTGCTCTACGCAGTGGGGACTTTTTCAATTGACTGGAATCTCGAGAGGATGAGAGACTGCCTTGAGATTCATCATCTTCAATACTGAGGTTGGACGTCATTAATTCAGTTCTCGGTTCGTCCAGCCTTGAAAGGATCTCTTTGATCCTTTTGACGTGCTCGGGATAGAACTCCTGGTATATTGCCCGCGTGAAATTCGACCCTTTGTCTCTGTCGCGACCATAGTAACTGGCGAGCGTGTAGTCGATGACTTGATATCGATGGAAAGTCGTCGTACCATTGCGCATCAGGGGGAAGTGACCATAGAACTTGACTCGCTCATTGTCGTGCGACACTGAGAATACGAGTATCTGCCCGCTAAGAGACTCCGCAGTGCCCGTGCCTAGCCTCTCATAGAGTTTCACGATTGCATTGACAGCAATGCTGGCACTATGGACATTCTGTCGATCGGCGTCATTGATGTTCTTCTTTCCGCATTTGGCCTCGCATACTAAGAACGGAAAATACATATTTTCAGTGAATTTTGTTGGACCGTCCGTACTTGTATGATTCTGCAATTTTTCCTTCTCTTCTTTTGTAAATGTTGTAGAGGAAAGTCCAATAGTAAGATCCGGCTTAGGAATCGTCCCTCCTAGAGTCGCGCATTTAATCCAGTCCACAGAAATTTCTTCGGCGATGTTCTTTAGTGAAGTATCCCCATTAATCAGATAGAGCAACTCCGCAGAAGGGACGATTGAGGGTGTCAGGTCTCGACGTACCCTCTCTTCGCTACCTTTTGTCGCTCTTTGCCACACGTTGAGCCAGACTTTTTCGGGGAGCGAAAAATAGGCCAAAGGAAGATCAACTACCCCGGAAAGCCTCTTGCACATTTCCCTACTGTCTGAAACAACTTCTTCTCTAGTATCCAGGTCGTTGAACATTATGCCATGCGTTTCAAGCTCCCGTTCGTACGCAGGCGTGTGCGCCGGGGGTTTGAGACCGTCACGCACTCCACTCGAATAACTTGGTGTATTCGATCGTCGGCGCTTCTGAGAGCTGCCGCTTGAGTCCTGACTCATTCTGTTTGGCCACTCTCCAGTTTTTGCCCAGTGTTCAATTGGTTCTTCAGTTGCGACGGATGTGGTGGCACATGTGGGATGGGCTGCGATGCCGAGGCTATCCTTGGTGACTTTTGTTTTCCTTCGTTTCTTTGATATTGGACGTCGCTCCTCACGACTGCGAGAATCTCCCCAAGCACGTTTCCGCTTTAATGGGATTCGGGCACTGGCCTCTTTGCATTCGTCAGGCACCGGCTCACTTCCAGTCGGGTATGATTCAGCTTTCACTTCACAGAGAGCTCGAGGGAGGGCTTGCATTGGCGGCCTGTATTCCACGCAAGTATCGCTTGAGGATCGTTGGTCGGTGGTGCTACGGGATGGTGGGGAGGGAGGTGTAGCGCGATGTGCTGTGTGCGGGTATTCCAGCCCTGAGCTATGTCTTTTCATGACCGGCGAGGGATGTTCGCAAGCGCTCATGATCTTCCGTGCTCACACAATGACTTTGATGGTAGAGATGCGGGTGTCGAACGAAGGATTAAATTGTTGGAGGACTTGAAACGAGCATGACCGACCAAGAATGAGAAAAGGGCGTCAAAGTCACGTGAGCGAAATTCGCTAAAGCCTTACGTGTATGATTGGTCGGCTAGCTTGTGCGGTTCTTGCATCATTGGCCATTGCAAGCTTTCCTCGCACTGGCGAATGTCCCATCATTAGTAAGTTAATTTCGGAGTGACTGGAATTTTAGATCTTTAAAATTGGTGCTCGCCAAGTTTGAGAGCAAATCTGGTTCGGGACGCATGGATACCACGATGCTAAGGATTTCCTCAAAGCTACCCCGGCGAACTTGGAGCGTAACAAGCTCTTAAGAGGCGGCAAATGCCTTAAGAAGTGAACTACTACTAAATATTCGGTCAACCTGCCTCCTATCAAGGCTCATCGGCTACCTCTAATGTGACAGAGATTATATTATTGATCGCTTGATCACATTCGCTTATTGACATGTGTGGCAGTTGTATTCGATGAATTATGTGGAGTCGGTAAATTAGATCAATGAAATCAAATCGGCCTCGGAGATATCTTTCCGGAGCCTGTCCACCAAAAGGACCTGCGCGATGCTTTGGCTCTGGCTTCGGTCTCATCTGTACTTGATAGCCTCGTGGAGTTCCTACAATATGGGCGACGACGGTGGTTGTTCAAAGTGCAAGACGCACAATACCGTCGGCTTCCGACACTGACTGAAGGGAAGCCATGGGGAGAAGTGCTGTCAACTGATTTCGATTCTCTGACGTCTGACGACTGTGAAAAGCTCTAAGGTTGCAGTTATGTTAGCTGATGATGCTTACAGCCTTTTTCGCTTTGTATCTGCGTAGACGATACCCCTGGTGAAGCGAGCCGAGACGAGGTAGTTGCCGCGGTCGTCCTTCTCCACGCTGTTCATGTGAAACCAGTCCAGCGCGTCCTCCGGCGCCGCGGACCAGGCGAAGTGGCGAAAGCTGTCGGTGTAGTCCAGGTGGCTGCTGGCACGCCATTCGAATAGGAGCTCGTTGGTGGCGATGCCGACCTCCTGGAAGACAGAGTCCCAAATGTAGCCGGTGGCTTCGGAGCCCGGCTTCGGAGTGAAGGTCACGGCGACCCGCTCATGGCCAATCTTGCATCGACATACTGCAATCAAGGACGATGGGAGGAGGCAGAGAAGCTGGAGGTGGAGGTGATGAAGCTGAGCAAGGAAAAGCTTGGAGCAGACCATCCAGACACGCTGTTAAGCATGGCCAATTTGGCAGCAACGTACGAAAGTCAAGGCCAGATGGAAGAGGCGGAAAAGTTGAAACTGGAAGTAATGAAGCTTGGGCTGAGCAGACGCGCTATAGGCCGCACTGATGCGTGAGCAGGCTCGCTGATACAGTTCCCATTAGAATTGATTAACAGAAATTGATTCTACTGGACTTGTCATTAAGGGAGGACGTGAATTGGAATAGTCCAAGGTTGATCCGTTTCGAGCTATGCGCGGGCTCTTTGAAAACTATCCGTGCGCCACAAATGAGAAGCTGTCGATAGCAAGATGCGGGGTGCAGCGAAGCGTTCCATATGATCAATTGAACACTCTCTAAGTCAGGTTACTCAAGGGCCCAGTTGCGGAAATGCTAGCCGAGGCCGTTCCTTCGTAGCGCCACAGCCGCGCTGTCCGAAGGTGAAACAGGAGTTGTGGGGCGTCACGCAGGGCATCCCGGCACGTAGGGAGGGACGTTAGCTTCCAATTCGCAATCCCGGCTACGCACTTTACGGCGAAATCTGTGCACTCTTGAGTTTGCTTTGCTTCCCTTAGTCGCACCGCTCGCCTTCGACATACTGCAAAGTCTGGAAGAAAACCCGAATTCGGAGGAAGGTTCTCTAGAAGCTCAAAGTATTGCTTACCGACCATCGTTTGACCTTTTAATGCTCCAGCGGAGAAGTGGTTGTGTAGAGAACCCGAACCCTATCGTACAATCAGCAATTAACGCCAACGAACATACCAGGTGATGAAATACAGTACTGTGATGACCACTTCGATCTCAGCATCGAGCCCTGCGTGTCTACAATCTTCGCCCATACGCCATAATTTGTCGTGCGATGCCGCGATCTTGGCTGTTAGATCCGACTCTTCCCAGAACTCGACCACAGATATAAAGCGAAAAAGGCTGTGAGCCTCTTCAGCTAACATGACTGCAATCGTAGAGCTTCTCACAGTCGTTAGGAGTGTCAGAAAATCGAATTCGGTCGACAATACTTCTTCCATTCGCTTCCCCTCAATCAGGGTTGGAAGCCGACGATACTGTGCTTCTTGCACTTTGAATCGTTGGAGAAGCATACTGAGACTTGTTGCGTTGACAAAGGCCGACGAGACCCACTGGGTGATATGAGATCCGACCTGCTCTATGTCTTCCCGGAGCTGCTCGTCATCAGTGGCAGTTTGCTTCGCTCCACTCAACACGACAGCAACCAGGCTCTCTGTACTGCCATGAACATACAAAACCCAGTCTCGATACTCCAAGATTCCTAATAGATGTTGAATATAAGTTCCGCGACTTTCGGAGCTTCGTGGCTCTAAATTGCCAATATCACGTCTATAGCGCTCGCTGAGACGCTTTACCAGGCCTGCTATTTCTTCCGGCTTCTCGACCCGCGTTTGCAGCCATGCAGTCGACCAGCTCAAGAGCCAGTATTCGAAAATCCTCAGATCTGGTTTTGTCGCATGAGCTATCTCTTGTTTTACAAGACTAGTATCCGAGACTCATGCCTTTACAAGTAGTGAAAGCGATGCCATGATTGATCAACTTACGATGCCCATTGGAAAAGAGAGCGTCGAGCGACCAATATGGACGCCTCTCGCATTTTATCGTATCATGTTCTTCGTCATTGCGTTTACACTTAATCAATGACCGACTCACGCTTTTTGGTCGGCTTCATTGAAAACTACGTCGACAGGGTCTACAAAGAACTGGCGAGCAGTCACAAGCCGCGCTTCGAAACAGTAGCAATAAATCCGCTAAATGATCTTCCTCCCCTTGTGAAGCCGTACAGGGAGGAAGGGCTTCTGCAAACGCTTCGAGTATTGGGCGCTGCTTGCAAAACTTACGAAGAGCTGCCAGTCGTACATCCTTCCAACATCTGTCGCGCTGTGTATCCTTGGGATCTTCCTCCAAACAGTACAAAGCCACCGAGAAAACCCGTTGACTTAGGCATCCTTCCGTTCGCGCTGCTCTCATTCGCGGCTTACCCTTGAAGTAGGTTCGCAATACTTCGGCGGATCGTTTAAGCCCTGCCCTAACACCACTGGGAGCTCATGACAGTAGGGACTGAGGTGAAATTGCCTTCCTGAGGTCAGAACCAACCGGGGGACACGCTAAGCAAGCTGATACGTACTCGCTTCGGTACGAGGCACTTCGCTGTGAGGTGTGTATCTCTCGCAAAGTATCGCGAAGACATCATCACACCAGCCGTATTTGATGAACACGCCTCGATATGTACGAAACTCTTTTCGTCTTGGCTCAAGAAGCGTTTTTCTGAATCAAAAGTTCCACCTGAGCTGCTGAGATCGTTTCTCTGGTTGTACTCGACACGCGAGAATTCTCTGAGGGCTTTGAGATATGCCAGAACGGTTACGCAGATAACACCAGCTGGCGCATACACGTCGTTCTTCGTCCCTATTTGGAACCATTTCTCTCCGTGGGTGTCCTTAGCGACAACGTAAAGCACTATGCCAGCTTTGCAAATGTCTACTAAGGAGCTATTGTCATCGTTCAAAACTTCCTCAGAGCCAGAGTATGAAGACTCAGAGCTCCCAGATCGGAGTACGTTCCAAGCTGTAGGAGGTCCCAGCACGGACCGTACACGGTCCGTCTACGGATATATAAATATAGCCTTTTAGCCCCCCTCTCCTTAAGACCTTAAGGATTAGTCTTAGTACTGAATTAACCCCTGTTATCGTCCTTACCCGTATAGTCATAGTCACCGGTCCGTGAACGGACCGCCTGCTGCCCGTAAACCATCCTGAGCACGTCGTCTCGTGCTCTCACAGTCAACCTCGGTACCTCAAAGGCGAGAGCCTCGCTTCGGTCTCCCGGAGCAAACACCTGCAAACAAGCAGCAAGGACCATGAGTAGTTCTGCGAGATCACAACTATCACAACTACTAATTGCTGCGCCAGCATTACACAGCAACGAAATAAGTAATTATACAGTCTCGACCTGTGGAGGTTGTTCTGTATCTTTCAATTCGGCATACATAGTGACTCGCCTGTGGCCCTCCACTAAGTTGATCAAAGTGATCGCATATTACCATATTCGATATCGGGCTGGTTACGATTCTGCAGTCTCACAATACTCGTCCCTTGCCACTCTGTATCTTACAAAGGTCCGTGTCTGAGTCTGGTGAGCTGGCAGGCCGTTGGGCTTCTCCCTCTGGATCCTGGTCCACCCGTAGTCTTTACTATACTCAAAGCGTCACAGCTGTCGTAACTGTTTGCTACATCTCGTGCAGGTGGATTTTCATTGATATCGCGGATCCTTGCGGCGAACTAAGTTACAATGCATTTGGTGAAGAAGTATGGACATCGGCTACCGAGTGCTATGCTGGCGGGCGCACGAACGTTATCTTGATTAAGTCTACCTATTTGGCACTAGGATTATATACTCAAGATCGCATGCTAACGCTGAGTCGCCACCTCAAGCGCAACTTTTAAAACTCCACAATGAAGACCGAAGCGTTGGAGACACTAACAGTGCGTTGAGACCGCGAGTCTGATGCTTACGGGTCCAACAATAGAGCAGCTAGACAAAGGGGTTCGATTTGTAAAGTATGTAGATTTTTGGGCTGCCCTGCTTGGGTCAAAAGCGAGAGCATCGACTGGGGAAACTTCCATGTTAATCTACGGCCTTACGTTACCTAGTATTGCAGCACGACTTGGAGCGACCCTAGGGATTTCCGAACCGAGGAGATTGGGGCCTAGATCCTCAAGCGACAGGATGAACGATCCACTACCAAATTTTCGAGCCGCGTTCGAACTCAGGGACGAAGCCTATTTTCCGACCGTTATTACACGCGCGTTCCCGATGTTCCTATCGCCCGAAGGCAGCCGCTCTAACTTAGCAATGAAGCCCGACGAAAGCCCAGCAACTTCAAAGAAAACAGTTTGTACCGAGTGATCGGCGCGAGCCGAGCGACTTGGTCTGAAGAGCGAGAATCTTTTCATCCAGCTGTCATCTTTTTTGGACACGAGCGATTCCCGGAGGTGAAGGATTGCACGTCTAGGTTTACCCGAACCCTGAGCATATTTGACGATATTGGGAATCGAATCCTGGGCACAATAATTGTCGTCCACTTTCAATGGGGGCATCAGTGACATTCCACTTCCCAGCTGCCAAAGTAAAGAGATAGAGTGAAGTCCGATTACCCAAGATGAATTCCAAGCCGGATACAGATTATCAGAGTGCCATCTCTTGCCCTAATAACAACGAAAACTGCACGGCCGACTAGCTAGTCGAGGCTTCAACGCGAAAAAGGATAGTTCTTCCACCCCTGACGGGTTGTAATGACCTCACTCCATGTTATACACGACGGCATAACTTAAAACTGGCGTGAACTGTCTAGTCGTTGCCATCTTGATGGCGAGGGCCAGCCTCCTCGAGACGCAATCCACTAATCGCCGCTCAGCTCGATCAATGTTTCTTCCACGCCGTCTATTTGATACAATTATTTTTGGAAATTTCTACGTTGAGGCGCGTCATTGATGGGGCTCAACACTTATTTGTTTAGGTGCGGGAAGGTTTTGTGCGTTTCGCAGATAGTCCTTGTTGGCCTGGAACAACGCTACTGTTCAAAGAACCAGAAGTGTCCTGTGGTGAATCTGGCTCAACAGTGAGTTTCTGTTCCTTCCGTGGAACAATGGCTAGGTCTTCGGACGGTCTGTTTCGCTTGTGAAGTGCTTGGAAGCCCCACTGGCTGTTTGTGGGGGCCCCGAAATGGGACTCTCTGTATTTTGGGAAATGGCTTAGGAACTGCAGCGAAAGCGAGCTTCGTCGGATAATGTCAAGAGGGGTTTCACCCGCATCATTTGGCTGATGCCAGGGCGTTTCATCACGACTTGCGCTCCACAGCAGCTCAAGCAAGCCATCATCAGAATTGGTCCGTCGTGGTCGTATCTCATATTTCTCGTCCGCTCTAGAAATAGCGATGGCCTCATCGTGGTCTGTTTGAAAGCTGTCGGTTAGCATTTCCGTCCCACTGCGTTGCACCAGGCTGGTGACAAGCGTGTGAATCGGCGAATTGCCAAGACAGTCTACAACGGATAGGATTGCACCACCCCTCAGCAATGCTTCCACACAATCATAACACAGAGTTTTTGCCGCCAGATGCGTCGGTGTTAGACCGTTTTTGTCGTACATTCGCTGCCAGTCCTTGGTATTTGCAAGCAGGTATTCGAGGACAGTTCCGTGATTCGGAGCGCCTTCCCAGGATGCAAGAAGAGCGTGAAGTGGCGTCCTTCCGGCGTGATCTCCGTGCTGCAGAGGATCCGAGGATTGATTTGAAGCATACTGATTCAAAACCAACCCGATCAGACCGAGATCGCCAGACTTGACAACGTAATGTAGCGCGGTCGCTCCGTTGATATCTTGGTATGGGCAGTCTGCCTTGCATCCAACGCTAAGCCGCACACTGGTCCAATTTGAATTCCTCGCTGCAAGCATGACCGTCTGCGCAGACGGCTGCGCTCCGTTTTTCATCAACCATTCTGACTGAGATGGATCGGGCGGGCTTCGCCGAGCGTCGTAGTCCAATATCGTAGCCCCTGTTGTTGTTTTGGACAAAATATCTACGCCGTTTCGTTTGAGATATTGGACTAGCCATAGTGTCCCAAATTCTGCGGCATGCATTGCAGAGCTGGCGCCTTGGTCGTCGCGGAGCTTCGCATCCGCGCCTTCCCTGACGAGACTTCGGACAATCTTCAAGCAGTTCGAGTTGCGAGCGAACATCACTGCGGTGCGGCCCTTGCTATCTCGGATGTTGAGATAATCTCTCCCGAGTGACAGTGATGTAATGAGTGATATCGTGGGGTCGTGACCGAACTTGACGGCCATCATCAACAGCGTCTGGCCTCCTGAGTTTCGTATTTCTGCCAGCTTGCCACCGGCGTGCCAAGTTTCCAGCGCCGACAACCAAGTATCGCTGTCGCGACAATGATGCAAAGCCTCGAAAGCAACAAATGCGTCTCTTCGTGTTAAGAAGGTCTGCGGCTCAACGTAGCGCGCTAAAAGAACGCATGAGCTATGATCCAGCATGCGAATAATCGAGTCTTGGCTGGCAAGAAGAGCTCTGAACCCAGGGTACTTGGAATCCAGCATCTTCGCGCATTGATACGAATCGAACTTTACCACGGTTTTCGCGAACTCAGGGAAATCGGGTTCAGTACGACGGAGCAGCGCTGCAAGCACGTCATCGTGGTCGCAGCGAAAGACTGAGTGGAAGATAGAACGTGAGGTTTTGTCGAGTAGAAATATGTACTTAGTCTCGAGAAGCGCCTGTAGTTCTGCGTCGTATTGGTCATCATTGGTGATGAGAATTTCGAAGAAATCTGGATTGAAATTTGTGAGCAGCGAGATAAGATATTCCACCATCTGCGGATTTTCGTCACTTAAAGCGATTACCAGAAGGCAATCTTCGAAATCGAGCTCCGGCTCCTCGGCATCGTAGTCATATTCGTCGTCTATCCCCAACGCTTCTAAAGGAATCAGGGATTTCTCCACCATGACTCGGAGGCTCGCAAGATCGTCTGCTTCGACTGCTGCTTTTGCGACTTCTCTTACGTTGTGGGTGTTCTCAAGATATTGAGGGAATCGATTTGCGAGTGACACGAGAGCTGTTGGGCGTTCGTGTGCCATGGAAGATCGGAAGATGTCCTGCACATCGCAGTCCTCCCACTCCTGGTGGTCGAGAATCACCCCCAGAATCTGATCGCGAGTCGAGCTGTCCGTGCATCGGTGGCCGACTTCGTTTTCGGTAATCGGCAGATCGAATGTATGATGTAGAGCGTGTTTCCCGTGGTGGTCTGTCAGGGTCGGGTTTGCCCCACAGGCGAATAGCTTTCGAACAACGGCGGCATTGCCCACTCGACACGCATGGCCTATCGGTGTCAAGCCTTCCTGGTCCCTTGTATCAATAGCATGCCCCTCTTGGATTAGTATTGATATCATGTTGATCACCACGTCATCCTCGAGTTCTTCTGACAATTCGGCGGCATGATGTAAAAGCGTTTTGCCATAGTCGTCTTCCTCCCCTTTTCGCCAGGCAACAGCTGCCCGAATCTCGTCTACATCTTTCAGGGTCGCAATCGCCTGAATCGTGGTTGTGAATGCCACGTTTGGACTTGCCATTATCATTAAGGGCTGGGTTCTGCGACAGGAAGCAAGAGAAGAAGATTCTCAGAGCTCTGCCAAAGATTCAGGACCGTCTTCCATTTGCCGCCAGATGCACTTGGAAACTTTTAAAACAATCATTGTGAAAGCTGCAATTCTGCAAGCCATACATTATCACATCAATGAAACTTCATAGAAGTGATAAGAGCACCAAGAAGACGCCTCATCGCCAGTGGTTCTAACTTCAAGGATCTGACGTCTTCACACTCCGTAACTTGAACTGCTTACGGCCTCAGAGACGAACCATGGCGAAGGGAGCAACGCACAAACATGTCGATGTCATCGGTCAGTTCGTTGAGTTCAACTACAAAGCCTCCAGCCTCTTCGCCTGACAGCCAGGATGCACTGGAGCACGAGCAAAAACGCAGGTTGAAGTCGTCGTACGTCTATGACTGCATTAGGGGATTTGATAGTCACGTGATATGGCTTACACATAGAGCTACGATACGATGTGCCCCGCTTCCAACGTTCGGACATCAAAAGAGGGGCATGTTCGCACTCGGTTGTACATAGCAACTATGCATCTTACGTCGACGTGATGGATAGTGCTTTGGAGCGGGTCACTGCGGGCTTGATCGAACTGGGGAAGCTGTCAGACCAAAGCAGAGAACAGTTTCGGGGAGGCCATTAAGAGTGCGGGTGAAAAGAACCCATCCCTCAAACGGGGTTTGGCGGTTCTCCAGGAATGTTTCCGCGAAGGTCGGTCGAAGAAGAAGGCACGAACCAAGCATCGACTCTACTCAAGTCCAATCCATTCGCCGTCGGTGGAAGAGCGTGAGCAGTGGAGACAGGAGCCACACTCGTTCTGGTTCCCGGCTTCGAGAGAAGCACCGGCGGACGGGGACTGGCGCGGCTTCGTGCTCCGTGGGATCTCGTACGCTGAGGCGGGCGCTGTCGCATGCAACAGCAGGCTTCGCTTGTACGAACATTTTCTTTTCACAGAATACAAGAAGCAAAATCCAGAATTCATCAACATCCGCCAGCGTGACTTGCAGCAGATGAAGGAACGGTTGAGCATTGATCAAGATGACAAAACACTGCGTAAGCATATCTCCGCAGGGCAGAGGCTAGACGAGATGTTCGTTCAGCCGTTTGGGCTGGTGTCGCTGGCTCTGGTGCCGACAGCGCTCACACATACTGAGTAATGCACGCACGCCTGTAGCGATAGCGCAAGCGCTAACGAAGAGCAGTATTATGGACGTCAAAGGAAACGAAGTGGCAAATTGTGTGGCGCACTTTGAGCAGATTGGGATGAAAGTCGAGGTAAAGAACTTTGTCAGCGACATCACGCCCGCATTGGAATGGGCGAAAATGATGTACGGCGTCCAAATCGACACGAAGCTGGATGCTTACTGCAACGAAGTCCCTATTATCGATCATCAAGATCCTGCAGTTGTCCCAGGCAAGTAGCCACCCACGCACCCTCGCCTGAATATTGGCTGATACGATTGGTACCACATAAGAATTCGATATTGAAACATTCGACTCGTCGTTGTTCGATTTTCATGATTTCGAAGCCAATCACCCGTAAAACTTCTATTCGTTTCCACTCTTTCCCTCTTCTCCTTTCTCGCGATCTTGGCGCATCATGATAAGGTCCGAGGAAGGAGTCAGGATCGCGTCCGCAGAGGACATAGTAAATATTGCCCTCCTGCAGGGGCATACTCGATATCGTAGGAGAGCCGGTAGTGGAGACTGGAATAATGGCGGTCTTCGGCTTCACTTTCACGCGCACTGGGCCGCTTATTCGCAGGAGGTGGAAAGATGAATAGTCCTATGATTAGTCAAGATGACATTCTATATGAGCAGTGCCGACTGACTTGCATTACTTGGGTCGAGTAATGCCTGCATCGATCGTATTTTCCCGGGTAGTGTGGGTTCAATGCAGACCTCCACCCCGTTTTCTCTTCCAAATTCGACCTCGCCCTTTAGCCACTCAGCTATACCTCGCAAAGCCTGCTTCAGGGCATCGTCAGTTATGCGCCGAATGCTCTGCTGTTCCATTAGAGCCTCCTGAGAAATTGCTTCTGCAATCTCTTCTGCAATCTCTTCTTGATATCTATGAACAGACAATGTGACTTCCGCTGTACATGAACCGTCCGTAGATGTTGTTTGCAAACGCACAGTGACTTTCTAGCGATCGGGTCGGATTTGTAGGAAGATGCGGCAGCACGTGAGATTAACGCACAATGACGTACGTTGTCTGTACCCGTTAGGCATTCCCTTGCGAACGCCGGCCGCTTGGCAGACCACCGATCGTCCTACTTGTAGTACTTTCTATTGTCACATTGCCCAGCTGATTATAATTGTAAACGCTTGATTATAAATCGCAATTCCGGCCAACGCTCGGTTGGTGACAAGATGGAATGGACGTTGTCCAAAGCTATCAGCATCTCCGTCGAACTGAGATCGGTATAGATGCCCCCTCAACGTGCCTCGTGTCGCAATATTCGCATCCATACCCGAACGGTTCCCAAAGCACGTCTTTGTGCTTTAGTTTCTCGCTAAACGCGCCGATCTTAGGCATCAAACGGCTAAGGTCACGTCTCGCACCGTGCGTCAACTGCGCCGAAGATTCTGCCATGTTGTAAGGTAGGACGAGCTTGACGTTTCGAAGCAAAACTACGCACCGAGGTCAAGCGATATATCGCCGATCTCCGCGCTAAACCGAGACGGGCTGAGTTGAGACCCGCGCAACCCTTCGTAAGCTGAATTTACACCGTTAAGGCCAAGATCGCAAGTAAATCCACTGCAGTCCAAGAACGTTATAACCATGTCACGATCTGCCATCATGAGCTCGTCTATCTGGGGGAACTAGGGATTTTGGTGAGCCACTATGCCCATCGACTGCCAGCGTGGCCCGCCTCAGGTGGCGGGAACCGAAACCCAAACAAACCTTCCAGCAAGGTTCAAGCATGCCTGCACCAACATGAATCCAGACGAAGGATATCTGGCGCGAGAGATGGTCACATCCGGGGCAATATGTCCGTCAACGCCAAACAGCTTGGGCGATTATCCCATCCATGTCGCCGCCGCAACCTTAAGGCCCGATGTTGTGGAAGCGCTGCTGCAAAAGGATGGGACCTGTTTGTTTTCACTGACGCGCGTAATTCGACTGCACTACAGGTCGTCCTTGCAGAGAACCGCCCTGAATCCCGAGACCTCGATACAGAATCAGCGACTGCGGCTGTGGTGCAGTGTTTGATCAAGCGATGCCCGCGAATCGAGCAACTGGTGAATCATCGCAACATCTTCGGCGAAACCGCTGGCTTCATCGCGTGCGATGGAGCCCAGCTGGCGTCGCTTGCCATAATCCACAGACATTCAGATCAGATGGAACTAAGCCATCCCGAGCTTAGTCACATTACTGATCGTCCTCGAGCCCTGGCCATGCAGCATCACGAGCTGCTGATCAAAGCACGAGCAGCACTCGAAGCTGTTCGCAAGTTCCTTGGAATGGTATACGGCCCTCGGTGTGAGGAAAAGATTCGCAGCGGCTGGGAGCCTGAGGAACAAAATGAAGATGCTTTCTCGTCCGCAACTATACAATACTGCAATGAGATACGCAAAGCGGAGGTTGAAACGCTTAGTTTCGAGCAGGTGTAACTCATGCCAGACGGTCCATCATGCTACCGTGCACGATTAATGCCATCGCCTGCACATGCGAGCTTCGCACTAAGCGCAGTAATCAGAACTGCCAAGCTACACTCTACCGTATTGCGTATTGATTGATAAAATGACTATGTATATTAGCATGCAGTTCGGACGGGACACTGGCCTCGTCAACGAGTAATTGGCACTGGCCACTTAAAATCCGTGCCCTCGCTGCTTGTCCGCACCAACTCTACGTTTTTCCGAACGACATCTGTGGAGCCTCTTGTAAGGACGAACACTCAAAGCATGTCATTTTCTTGCAACGCCGAAATGCGCGAGACTGGCAACGTGATCCTTCAGATTTTGAAGTCCTTCATACCGGGATTCACTGTCATAGCCAACGCTTTAGGCATACTCGTTCAGAAGCAATCCTAAACAGTGGTCTCCCTGCTTTCATTGACAAGTTTCATAGTGGGTGGCTATTATCGGGCTTCGATGTTGTTGGCCTTGATTATTCACCATTGCTGCTCGTTCTTCGAGATACCGCCCAATGAGTATGCACAAGACTTACGACTGTGGGCGGCAGCCAACTTCAAGGACTGGTCGCGGGCCAAAGTTGCAGAGAGCGAACAGGACCTTGGCTGGAACTTATCTGGGCTCGAGAGAGTTCGCCTGTACTCAGCGAGCGGTTCCGACGGCCGCACCGCGGATAATCAACCAATCTTTCTTCCGATGGACGTTCCTTGGTTTTTCCACCGGGGCCACCTATTTCGAATTCAACAGTACGCCACAAGTGATGGCACAGGATTCACAGAACAAAGAATCAGAGTTACGGTTCTTGGCCGCTCCGTCAAGCCCGCTGAACATCTTATTGAAGAAGCAGCATCGATTGCGAGGTACATTCGAGGAGAAAATGTTCCCGTTTATTTCCCAAAACTGAAAAAGAAGCGTGATGATGGCACTGGGCTATGGAGTTCGCCAAGTGCCCAACGAGTTCGGTCGCTTGATTCCATCATACTTACCAAAGAGGTTCATTCCGCCGTCGTGGAGGACCTCGAACGTTTTTTGCAGCCGGAAGTTCGCGAGAAATATTGGCACCATGGCAGAACGTACAAGCGAACGTATCTTTTATACGGATCCGGCGGAACAGGAAAGTCAAGTTTACCATTTACACTGGCGGGTCGACACCGTATGGGGCTCTACAGTATAAATCTTGCGGAAAACGACCTGGACGACGGTACGTTCAGGACTCTAATGACTACAGCACCGGCAGATAGTATTGTACTACTCGAAGACATCGACAAAGTTAAATTCCGTGACGACAAGTCGGAAGGCGGCCAAAATGCGAATTCGACCGGCATTTCAGTTAACGCCTTACTTAATACGCTCGATGGTGCAGGATCCAAAGACGGTCTAATTACCTTTATAACGACGAACGACAAGAGTAAGATGCCAAAGTGGTCGGAAAGGGCGTGTCGCATCCACGTCCATGCCGAGCTTAGGAATCTAGATGCCGACGGAGCACGAAGAATGTTCCTTAATTTGTATGGAAATAGTGAAGCGATCGGGTCGCTGGCAACCATGTTCGCAGAGGGGTTTCCACCTGCTGAGTTTTCGCCGGCAGAGCTGTCACAATATCTTTTCGATGTCGAGCCAGAAAAAGCCATACAGGGCGAGACGTGTGGATTGGGACAATGCGGCAAACTCACAAGGAAACGTCAATGTCAAAGTAGGACAGAAGAGCTTCATCTACGAGTCAGTGTTTCCTGAAGAACTGAGGCAGGCGTAAAAGGAGGTTTTTAGTAGTAGGGCATCAAATCCCCAAATGAACCTGACCCTTCTGCACGATTTATCGTTATGTAATGTGTTACGATCTACAATAAGTTAATCGTTATACATGGGGGCCCGCTTTCACAAAGCCAGGAGATTTGTAAAGACGTAAAGTAGATGACACGTAGAGACGATCGTCTTCTGTCGGTGGCGGTCCGTATTTCTTCGCAAGCCGAGGCTTTTGGCTGAGAATTTCCTCGACTGCTTGTTTTATCTTATGACCATTAATCTCATGTTCCACCTCTAGGGCACTCACGGCAGCTCGAAGGACAGCCGGTGGGTTATCCAGATGTCCTGTCAGATAGAACTTCCGTTCTTGTATAGCTTTACCATAATCGTACTGCAGGACTCCGCTGTGTCCGTTTGAAGGGATGCTAACGACCACATCTCCGAGTCTGATATTGTTGCTGGATGTCGGGGCTCCACCTCCAATTCCAACCATTAATATAAAGCGGAGTTCTTGAAAAGTGTGCAGCATGTCACGAGCGACACCCGTTGCTATAGATATTCCGTACTCGCCCTTCGGCAAAACGGCTATAGCAATTTGGTGTGGTCCGACTCGTCCAAGCTTGTATTGGTTGCGATCGTGCGGATTAATGGTCTCGGGGGCTGGGAAAACTTCGTCGAGGAAAACCTGGGCTGCTACGAATTCGGTCGGAAGAGCGCAAATCCAGCCGATGGTGAAGTCGTGTAGTTTCGACATTGTGATGGTCTTTCGGTCAAGTCGGGTTGAGCGACATCCATTTGGCTAACTGCATCATTGAGAGGCAGTAGTCTATAGAGATCGATGGTGAGGTCGAGTCCATCGGCATTATTGAGAGGTTCGTCTCTGGCCGATCTGCAAGGCTGTGAGACTGGCTTATTAGGCGCGTAGTGATGGCGGGGCTCGTAGCCTATCAGGAAACACCAGTCCACCGAGGAGGATTTCTCGCGCACGTGAGGGCCGCTGCAAGTTGAAAGTATCTAACACGATTCGAGCGTCTTAGGTATTACACACGAGACTTTACTCTTCAAGTCCAGCGTTCAAAAATCTATGGAGTAGATCGAATTTAACAGCTTATTGAGAGACTTCCGTCCGACAGCCTGAGGGACGGAAAGCGGTCGACGCGGAAGTCAGCAGGTGTCCCTAATTCAGTGCGAGGTGCAGCGAGGTGTTCGCGCAGGAGGATTCAGACGGCTTCAAGTCAGGTGACTGAATTGTCCACGTGCGGAAATTTTAAGCGATGCTGTCTCTCTGCAACGCCACAGCCGCATTGTCCGAAAGTGAAACAAGGGGTGCGGGGCGCCACGTAGGGCGTCCCGCCACGCAGGGAGGGACGTTAAGTTAGTCTTGATAGATGACAACCTGTAACTCAGAGGTTGTTCTCCAATCCAGATCAAAATCTTTGTATTAACTTAGTCTACACTTGATCACTGTAACCACAGTGGCGTGCCGTACCCCTTTACAAAACGAAGTGATTGTATTACTAACTTACCAATAACGTTATCTCATACCGAGTTGGTAATACTACAGTCTCTCGATCCTCGTCCCTTGCTATCCCTAACTTAGTTGTAACAGGAGCCTGCGCTGTAATCTGGTAAGCTGGCAGGCTGTAGGCGTTCTCCATCTTAGGAAGTTGCATCCCAATCTGGCTTTTGCCTTCACGTGACTCAGAGAATCCTTGTCCCATGTCTAAGTTACAGGTGTTTGCTTCGCGACGGAGTGCCCAGCTGCTGTTTCGGAAAAAAAAATCAACGGTTTTGTGCTATGATACAAAATCGGGAATTGATCGTGACAGAAGAAAGCCAACTGATTGAGTTAGCAGACGAAGTTAACTTAATGTTTTCGACCCGCTCGACCCCCCTCCACAGCTATCGCCTGCTGAGATACTGAGCGATTGTGACCTAACTGAAGTCGGCAATTGGGATGTTGGGCGAGTAATTGATTTACGACTCAAGATTGCTCCGAGCTGACATTTGGACGTTTTGGTGCTGGGTTTGCGGTCGCGCCAGGGATCCCCGATTGCTTCGTTGCTTCCATAAATTTGAGAAATTTTTCATAATCTTGTTGTTGGGATCGAGGAATTAGGAGTCGTACATCGCCCGTGACAGGAGGCTCCGACGACTTAGCCGAGGGCTCGCCGATGAGGTGAGTATCGCTCAGGAGCTCAAACACGGCCTTGCTTTCTCCCGCCAACTGCTCGCCTCGCTGCAAGCGCGACTGGAAGTTGAGCTTCATATTCTCCTCGTTCTCCTTGATTTTTTCATCTTTCTCAACTTTGACGCTGTTATGCGAGAAATCCTTTAGTTTTACGATCCTCTTAAGTTCGCTGAAAGAGATCCATCCCATGTCATATGTACCGCCTACTGAGAAGCTCGCCAGCAGATAAGTTACTCGAGACTTTGCTGAGATTCTACAAGCTGCGCGCACACCATCGAATTTTACGTCGGGGGCTTCGAGACTTTGAAGCGAACCTTTTGGCGGAGCGAGCTTCCACAGTGCTCCATCTGGGACGCGATGGCCGTCGAAATCTCTCATTACAAGTTTGCTTCCGGGGACTGATATGTACACTGGTCTCTCTTCAGTTCCACTTTTGACGATCGCTCGTGAGCCGGTCTTGGCAACTTTGAAAATAGTCTGAACCGAACCGTAGTTTGATGGCCAGGGCCTGGAGCAAGTAGGCTGCGACGCGCCACTCGCAACTTGTGGCAGCGATTTTGGTGCGCTGCTTGTATCGCCATCAGTCGTCATCGCCATATCAGAGTCAAGATTATCACCTGGTTGCTTGTTCGGCTTTTGCTTCTTATTGCTTCCACTTTGGCTATCACCTTCGGTCGAGGACTTTCCTTGGTTACTAACTTGTTCATTTTGCGTTTCAGAAGACCCGACCGAGGAAGTTTTATCTTTCTCGTGTTGCGGCGGGATGCTTCCTGGCTCGGGTGTTGCACCAGGAGTTTGTTGGCCATGCACAGTCAAAGCGCCTCCAGCTTGCTTGTCTGATGCCTGATCAGACGTCTGTGACCTGGTATTACTAGATGGTGGACCGCTCTGTGTATCAGACATCTTCGCAGTCAGGGCCTGTGCACGAGGTTTGCAAGATCCATTAACCGTGCGGTATTCCTCTCAATTTATATTCCTGACTACACTTTCTATAGTCAATAGATGGCTTCTCAACTGTGACCGATCCCGTATGCTCTGGCGGTCCCAATTTACGAATGCTTGAGAATGCGCGATTTCAATTGAATGGGGAGCAACGGATGTCAAGAAAGTCGCTTCTACTGTTAAGCTGGTCTACTGAGTCTTGAGAGTCATTAAAATACGAGCAAAGCTATAGATTTTGCACCTCGCATGCCTGTGAGAACGCCATTTCCCTTGTTCGTGCATGAACGAGAAGCGGCAAAATGGTTTTCTGGCTGACGGCTCTTGATTTGGCCCATTAATCGATGGAATGTTCTCTAAACTTACCTGAGAAAAATAAACTTCAAAGGCCGCCGAGCAGTCAATTGAGACTTGCATGTCTCTTATATCGTCCGGAAATACTGCTTTTGTTTGTGACTGCTGGGACGTAAGTAGCGTCGAGCTATGAAGCGTACGTCTTGCACGCTAATACGCTGTTCTATCTTCACCAAAATGCGAGATTTCGAAAAAAATTGAACAAATTTCCGTTGCAGCATTATTGCCTCTGCAATATTTTGGACGCATGCTTGAGTTATATAAGCTACTGGGCTGCTGTACGATAACTTTGTCAAGTAGACGCCTCATATGGCTGCGAATACCGTAATGATCTACGGCAATGTTTGTTTCGAGAAGCTCTTAACCTGTGGCTCGACCAGGGAACGCTTGCCGGCTGAGCTGGTCTGGGAGATTGAGCCTGAGCTGTACGATCTGGACAAAATTTCTTTCCAGCGCATCATCTACCTGGCGCTTCAGGGCGAAGACGTGAACCTACTGAAATCATGGATACTTAGCATGAGACGCAGTATGACATTCTACGAGCTAAGCCACTACAATCGAAGCGGAAAAGCCCAATTACTGGATTCCTTGGTTCAATTCAGCCATATTGTCCTCCATGTGGACTGCTTCAAGCCTGACGGCGTCTACTGGGCGCATGATAGGACAGACAGGCTAAGAAAGGCCATACAGGCTCGAGGGGACTCAGCACTGTTGATAGTGACCTTCGAGTTGGCTGAGAACTATATTCTCTACCTATATACTATGCGCCAATATCGCCATCTCTTAGATGCTTTAATTACACTCTCAAATGAAGGAAGGGTCAAGCTTGAGCCAACTAACACGAGCCTGTTGTGTTACGAGTTCTGGGCCGGAGAGGATGGTCACCATCTCTGTATGGTCTGTGACGAAGCACCTGGCACCTTCCTTTGTGAAGGATGTGGGTGCTTCATTTGCGCTCGTTGTGAAGAAAGGCTTCGAACACCAGCCCTAAATGTTTGTGAAATTAGATCAAAGCCGAACGACATGGAGTGGCCGTCACCAGGCGAAGACCTCCCGGATGGATTTGTAAGGTGGTCACGGTTTGTGAATCAGACCTCCCCAAGTCGACGCAGCTAATTGTGTACAGCTTCATCAAGAGACGCAATAAGGAACGGAAGGAAGAACATTACAATCCATTAGAGGCGATATACCGCACTGACGTTGAGAAGCTTCTTAGTGAATATCTCGAGAGTATTGAAATAGTAGATCTGCGCGAGAATGCATTGCGGGATTTCGCCGTTACGCGAAACTTCTATGCAAACAAGCAGGTATTGGAGGCTGTCCACTGGATCGCCACCAACGACTACCGGGACATGAAACGAATCACCAAGAACGAGGGACACTGCAACACCGCTGAGCTATGTAAATTATATGACTACTAACGTCCCTCCCTACGTGGCGGGATGCCCTACGTGGCGCCCCACACTCCCTGTCGACCCTTTGGACACATGATCTGTGGCGATGCTTCAGCTTGATCTCGTCAAGCCTTGCCGTGTTGTTATATTGCACTTACGTAATCAAACTTCCACTTGATGACAAAGCAGGTCTTTTGCTGCAGCCTCGATGGTGGTAGGGACAGCTTCGCTGTAGCGGAATAGGCTGAGTTGTCATCTGATCACATAGATATAAGCCATCTAGGACAGTTATGACGCAAGTTCAAATGTTAGCCTAAGGTTCCATCTCATCGATATATTCTCTAAGAATGAATTTGTTACAGTAGTCATAATGAGATACGTTAGTTCTCATATAAGATGCACTGATACATGCCTCTGGCCACTCGCCGTCTGAATTTCGATCTTCGACTCGTGACTGACAGTGCTTCGCAGAAACACCGATTGTTGTTTCCTAGCGCAGTATTAGATCTAAATTACGTCGATCCAATATTCGCCCGCAAAAATAACGGCAGCTGCGCCAGCCTCGCCCCGGCTGCGCTCCTTACCAAAGCTTGGAATTAGAGAAGTCTCAACCTCAATAGGTTACCGAATGATGAAGCATGAGACAGCCTTGCGACAGCATCGAGCCCTAGCGACATCATGGCATGCGCAAGATGCTTACCTCCTGGATTGGCAGTCTGTGATTCGCTGCAGGCCCCGCCTTTTGCTACGCGCCTGCTCCAGCTTCTCAGCCTCGTGCTTCGATCGCAGACAGTCCTCCTCTACTAATCCTCTTGACTTCGCGGCCATGTTCCTCACGCAACAGATCATCGACGAGGCTTGGTTGCTCGTCCGCCTCGAATTCCTCGCTCTGACGCCACTGGAAAGACAGTCGTCATGGTTGATTCTGATAAGGTCACGATTGGCTGGATTTGCGCCATACTTCCTGAGCTTATAGCAGCAAGAGCCTTCCTAGACGAAGAATATGCTCCATTGCAGGGTGCGAGTTTAAGAGGTGGAAACGCATATAGGCTTGGGAGAATTGCACAGCATCGTATCGTCATTGCCGCGCTACCAGAGGGAGAGTACGGAACGAACGCTGCGGCAGCCGTCGTCCAGCATCTAGTAGACACGTTTAAAAATCTCCGATTCATTTTGATGGTCGGTATCGGCGGTGGGGCTCCGAGTAAGAAGAACGATATTAGACTCGGTGATGTCGTCGTAAGCACTCCGTCTAGAACATATGGCGGAGTATTACAACATGACGCGATTAAAGCTGAGCAAGACATGCAGTTTCATCCAATAGGTCACCTCGACAAAACACCAAGGAATCTTCGCAGCGCGGTAAGAGACCTAAGAGCAGAACATCAGTTCAATGGCCATAGAATACAAGAATATATAGCCACCGTACTCCAAAATAAACCCCGCCTAACAAAGTCATTCCAACGACCGAGCGCGAACCTTGACTGTCTCTACCTCTCATCTGCCGTTCACCCTCACGACGACCATCGCCCCTGCACCGAGACTTGCAATCATACTCAGAACAACAAAGTTGCTCAAGAAGAGAGAACACTGGATGAGAAGGACGACCCGGTGATTCACTATGGATTGGTAGCTTCTGGAAACACATTAGTCAAAGATGCAACACTAAGGGATTCTTTCGCTCAGGGAAACGACATACTTTGCTTTGAGATGGAAGCTGCCGGCTTGATGAACCTATGTCCCTGCCTAGTCATTCGGGGTATATGCGATTATTCAGACTCGCATAAGAATAAGGTGTGGCAAGGCTACGCGGCGATGACAGCAGCAGCGTACGCAAAAGAACTTCTTCTACATGTAGTACCAGAACAGGTGCAGGAGTCGGAAAAGCTAGTTGATATCCTTGGAGAAGGTTCGCCTTAGCCAACGATATTTGTCACGTAACCACTCTTTCTAACTGAAAATATTAGTCAAAGATATCGGCAAGAAGATTACCGACATAAGTATAAATACCCAAACAATGGCTGATGCCAGTCGAGGCCAAGCTGAGCAAGGACAGGATCTTCGACTCAGTACATGCCATCAGATCTTCAAGAAATCTCCTTACGAAAGCTTTAAGAACAGCAATCCCAAGAGAGCCGAAGGTACTTGTAGATGGGTTTTAGAGCACCCTAAATACAACGAATGGCGCCGGAGCTCAACTTCTAGTCTTCTTTGGGTCTCGGCAGATCCTGGCTGTGGCAAATCTGTCCTTGCAAGGGCATGCTGTGAAGATCAAGATTTCTTGCCATCAACACCGGTGTCGATCTGTCATTTCTTCTTCAAAGACAACAATGAGCAGAACAATCTATCGGTGGCACTTTGTGCTCTAATCCATCAGCTGTTTTCGCAACAGCTCCATCTCCGGTTACATGCTATCACAGAATGGGAGAAAGATGGGGATAGGCTCGTCTTAGAAACTAACAAGCTCTGGCGTATACTCTGCAACGCTGCTGCTGATCGCAATGCGCGACCCATTATTTGCGTCCTTGATGCGCTTGACGAATGCCTAGAGCAAGATCGAAACCATTTAATTAATTTACTTTGTCGCTCACTGCCTTTAGCTAGAAACGCCAACGAAACGGCTAAGCTGAAGTTCCTGGTTACAAGCCGTCCTTACCACCATATAGAAAGAGCCTTCCATGGCTTTCCAGTGATACGATTGTATGGAGAAGATGAGAACAAGATACTGAATCAGGAAATCGACCTCGTGATCAAGCAGCGTATCAAGACGCTGGCAGAAGAGCTCCAGATGAGAGATGAAACAACGCAGCGTCTTGAAGAAAGACTCCTCTCGATGAAGAATCGGACTTACCTTTGGTTCCACCTCGCTATACAAAGCATTCAGGCCGCTTTTGAGGATAATCTCAGACTTGAGGAAGTAGCAATTGATATCCTACCATCCTCCGTCCAGGACGCGTATGAGAGGCTTCTAGATCGGCTGCTGAGGACTCAAAATCGGATTGCGCGATTGGCGCTTCAGATAATTGCTGGGGCACGTCGCGCGCTCTCTATAGAAGAGCTTTCTTACGCGCTCGGTATAGCAACAACTCATCAGACAGACGATCTGGAAAGGGCCAAAATAGATGGTAATCTGAAAAATCGCATTCGGGCTTGGTGCGGCCTTTTTATTTTCTTTAACGACTCCAGAGTCTATCTCATACATCAAACAGCAAAAGATTTTCTAATTTCAACGTCAGAATCACCTCTACCAGGGTGGAAATGGTCATTCACGTATTCTGAAGTTGAGACCTGTTTAGCTGGCATTTGCGTCAGTGCGCTATGTTCGAAGGATTTTCTTGAGCTAGCACTGGACGATTCCATCAACGGGTCTGAGCTATCACTAGACGATTCCATCAACGGGTTTGAGCTATCACTAGACGATTCCATAAACGGGTCTGAACCTGCGTATAGCGAAAAGATCCAATTTCTTCACTACTGTGCGGAGTACTGGACTGAGCATCTCGAAGGCGGTTATGACGCTCTAATCGACTTAAAGCGTGACATGGTTGACGCTTTACATGATACGACTGATGCTCGTTTCCATTATTGGTTCGAACTCTACTTCAGAATAAAGTATCCCGGCAAAACATTACCGAGCATGAACGTGATCCATTTGTGTGCCTTTACTGGTCATATACGCCTGTTAGATCAGATATGCAAAAACCACCCAGAAACTCTTGAAAGCGTTGACGATGAGGATCGAACAGCTTTATATTGGTGCAGTTACAGAGGTCACGAAGACGCTGCACGAGTCTTGATTAGCGCTGGCGCGGACGTCAACGCTCAGGGTGGAGGTTATGGTAACGCGCTCCAGGCGGCATCAGTAGAGGGACGCAAGGAGATTGTTCAGCTCCTACTCGAGAGTAAAGCGGACGTCAACGCTCAGGGTGGAGATTATAGTAACGCGCTCCAGGCGGCATCAGCTAGGGGACGCAAGGAGATTGTTCAGCTCCTACTCGAGAGTAAAGCGGACGTCAACGCTCAGGGCGAAGACTATGGCAACGCGCTCCAGGCGGCATCAGCTGGGGGACACAAGGAGATTGTTCAGCTCCTGCTCGATAAAGGTGCACGTACGACGAGTGGTAAGTCGAACGACTTACTTGCGATAGATCAAGCGGCGAACTTATATCCTTCGATGTCTTCCAACTTTGATCATAATTGATCAAACCTGGTGATCAAGAATTATATACAGACCAAGGACTGTAGTTGTGGAAATCCGAGGAATACCTTGAGAAGTCATATATAATTATCTAACTTGTCGATCGCTTGTAACTAACCATTCTACATGCACGGCCACGCAGGGACATACGTTTTCAGTCAATTATCACAGAGAGGAGGTGGAATTATCAATTTCAACCGGATACTAATTCGTTCCGAACTATGCATGGGCTATTCAAAGTATATCCACGTGCCGCAACTAGGAAGCTGTCCCCAACGAGATGTGGAGTGCAGCGAAGCCGTTCGTACGATTAGCTCGCAGTCACGTGCTAGCTTTTCGGATGTGCGGAAAGGCGAAACGAGGCCGTCATTGCAGCGCCACAGCCCCTCTGTCCGAAGCTGAAACGGGGGTTGTGGGGCGTCACGCAGGGCATCCCGGCACGTAGGGAGGGACGTTACTTGCATGCATTTGGCAGTTCTCAATTCTATTCCAATAATCAAACTCCCCATGTTCTGTCATGCCTCCAGCAAAACGGAAGGCTTTCTTCCACAGAGACAAAGAAGCGGCGGCAAGCGGGACCGTTCCAATCGTCGGCTCGGAAGAGGATCTCTGGGAAATAGCGTACCGGAACCTTGAGTCAACCGAACCCTCACTAGTAAATCTTCCCTCTTTTGTTTAATATTATAGCAGTCTTGTATCGCTGATACACTCTAACCATTCTAGGTCCGTAAATATGACCAATTCATTCATGATAATCTCCCTTCCCCACAACACCATTCCGAGCGATCCAAGAGAGCGAAACCCTCGACCGCAGCCCACCCCTCGATACCCACACGCCGCGATTTTCAGGCCGTAGCTGCTACAAAGCTTGAGGCATTCAAGCAGAAGCACCAAAATGCCTCTTTATTGCAGCAGAGCATTAGTGTCGTCGAGAAGATGGAGGGTTACATATCTTTGGCGGCCAGCCAAGAGCCCCACGCCGCCGTCGCTTGGGCAGCGGTCAGCCTCCTCCTACCAGTAAGTCTGCTATTACTGCCAACGACTTGCGAGATCTACCATCCGTTCAAAGCCACTCACAAAAATCTCGAACTTACTAGATCCTTGTACAGCCTGGCAAACAACACGAGAATGCGATCAAAATTATGGACGCGACTACTGACGTCATCGTTCGATACGGAGTGAAGGAAGAGCAACTGAATAGCCCTACGCCCAATGCAAACAAGGCAAAGCTACAACGCCAGCTGGGAACGCGAATTTTAGAACTCTACACGCTAGTCCTTGACATACAGATACGAGCTGTCTGTCAGTTTAGTCGCAATACCGTCTATCAATACGCTCGTGACGTCTTTCAAGCGGATGATTGGCCTAGCCTTCAAACCTCAGTAAAAGAACTAGACGCTGCATGTCAAGTACTTGAGAATGACCTAAACGCGTCTTTCCAGCGAGACGATCTAAAACGAGCGCGTCGGAAGTCGGTGTTGGCAAACTGGCTTACTATCACGTAGCAATCGAAAAGAATTCTAGAGACCAAGATGTTTGGCTCGGCGTTGCAAGATCTTGGTATCGGAAAGCAGCTGATATACAGCCCAGAAATGGAAGGACCTACTATCATCTTGCCCTCCTTGAACGCAGCCACTCTATTAAGCAATTGGCACTCTTGTGCAGCTCACTGCTATCATTCGAACCATTTCTGTCTTCCAAAGACACTATCAAGACGCTATTTGACCACCATTTGGCGCTTGAAGGTAACCCTAATTTGCGAGAGTCATCTCCAGAATCGCTGTTTGTGAGATTACATGCTCTAACATTCACGCGCGCGCCCGGGAATCGTTTTGAGCAGGCATTCGAACACTTGAAAGAGAATATCGACCATCTATTCACTCAACCATGGAGCATGTCTCAACATATCTGGACATCTATGGCCATAGCGAATATCACGAGTCTCTTCTCCTATGGTGACCCGACATACATTTTTCGCCAACTTATCGAGACTTATGAAACGCCTTCCTCGTCGAAATTTGCCACAGATTCTCTCAGTTTTCATACGGTCAAGACGGATGTCCAATTCGGCAGAGCTTGGCGTCTTACGATATCAATGCTTACCTTGGCTTTGGAGGAACCCAAGAATCTCTCTGTCCGACCCTTCGTGCACGTCACCCTTTATCTACTATATCGCTTGGCAAATCTTTCAGGAACCCCGCAGCAGTTCTTTGACGAGATTCCAATTTTAGGAGTCAGAGACTACTTAAACTCATTGACGAGCGGGATGTACATTGAAGCCTGGGTCGAGAACCCTATATTGGTCAAGCCAGCCGCTGAAGACCACAAACCCCTCCCAGAAGATTATGCACTACGAGGTCAGAAATGGGCAGAGTCATATCTGCCGGCCACCTGGTTCGATTCGGTGACCCCTGATCACGACGAGCGGATGATGGAAACAAAAGCTACAAATGAACAACGTGTCCACAGGGTTGTCTGGATTGCTATTCAAATTACCCGGGTTCATTGTAACAGCGGTATTTGGCTAAAGTACAACTCAGATGAAAAGGTCTTCACGGTCAAAGGTGAACCGTAGTTATCAAATAAATTGTATTGGCTACGCAGCGTCCATTTGTGGCAGTAGAATCAAGTCGAGCCCTGTTTAAGCCATCGAGGCCGCGCGATAGGTCTCTCCTCCCAGCAGACTAAGTTACGAGTGACAATCGCCGAATAGTGGAACTAACGTATATTGTTCATTAGGAGTTAATATCAGACTCGTGTATAACTCTGGGGTATCTTCGGCTCTATGTCCCTAAGCGCGCTATAGACGAATACTACGCCGAGATCTTCTGCGGCGGCCGCCAGACAATTTTCATGGCCAATATGTGTGAAGAAAGCTTGTTGGCTACCCCGTTGATGATCGACTTGGTTCTGATTACGGAGCTCTTCACCAGGATTCAGTGGAGGGAAGTGGGCAGTGGCAGCGACTTTTCCAACTTCCACCCCGTTTTGTCTTTCTTGTCATTCATGCTCAAGGCCCCATTGACTCCCCCTGGCACGCCCGTCGTTAACGCCTTGGCGAAACAGCGATCTGCGCTGATCAACATCATGAAAGCTTGCATCGGTTTGGAACCCGACAACGATATGAATCTTGAGCACAGGTTGCCGGCTGTATTCTGCGGTACAGAGTTATTTGGGATGTGATCAATGGGAAGGCGACGCCCGGCCAACCCTAATATGATGTCGCGATGGAAGGCCTTGAGAGAGTAAACGGCTTCACGAGGTGCGCTGAGCGCTTTAGCAGAAGCTGTCACGAAGCTGCAACTCGTGGGATCGGCAGCGGCTAAAAATCTCAACGAATTGGTGGAGCATGTTCGAGAGAAAAAGAGAGGCGGTCATGGGGTAGAGGATTTGGAGAGACAAGACTCGGAGAGGAAATGAGTATCCGCTGTCTTGAGTACTGCTGTCCTGTAAATGTGACCGAAACAAACGAGTGGGTTCGACTCTAAGTAACACGACGTCACTGTACTGTCATCGCGCGACCCTAGAACATTTGACTTCTTCATGCCTCTTTCTTGCCTTCTTGTATCCCGTCCAGAAGCTACTTTGGAAGTTCTCCATGGCGCGATGGATGCTCATAGCCTTCCCAGCCTTGGAACTCGCAGCAGAAAGCTAGTCCCTAGACCGAATATACGTTGAGGCTAAGCTTCTTATGCGCTGTTAGAAGTCTAGTTCCACAGGAAAATTAAAAACGGATCGCTGAACACGACAAGAAATCGATGTTCGACGGGATGAGCAATTCCTTAGATCCCTTTTCCAACTCACTGAAGACCACCAAGATGGTTCACCTCGTCGGCATGCATGTACTAGTACTTCATTTTCTTAGTCAAGGCTGATCATTGGTAGAGTATTGAGAACATGTTTCCTAGGTATATGGGTGAATGGGCGAATGGGCGAATAGGCGAATGGGCGAATGGGCGAATGGGCGAATAGGCGAATGGGCGAATGGGCGAATGGGCGAATGGGCGAATAGGCGAATGGGCGAATAGGCGAACGGGCGAATAAGTAAATGGGCGAATAAGTAAATGGGCGAATAAGTAAATGGGTGAATGAGTAAATGGGTGAAAGGATAACGAGGGCTAAAAGTTGAACGCGGTGGTCTTGAAACACAAGTCGGTCGTTAGGGATGCCGAGGCATCACTAAAAACGTGAAACAGATCAATTAATTCAGTGTATTAATCTGCCCTTGTCGTGTGGCAGGATCCAAGCCATTCGGTCATTCAACCTGCAAGCATTGCGTTAAGAAAAGTTGACTCCCGCCTACACCCTCTGTGTGTGGCTGTGGCGGCCCCGCTGTGGCTGTATTTGTCCTTGTCATCAACCCCTGGCCCTCAAGTGACAACCCGCAGCTACTGAAATTCGTGACAATACGTCAATCGATGCGAAGGGCAAGACCGCTAAGGATCCCACTACCGATGATCGCAACATCCCATTCGAGTCGCACAACGGACGTTTCTTTGATATATTCGATCTCCACCATGTATCCTACCGAAACAGACAAATTGAAGACTGAGAAGATGAAGAACGGCCGAGATCTTCCGGATGAGACTAAACGGAAGAACGACGAACATACGTTGAGCGGATTGGACGTCCTTGAATTCTGCGCACGAGTGTGAGATTTAGCAGACAAACAGGACAACATGAAAGAGAGAAAATACGCGGAGAAGCACGGTGCAGAAGACCCGGGAATTGGCTCAGAAAATGAGAAAGGAGGGCATGATGAAAGCGAACGTAGCTTCGTCGAATTTGTTCTACCATCATGGGCAGCAGGGTTTTGTGAGGCCGAGAAGCATTTACTCAGACACTTGTTGGCTCTTGATCTACTGGAGATGAGGAAATTGCACACGAAAATAAAGGGTTGGCAAAGCCAGGGTTGTGTTATTTGCATGGGGATAGAACCTCCAGCCTCTTCTGCTCTGCTCGAAGTTTGCACCGCCGTCTCGAATCCTCGTCGCGTCTCTCGCAGCGGATCAAGACGCTATCGAGAAGGAACCCTACGTACACCCGCTCCTTGCGCTGATGTCTGTCGTGTTGCAGGGCCAATACCTCGGCCCTCGCGCGCAAAGCGAGCATGTCCTGCTCAGGGAGCTCGTCCACTCCGTGAGCGATCTGTGCATTCACGCGCTCCAGCTCCAGGATGGAAGATGCAGTGAAGGAGATCAATGCATCTTCAAGCGCCGAGCCAGTGTCGTCCGCAGCATCGTCCCGTCCGCTGAGTTCGGTGTAGGAGCTTTCTGGAGCTAGTGCCGCCGGGGAGATCTCCCTGGATCGCTGGTAGCGCGTGCCTTGCGCGAGATCTGCCGCATCGCCTTGCCTTGGCTCCGTGAGTCGCGCGCGTCCCGATACGCTCTTCGCCGACGTCGCACTGTAGAGCTCCGCGCCGAGAAGCTCGCGGAAGTCTTCAGATGAGAGTGAGCTCGCATCCTTGTCGTCGTGCTCAATGGTCGGCACGGCCGTATAGTCTTCTGCCGCGTTCGGGCGGTTCCAAGGGTAGTCTACGTTTTCCGCCGCCATCTCGTGTTGGCCGATGTCTATGGGAGCTGCTCGGCTCATCGGGCGTATTTAGCTTTCGCGCGAACGGGGCACAAAGGTGATGTTTTGCGATCATTGTGCATGCGGAAACCTGCGAAGTCGTTTGCGAGCCTCCTCGGCTGCGCCAGTGGCTTGGAGCAAGCGAAAATCGGATTCTGGCATCAGTCGCGACTCATCTGTCTCTGCGAACTGGCTTTGGCCAATCGCTCTGCTACTGCCACCGAACGTGCCAGCAAGACCGCTGTGCCAAGACGCGATTCTCCAAGGACTGGCGTTTCTACGTTCGCCAGTTTTGCAAGTGCGCTGCGCTGTCTTTTCATTGCAGCGTGTTTTCCATGGGCTTCGCGCCATGTTTCGCGTTCCAAGTGTCCGCCTTGCTTTCGCGTAGCAGACACGGCTCGCGGGACATTTATTTGCCGCTCGTCGCCGCCCTTGGGACGACGCTGCTCCGACGCTGAGCTGGCAGTGCTTGAACAACGAGCAAAATGGGCCCAGACGCAATTGTGAAATCGAATCGTCGTCGGATGGAGATGATCCGCAAACGAAGAAAGACCTTTATGAATAAGGCCCAAGCGCTGGCGCAATTGGGGTGCGACGTGTACGTTGTGGTGCGATATGAGGGACTTGTCGGCATCTTTGAGTCCAAGAGTACTGTAGATTGGCCGCCCACTCCTGAAAACCTGGTAAGCAGGCCGTGCGCTCCTTGCTTTTGCCTCAGGAGCTGAGTCCCCATAGAACAACAGCTGGCCTGTGCCCAAATTCCACAATGCAGTCAATCGTACGAGCGAAGCCGAGAAAAAAGAAGAGGATGCGATCAGCTCTATCGAGAATGACGATGTAGAAGTGCGCACTCGAGACTGTCGGGTTGCGATTTTACTTAAGGACAAAACTACTCAGATGGACGACAAAGCTGTAGCTGTAGCATAGCACTAGAAGACATAAGCAGCCCTTGCTGGCTTGGATCCTCCGCAGTCCTATATAATCTTACACTCTGACCCACTAGCTCGCTTTGACCAGCAGTGATGGCAGCCCGCCCTTGGATGAGCCTGAGGTGCAGGGGTTTTGACGCCCTTGCGCTTGAGGACAAGCAAGGATTCTGCCTGCGTGGGGGCCTGGCGTGCCGTCGCGCGGAGGAAAGATGTCCCAAGGTCATCGCGTTGATCGGAAGCACGCAGAAGACGAGAGCGCTGCGGGCGCTGTACGGACGTCGAGCCAGGTTGACCGACAACCGGCCCGGTCGCATCCAGATACTTACAGTCCCAGGCGCTCGGAGGACGGCAGCCCATGCGGTGCTAGATTGCGAGCTGCACGAGCTGCAAGGGCCGTGTCGGACGGTCGTCGGCTCCAGGACCAGGCGCAGGCTCGCGTGGGCGGCGGGCCAGGAACAGCTCGGTGTTGCCTTTTCCATGTATGCCCGGGTCCTGCCCCCTTTCGTGTCCTCGTTCTGCTACTTCGCCGACGATTTCGGGGGCCTGGACAGGTTGTGCGACGCACTCGCCTTGCAGCTGATACGCTGCCCGAAGCCTGAGCTGCCGACAACGTCCCTGCCGCGGCTGGTCCTGGTCGTCTCCAAGGCGTCCGCGAGCGCCACCGTCAGGGGCTGCCTGACGGAGTCGATCCTGAAGCTGCAGGCAGGCTGGACGCACGATCGCGCCTCGGTGCTTCTGGACTCCTGCTTCAGCGAGATATCTGGTGTTGCCGCTCCTGCGCCACGCGCGGGTGCGCGCCTCCGGAAGCTCGGCGCATTGCTAGAATCGGGCGCGAAAGCGGTGTTCGCCGCCCGCACGCGTGACCGGCTCGTCTTCACCACGGCACATGCCCGGGCTCTGATGCCGCTGGCGTTGGATGCTTTCGCGTCGGGCACCGCGGACGGTTTCGACGTTTTACGCGCGACGAGGCAGCTCAACCCGGTCCCAGGGGATGCTGCGGAACATTTGAGCAGGTTTATCGGCCACGCTGAGGACGAGAGCACGCTGTGGCGCGTCGTCGTGCCTGCAGTCTCCTCCGCGCTGATGCTCGACAGCCTGCCTCCTCGAGCCCATGGTAGGTCGCCCAGCTGCGTCGTGCTCCGAGCTAACGTCCACGCAGCTTTCCTGCCGAAGCACGTCTTCGATCGACTGTACTCAAACGCGCTGGCCGCGGCGATCCAGGCTCACGGCTGGCTGGCCGAGCACGCAGACGAGCTGCTCCGGAGGATACGCAGAGGCTTCGAGTCCTCCTATCGCGCTGCAAGCGCCCGCAGGCTCGCCCGCAGCGCCGCCGACTGCCACCTGGGCTTCTTGCAGCGCCAGACAGCGCTCGCGGGCTGGCGGCCTCTGCAAACATGCCCGTGCTGTCTGCTGCGGTCGCCGGAGAAGGTGCTGCCCTGCGGCCACGCTCTATGCGACGTGTGCATACGCATCTTCGGGCGCAAGGCGCCGCACGAAAGCTACGCCTTCCTCCTGCCGAGCTGCCCGGTGTGCGGTGCCAGATGCGGGCCCGACCCCTTCCACATGATCCCGCCAACGGCGGGGACCCGCATCCTGTGCGTCGACGGCGGCGGCGTTCGCGGGGTGATCCCCCTGAAATTCATGATCAGGTTCGAAGAGCTGCTGTCGCGCTTTGGCAGGCCGTTGAGGGACTTCTTCGATTTCGTCTGTGGCACTTCGTCCCGGTACGTTGCCGCAACCGCCATTCTACACGGCTGCGGTCGTCTCACGATTCCACAGGTGGCCTCATAGTGCTCGGCGTCTTCGTGGCCGGATGGACGCCCGGCGCGGGCTTGGCGGCGTTCGAGGCCCTCGCAACGCAGATCTTCGAGCCGCGATATGACCGCTCAACTCTCCTCGCCAAGGCGAAGGATATCCTGATGGGATACCTGGCTGACTCCCGCTACAGCACGCAGGATTTCGCTGCGACGATGCGGCGCCAGTTCGGCGACACGAAGCTGTTCAACCCGCTGCGCGCGGACACCAAGGTCGCGGTGACCACGACGAGCGTCGAGGACTCATCTCTGTGCCTGCTAACGAACTACAACGGCGAGGGCGCGTGCAGGGCTCCAGGTATGGCTCGCGCTAACGTTGCAGCCTGCTGGCTCGCTGACTTCGTCTAGGTCGGAGGCTGCTGCGGGCTGAAAGCAGCCGCGTCTGGTCTAGGCAGCTGGACTTCCTGATATCCCTGGGCACCGGGAGCGAGCCGTCCGAGGCTCTCGGCAAAGCCAGGCGCCGTTACCCGAAGAGGGTCTTCGACGCGTTCATGAGGAGTCTCGACGGGCGGTCGCAATGGCTGCGGACGCTGGGCGACGCGGCTCCGCACTTCGAGGGTCGGGCTTACAGGTTCGACGTCGAGTTGCGCCCGGAACAACAGGCCATCGACGACCCGGGCAAGATGGGCGAGTACGAGGCGTTGGCGGATGCAGCGCTCGCCGACTTGGACGCAGACGAAACGACGCTCGTCTTCCTGGCATCGAGTTTCTATTTCGAGTTCCGCGAGCCGCCCAGAAAGCGCGGGGAGTCCATCGACTGTCAGGGTAGCATATTGTTTCGCCTTCGGCTGCCCTCGCACGGCCGCCGGTCCCTGGCCGCCTGCTTCCGGGATCGATCCCTCCGTTTCACAATCAAACGGCCAGCGGCGGGAGCTTACCGATACCGACTTCCCGGGAACGACTGTCGATTTTCCGCGTCGACGACCTCAGAGCGCCCGCTGTCGATCAAACTGTGCGGCCTTCCGGGGCAACGCGGGACATCAGCGGCCTTCCGCGAAGGATGGACGACCTGATCAAGGCCCCAGCACCCGAGGGGCTCCATTTGGCACGTCAGATCACGCGCTGTGAAGCGATCGAGGCGCCGCGGGGCTGGCACGCCGGCCAAAGATTGAAAGACCGGCCAAGCGCCGCTCGACGTCTGCTCAAGACTTGAGCAGTGTCGCACTGCGAACATGGAGCTCAGGGCTGCTCTCTTCGCTTGCATGGCGCTCCTGTCTCTCGTCGCGAATTGGCTTCTCTTCCGCGCACGCGGCGACATGCGAACGGGGCAGTCGCCTCACGGTGAGTCCACCGCCTTCGGAGGTCTCAATTCAAAGCAACGGGCTGACTGAAAACACGATGAAGCCGGCCTCGTGCGCAACGTGCGGACCCCCATATACGCGAGCACGCAGTACGGCCCGGAGATCGGGGGACGCCGACGAGCGCGATAGGCTCTGGGACAGCATCGACGACAGCGCCGGCATCGTGGCGCTCTCCGACGACTACGCGCACAGCCACGGCCTGCCACTCTCGATGAGGTTCCCGTGGGACCAGAGCATGGGCGTGTACCTGCTGGGGGCATGGCACCAGATACATTGCTTGAAGAAGATACAGAGGTACACGTCGGGCGCGCACGCGGGCCGCCCGGCTGAGGTGGACTATCACCACGTGGAGCACTGCTTGGACGCGTTGCTCCAGGACGCCAGGTGCCACGCCGACGACACGCCCTGGTACCAGCTGCCACCCCAGGACCAGCGCGCGGCGTACGCCACGTACCAGGAACGGCGGTGCATGAACTGGGACGATTTGGCGGAATGGTCGCGCAAGCACGGCGCATGCTACAAGGGCTATGGTGTCGTCGACGAGTTCGGAAACGCCATCGAGGACGAGTTTGAGTACTATTCGTTCTGCGAGGAAGACTCGCCGCACTATGCAGCGATGACCGCGTATTTCGACGCCAACCCCCCAAGGCGGGTCGGCTACAGTCGGCGCGGTCAGAACGCATCAGCGGAGCTCGATCGTTTAGGTCTCTACGTAGCCACGCATAGATAGTCTTCAAAACAAGCTAGGCCTGAGCCACATCTACCTAAGTTGAGCCCGCTTACTCCCATATTGCCCTGCTCACGTAGCTCCGGATTGGATTGACACGGGCCGCGCTGCGCTATCGAGTCCCGACGTTCGTCACGGCTGTGGGACGATTACTTACTTGTCAGCCGAGCTCGCCTGCATGGGGCGTTCGGCAACGAAGCGCACAATACCTGCAGCAAACACATTTCAGAGCTAGCGCCTCTCGCGGCGAGGACGGTGGACGATGGACGGTATCGAGCATGGCGGCTGAGACTTCGCGCAATCGGTTTCTACGGGCTCACAGTGGGATGCGTCGTTGACGGATGTCGCGGATTGGTCAAGTGGACATCGAGCGACATTTGCCCGCATACCGTCCCCTTGTAAAGCCGCAGGACGGCGCTCGAATTACAGACGTGATGGCGTCAGAGCGGCGGCGACTTCTGGCGACGATGCCGTCTAGCTGACGGGAGGATCGCTCTTAAGAAGAGGAAACTCGTGCGATTCGCCGTGAGGATACTTTCTTCATAACAAGTCTCGGCTGGCCGTGCGCATTGTTGAGATGACGAGGGAGCAGCGTCGCCGGTTGATACTCGAAAACCACCTGGACCTGCAACAGGTCTACTTGCTCATCGTCGTGCTGAGCGGATGCGTCGCCTGCGCCATCGTCTGGTACCTGAGGGACATCGAGCTGGTGAGCGGGCGGCCGCAGACGCTCTTGCGGATCCTCATCTTCGGCGCGCTCGGATGCTCGGTCGCTGCTGCGGTCCGTGGCCACCGTTCTCCTGTTCCTGACCATCCAGCTCGAGAGGCCCGCCATCCTGGACAATCCGCTGCCGACGGCAACGTTCAACGCGGCTTCACTGGGCCTCCTCTTGATCGTCAACTTTGACTGGTTCTCAGATTCCTGGGGCGCAAAGACGGCCGCCACGTACGTCCAGTCATTCGTGCTCTTCGCGGTATGCCTGCCGCTCTGCTGGCGAGCCGAAGTACTGTCGGGCCCGCCTGAGACGCGCCCTCGGGGTGCAGCAACAGTAGCGGGGGCGAGCGTCGCGGCGGTCGGTATTGGCGCTTTGCGTGCTCGGCCTGCTGCGCTGGGCGGCCGCCGGCGCCGCGGCCGGTCTCGTACGCGACGAACGTGAAGTCGCCGCCTACCGCGTGGACGCATATGCGTCCCTGCCGTGGGTCGTCCCGCACGTTGACTTCGTCTCTCGGTCGGTCCTGTGCGACAAGACTCCCATCTTCCTCTCGCCGCGGGAAGTCATGTGCAGCGGCCCGGGGCGATGATTGTGGACCACGACGGAGAGCTGATCTGGTACAACGGCGATCTGGGCGCCGTCTACAACCTGAAGGCGCAGTGTTACAGAGGCCAGCAGTACATCACCTTCTGGGCCGGGGATGACCAAGCGCAGGGCCACGGCCGCGGACTGTACTACATGGTACGTAAGCGATCCCGCGGCATCCGGGAGATGGAACGATGACCGGAGCTGAGCAGCTCGACCGCCATTACAACCAGTTCAAGGTGATGGGCGCGGCTGGAGGCTTGGACGGCGATTTGCACGAATTTTCGATCACGGCGAACGACACCGCGCTACTCACCGTGTACGAGCGGGTCGCCCGTGACCTTCACTCCGAAGCCGGGCTCCGAAGCCACCGCCTACATTTGGGACTGCGTCTTCCAGGAGGTCAGCATCGCCACCAACGAGCTCCTATTCGAATGGCGTGCCAGCAAGCCACCTGGACTACACCGACAGCTTTCGCCACTTCGCCTGGTCCGCGGCGCCGGAGGACGCGCTGGACTAGTTTCACATGAACAGCGTGGAGAAGGACGACCACGGCAACTACCTCGTCTCGGCTCGCTTCACCAGGGGTATCGTCTACGTCGAGGGCGGAAGCGGCAGGGCCCTTGTGGGGTCTCGGGGGCAGGCGGAACAGCTTCCAGGATCTCTCGGGAGGCAGGGCGACGACGTTCGTCGGGCAGCACGACGCTCGATGGGACAACGGCTCCCGTCACGCTCTTCGACAACGGGGGCGGACTGGTTCTTCCGCGGCGCGGAGCAGTCGCGCGGGGTGCGCGTCGAGCTGGACGTCGGCCGCATGACCGCCTCCGTGAGCCACGAGTACGTCAACCCGGTCGCGATCCTCAGCGCGTCGCAAGGCAGCCTGCAGGTCCTTCCAAGCGGCAACGTGCTGATAGGGTACGGCTCGAACGGCGCTTTCACGGAGTTCAGCAGCCAGGGCCGGGCGCTGTGTGAGGCTCGGTTACGAACCCACCTCCCCGATGGGGTTCGGGCGGCGCGCAGAGCTACCGTGTCACGAAACACCCGTGGAGAGGATTCCCTTTGACGCGTCCGTCGCTGGTCGTCTTGGCGCCAGAGCCTACGTCAGCTGGAACGGGGCCACGGAGGTTGACGCTTGGCAGATACAGCTCGTGGAAGGGGGGCGGTCCCGGGCAGCGGCACTTTGAGGACTTGTTAGGTTGCGCCCGAAACGAGGTTTCGAGACCACCATCCGCTGCCCACCTCTCGAGGCCGCATACGCGCTCGCGCCGTGGACGCGAACGGGAACATCTTGGGTGAGTCCGATCAGGTAGACCTGGGCGCGAGCGCGCCGCGGCGACAGGATCCATTGAGTGAGCAACTCGGCGACCGCCTCGAGGGGCGCAAGCCGGCTCACCACACCGCCGCTACACGCTGCTGGTGCTTCTCGCGCTGCTGGCAGCCGTCGCGATGCGGCGAACTGCAGCAAAAATTGGCCGCGCGCTGTATGAACGGGCTCGCGGCATACGAACGCGCCCGAAGGACGAATCACGTGAGTAGGGATGAGTGGGGACGTGCGCGCTGTTACCGGGATATGGCATTTATTGAGCTAAATTATCAACTTATCCAACTTGGACTCTAAAGTCGTCGAGTAAACCCACGAACACGTAGGCGAAGGTAAGCAAAACGATTGTGAAGAGCAACGCACATGACGCGAAGCCAATTAGAAAAACCAGGGCGGCCGAGACGGCAGCCATCTTGCCTCGCAGGCCTTAGACGTGACCTTGATCAACAAGCGAACGCGCAGTTGGCGGCTCTGGAGCCGCGCGAATACGGCGATGTCTCGCAGTTGCTGGAGCTGGAATTCCAAGCCACGCTCCGGTACTTGAACTGTATGGCAGAAGCGTCGACGGACCCGAGCGTCACGTTGAGGTAGGACGTCCCCGATCTGCGAGTTGCCGAACTGGAGCGAGACTGGGGCGCCGTCCGAAGCTTGCTGCAGCGCAGGGTGCCCGCAGATAGTACTGTTGAGGTAGAATACAGCGTCTATCGCGTAGTCAGGCCCCGGGTTCTCGATCTGCTCGAACTTCTGGTATTGCGTTAGGTTGACGGTGCAGTTGCCGTGGGCGCTCAGAGTCGGCCAGGTGGACGGTTGGGTCGAATTGGCGGAGGACGTACTGGCAGCGGTGGGAGACGTGGAATTCACTGGCGCGGGAGACGTGGGACTCACTGGCGCGGGAGACGTAGCACTCACTGGCGCGGCAGAATCCGTGCCAGATGTTCCGCCTGCTCCAGCAGCCAGCGAAGAGCTTCGTACAGCCGCTGATGTTGAGGCGCTGGTGCTACTAGATAGATAAGACCCAGGCAGGAGAGCACTCGGAGAGGTGCTGATGCTAGCAGAGACGCCGACAGCAGAAGGGCTAGGAGGCGGAAATCCGGTGCTCCCCTGCGCTGGACGTGGATGCTGTGCTGTCATTGTATGCGAAGGGCGCGAGCGCTGACCTGATCCGGCACGCTCAGGGTCAGGCACGTGGTGAGTTGGCCCGCTCGAAGGCTGGTCGCGAGAAGCAAGCAGAGGAGCAGGCGTGAAGTAGAGATAGCAAGGCTTGGAGTGAAGAGAGTAAGACGTTCAGGCATTTGCGCAGTACTTGCTCCCATTGTGTTGCGACTGAGCGCGGTATTTATGTAACGCGCCATCGCGGTCATCCCAAAACCACCGCGTCGTCCGCCTGACAAGCGAAACCCACCCCGTTCTCCGGCACAGGCAGCGCGCCCGCCTCTCGCGCCGAACTGTCTTCCTCCGGCACGGTGCAAAGACGGGTTTCTGTCTCTGGGGGATTCCGCTTCCTCTTCTTCCGTGGCGAAGCCGCGCGCATGCCGTCGCTCTGGCTGCCTCGCAGATCCGCCAAGCTCGATTCCAGGTTCACCCTTTTCCGAAGCTCGTCGTCAAAGGCGATGTTGAGTCTGTCGTAGTCGACTCTGAGCCTGCTGAGTTGCGCTGCGAGCGATTCCACGTCGCTTCGGAGTCGTTCGTTTTCGCCAGCGACGCCCTCGCAGTGAGATGCAAGGTCACGAATGTTCCCGACCTTCGTGATCGCGATGTTCAAGTACGCAGTGACTTCCGTGACAGAGTCCACGGCGGCATAGCGCGACGGCTGCTGGGCGCCGACAGGGGCGTATCGGTTCTGCGCGATCGTGGGATGTTGCTGGCTTTGCATCGGCGGCCTTGGCCGGGAGCGGGTACTGAGCCATGGAGCGTGCTGCTGGGGTTTGGCTCACCGGCCTCAAAGGCTCGTTCAGCGGGCTCTTAAGTACGCTCTGCGGTCGAGGGCAAGAGCACGACCGCGCGGAAGCTGGTGCGGAGCCTTTCGCGAAGCTGGAGAGGCGTAGCGGTCTTACGCGAGGCTGGAGAGGCGTGGGGGTCCAATCTACGACCGACGAGGACCGTTCACGACGCGTCGGCACTCGAGCCGATATTGTGGATAGCGAAGAGGCCCGCAGCGCTCTCCGTCCTGATAAAAGGCCTGACATCTTCCGAGAGCGCTTCCGAGAGCGCGGAGCAGCTGGACAGAAGACACCATCCGCAGCCACATCGCTATGAACGGCTACAGCTATCAGCCTTACTACTTTCCGCAAGACCCCAACAATGTCCCCATGGGATACAACATGAACGTGGCCGCTACGCCAACGACCCCCGAGCCCGTGCAAGCCAGCGACGTGCGGGCAAGTCTCGAGAAGATCGAACACCTTGGCGCGCAGCTGGACGAAGTCAAGGAGAGCCCTGCGTCAGCAGAAGGACGAGTGCGACGAGCTCCGCCAGGGAAAGGAGCGGCATGAGCGGGCCCTGGTCTCGATAATCTCCGTCCTTTCCCCACTTCATGAAAGTGGTGGCCATGGCGGTGGACGTCGACCACGGGGGACCGACGGAAGCGAAGATCTACCGGTCGTGGATCGACGAGTACATGAACATGCTTGATCGCGTCAAAGACATACATCTCGTTCAAGACAGCGCGGGCGAGGAAGACGGGAACGCTGACACGGAGAGCGAAGAGCGCTTTGATCGCCGAAAAAGGGGCGGGCAAGAGGGCCCGTAAACTTAGTTACGCAACTGTACATTTGCAATCATTCGGCCATTCGCATATCGAAGACCTGTAACGTCTATCCTGTCCAAACCTGCCTAGATTCGCTCGCTCTGCATGTCTGATTTGCTCCTCGCGCGTGCCACCCGATACCTGTCGAGGCGCTGCGCCGAGCGCCTGGACAGTGGCTTCGCAGGCCGCCAGCCGGCAACTCCGCCGCCCGCAGCCGTTCGCTTAACTTGTGGATCCCTTCGAACCTGAGCCTCCGACGCTGGCGTGGCAGCCCCGACGTCTTCGCAGGCCTCTTGGGCCCGCGCACAGAGCGACCCATCAGGTAGGACGCCTTTGGGATCGCTTCACCGTACCAGACGACGTTCTCGCACTTGTTTTCCTCGAACTATACCCGCACTCAGCACACATCCCAGGCCGCGGCCGCTCATCGATCGTACCTCGAGCTTGACCCGCTTCAACGCGGGCTGCCGCGTCGGAGAAGGAGGAGTACGCCCAGGAGGCCCTGTCCCCTTCGAAAAGAATCAGCACTCTGCAGCCGTGCTTCTCGGAGAGCTCTTCGCCCTTTTTGACCATGGTCGACATCCTCTGTCTCCCGTGAGCGGACTCCACTCGCGCGGACGTCGACTCAGGACGAGAGGGCACCTCCAACGGACGCGACACTAGCATACTTAACTCTTGCGGAGAGGAGGTGTCGGCCATGAAACCGGCTTTCAAACCTCCTGGATCTTTGAAACGGGATCAAGTTTCATAGTTATATATAAACACATTTGCGGTAGCATGTGACCTGAAGGGCAGTGGTTTCTACAGATATGCGCTTCCACAGGCTCGCGCGTTTCCGCTAACCGTCCAATGTCGCCTGCACGCAACACGATCGAGATTTGTAGAATCTTGAGGAGGCTGATCCAGATTTCCAGATTTCCAGCAAAGCCAGAGAACAGAGACCGCGCGAAGGCTCAAATGGCCATCGCAGGCTGACTTTTTCCCCATCTTTTTCGACCGGCTGCGGGTCACCACTGAGGCAGCAAGTTCCGTCCGGCCAGGCATGGCCTCCTTGCTCTCTTTTCCGCACGCCTCTGTTACAGCAGACCGATCCGCTCTCTTTTCTTCGCCCCCAAGAGATGGCGAATTATGGTAAGGAGCATAGAACCGCAGCCGCCCACACTCGGGGCATGGATGACCTGAATCGCACTCGGCACGCGGAACTCGGACGCTGTTCGGCCCGAACCTTAGCATTACGGACTCTGACAAGCCTTCATCACATAACGCACCTCGAAAGTGCTGTTGGCCATAGCCGGTTCGAGACTTCACGTGAAGATAGTCGCGATAAGACGAAAGCATGAGAATAGAGCCGAGCAGACGACCTCGACCGGCCAATTTATCTGCAGCCCAGCATAAGGCCTCTGGGGTTGTCTATTTGCTACGAGTCATCGCCTGTGCCGCACGCCATCCCGATACGTACTCAGAGTTCGCCCGAACCGCCATCATCGTCATCGTCGCCGTCCCCGTCCATCTCACTGTCGCTTGTTCCCATGGTCGCTGGGCAACTTGTCCGCCGCGGCTCCAGTCTCGAGGAAACTCTCGTACGCGCCCCTGACGCTAGGGGACATGTCGCCATCATCGGGGCTAGTCTTGACGATGAGATTGTACAGCTGTTTGTGGAAGATCTGCAACTTTGCGACTAAACGCACGACTCGGTCGCCCTTTTTTCGAGATGTCTGCATTCCCTTCTCTACCTCTTCAATACGCAGTCGAAGCTGCCGATGCTGTTGGGAGCACTCTTCCTGCAGGCTGTCCGCGCGCTTCTGGCCTTGTCCGATTTGCTCCTGGAGCTGCTCGACCTGCTCCTCGACCTGCCGCTGAAATTGCTCCAATTGCTGGATTGTCTGCTTGAGCTTCTGGATCTCCGCCTGGGCTTTGGGGTCCTCCACTTGCGCCGCTTTGGCCAGGCACGTGGAAAGCGCCGCCGAGTCCGGCCTGTGCACTCTGGCTGGATGGTTGAAGCCGCTGCTGAAGTCCGGCTGTGCGCCTTGGTGGGTTGCGGTGAAAGCGCCGTTGAACCCAGGCTGCGTGCTCTGGTTGGTCCCATTGAAGCTGATCGCTTGCCCCTGCGGCACGACATGATAAAAGCTCGGATGGGGCATAACAGGGTACCCGTGCGCCATGCCGGCGTCGTAGGGTGGATTCGGACTGGCAGCGGGCATGCTAGTCCGATCCATGTTCGGTGTGAGGAAGAGCGCAGGCTCGATGGTCAAACAAGCGGAAGCAAGTGCACTTGTCAAGAGACGGACGACGGGCGGGACGACGCGGTCCTTCTTAAGCTCTCTGAAAAAGTTGTGCCACTTTGGGCGTTTCGAGCTGTTGTGCGACCGCAACAACTGTGTCTCACGCGTCCTTTGGCTACGCCTACTAATTTGCATCTACCGTAACAAATCTTCCTTGAGCCCGTCTGACCGAGCCCCTGCAGCAGTCCTCGCGCGGGCTCCATTCCGCTTCCCTCTCGTCGCTGGAGGATAACTCGATCTCGGAGCTGCTGTCAGCGCCAGACGGAGAGATGGCCCATGTCGCTCAACTGCCTCTTCGTGTTCCTGTATTTGCGCTGGAGCTCGCTATTCGCCTCCTCGAGCTTTTTGATGTGCGCATCCTGCATCATAATCGTTATGTTCTGCTGCTGCGCATGCCTCTCGTGCTGCTTCCTTTCCATTCCGCGCTCGGCCTGAATCTTGTCGATATGGGCGATATCGCGCATGACTTGATGTGCGTGCTCTCGGATTTCGGGGTTGACGATCGCCCTCAACAGAGCTTCAGGGTCATCAGGTGTAGCTTGGGAATGGTCGCGAAGCGGGAGAACACGAGCGCTGTTCGATCCGCGATGCCGTTGGTGAGCCATTGCAGCTGCACTAGTCGGTTTGGGAAGATGAGCTGAATGGGAAGCAGCTGAGGCCGCGGGCGAACGTGGCTACTTATCAGGCCAAAGAGTAGCACGCGCCGCTTGTCGAAGCCAACAAAGTGGCTTCGAGTGTTGCTAGCCAACAGCAGATTCCGCTTCGCTCCACGCATAGGCGTGGCACTGCGCCTGCCCCACAGCGCTGGTGATATAAAAGCGACGGTGACATGAAAGCGACTCAGCGTTCGGCACGCTTAGCACGGGCAGCAATGGGCCTTCCTTACTCGCCAAAGGAGGAGACGCGCTTGATGGGAGCTCAAGCGACAAGGGTGCAGCTGGGCGGACATTGCACGCATGCTCAACGACGAGTTCCATCCCCGCGTGGAACAAAGGACCAAGGACGCGGTCTACGAAAAGTGGAGGAAGCTGTGCGACTCGCGGGACGCTGGTCAGACAGCTCGGGTGAGACCAAAAGCGATCGACGGCAAGAACATGCCCGCTGACACGTGCGGATAGTCACATCAAACTCGGAATGGCGGGCGATTGAAATCCAAAACGCGCGGATTATTTCAGCACGCAGCCCTCGGCTCGCCGAGATGCGCGGAAACAGCAGGGCTGCTCGAGAAACGGGGTCGTGGCTTTTGGCTTTTCGAACAGAGTTCACCAAGAATTGGAGTAGAGTCTCTGAGCAGCGGTCAGAATCGGAGTAGAGTCTCTGGACAGAATTTGTCAAGAATTGGAGTAGAGTCCTCTGAGCAGCGGTCATCAAGAGTTCGTCAAGAATTGGAGTAATTAGGTTCAATGACTTCGCTTGAGGTTCGGCAGGAATTTGTTCAGCTTCATGCACCGGCGTGTGATTGGCTGGGGCGCTATCGAAGCGCGGGTATAGCGGGGCTTAGGCAGGAATCGGGGGATTTTTGGCATTTTCATTATTGCATGGTACACTATAATGCACCGGCTGCGGCAGCAGGCTCTAATTAGGTGACAGCTGCATGTGCCGCGTCTCATTCACGCGCCACCCACCGCTCCAGCTGCTCGCATCGAAGCTCGAGACTGTGTTGCGATCGCGCCACGACGTCCCGCGTCCGCGCACCGCCTGATCCGCCTGAGCTTTTGCCGCGGCCGACCGCCCGTGAACCCGGCCCTGCTGGGGTGCCACGGGAACGCTCTCCTCGTCTGCGGCATGACGCTTGGACTGCGGCGAGCCTGCTGCACAGATGCCAAGGCACCGTCGCGTGTCGATTCGTTTCGCGATTCGTTTCGCCCCTTCAGAAAGGCCAGGACCGGAGTCTCGATCCTGCCGTAGAGTACATGCTGCGGTCCGAGACGGACGCTCGGCCGTTCACGCTGCGCGCACCGTCAGTCCACAGTCTTTTGCGTCGACTTGGGTAACATACGACTCTTTTCCAGAGCTGGTCCGACTGCGGGTTGTCCCCTGTGGAACAGAACCTCAGAACGCGCCCCCCAGAGAGCAGAGAGAGGTCGCACTGCAGACCGACGTCCTTGCACAGCCGGGCGACCTTTTCGAGAGCTGTCATCGTCCTGCGCTTCGCGTGCGCAACAGGGATCGCCTCTTTCGGCTTTTCGTTTTCGGTCGTGGGCCGTCATGTTATCGAAATTTGGACAGCGGCGCGAGAAGACGATGGCGACAGGCGGCATGGATGGCTTTTACGTCTTCGGCACGCAGCTGTTGATAAAGGGATTAGCGAGTCAGCGAAAGACGAGGGACGACACAAACCTAGCTAGGGCCGAGCGTCGCACGAAATCCATTGTCGGCTTTTGGCTTTGCGCTGCCGTCCTCAAACAGACGCACATAAAAAGGCGATACGCGCATAGAGCGCTGCAGAAGTGGCGGACACGGCTGCTGCTGTGCTACGTCGTACGCTACTAATATGCATGCCAACTTCCTCTCGCTGGCGACCATGGCCGCCGTCGCATCGGGCCTGCCAATCTTCGTAAGTCTTGCACGACTTACGGCATGTTCGAGCTGACCAGGCCCGCGTGGAGGCTACACATCAAGCACCGCTTGCCGCCACTCGCACTGAAGCTACCACTTATCGGCTCACCTACCTGCAACTGGAAACTCCCGCCCTACCCAAAATCCAGACGAGGGGCACAGGCGAGAGGGCCTGGGCGACGGGTTTGTCACGGAGGAGGAATATCTGGCGAGGCATCCCCACGGTGCGCTAAAGGTTCCAGGCACTCCAGCTGCCGCAAAGTCTATTGATTATGTAGCCCCCATCGAGTTGTTGTGAAGCGTAGAACGCGCATGGAAGCAGGGTTTTAGCTAGCTCAGAATCTTAATTACCGCGTTGCGACGAGTCTTGGTAGCCGGTTCCGTGTGCTCAACCGTGACGCAGTTGACGTGCTCCGAGCACCATCTTGCGCAGACGCTGAAGGGAGGCTTAGGCGGATAGCGTGACACGCGCACGAGCTAACCGTTAAGTTACGGTCGCTGCTCGATGGCTGCCGAGTGACGTATCGACCCGCGTACCTAAATTTGATCAAACATCGGGAACCGTTAGCGGATATCCATTTTTTTCAGTTTTGACTATTCACGATCATACATCGAATGAGCAACATCCGGCTACAGCATCGCGTCTCGTGTGACTGAGCCTCACTGCAAACCGATTCTTCCATGCTGAACTTCACGAGACATCTGCACCTGCGCAAGCGCAAGAAGTACTGTCCGCCAAACGGTGACGCGCAAACGAACAGTCGATATGAGAAGCTCGTGTGGGACGCGAGAGGATTTTTAATAGATCGGTAATATGTATCTGCCAATCAACTCCCAATCGCTCTGCAGGCGCGCCCGAACTGCATCGCGCAACCTCGCCTAATCAGACGCCTTGCTCGTACACAAGTATGGCTAAGGCATACTGACGGACTACACGCGGCTGCCCTCCAACATCGTGCGCACGTCCACGAGCTCAACCTGCCTCTTGTTCGCGGGCCGTCGCGACTATCTGAATATCATCGCATAAGAGGACTCATTGCACCACCAGGCTTCGCCCTGAGCTGACGTGTCCAATGGCCGGCCTCGAAATTCCCTCTCATTTCCTCGACCTCGATTCATCGAGACGATGTTGCAGATTTCCTCGCAGATTTGCCTGCCTTTCCGCAGCGCTTCTCCGCCCAAGAGAAAGTCTTGACCACCCCTGACGACTTCGTCCGCCAGAAACGTGTCCACGAAAGGCTTGCAATCGGTGTCGATCCTCCGAGGCCTATCATTCGGTACCGGGGGGCGTGCATGCGACGGGAGGAAAGGTGGATCTGGCTCGAGAGGGCGTCGATGGGCAGCATCAGCTCCTTTCTCCGCAACTTCGGTATGCCGGCTGAGGCTGTGCGCTTGCACTGGACCCGCCAAGGTGATCTAGATGTCCACCAGTTACAACGCGATGTGGGCCTGACCGGAGCTGCGAAGTTCTCGAAGCCGTTGAGTATTGCCACTCCCGTCGCGTCGTCCACGGCAACATAACGCTCGGGAACATCCATCTGGACACGAACTGGTCAGTTAAGCTCGCCAACTTCGAGCAAGCGAGTCACGACGGCGAAGGCGCCGCTGGTGATAGAGACCGAGCCGAGCGGATTGCCGCCGAGATCAGCTCTTGGTTCAGCGCTGTACGAGATGTGGACCGGCAAGCGTCCCGCTGAGCTGAAGCGAGGTGCAGGGATGGGGGCAACCTTCTGCGGTCTGATAGTGCAGCCACTGCGGGATGTCATCGCAGGCTGCATGGAGCGAAGGTTCGATAGCGTTCAGCAGGTTCGCGAGCAATTAGATGCCGGCCTTTCGAAGTGTAAAGCTTGAAACTTGAAGTTCGAATGAGACGCCTCGCTTGAGAATGTCATCCTAACGAGATGCGAGCGATGTGCGAGGCATTTGTCAGTCGTTAGGGCAGCCGAGATCGGTTCGTGTAGGAGCTTCGAGGATCCCGCGCACAGTCGGCCATCCAAAGACAAAAACATGTGGTTCATTGACCGAGTCGTTGTTCCGCCTCTTCGCGCATAACTAGATGCAAAAAGTACGGCATATAGTAGAGAATGAGGAACTGAGACTAAGATTTCAACCGTCCGAGACGCCCTCTGCCGATCGCAGTCTGTCAGAAAGCTTATCAGCCAGCTTGGCTCCGCGGGACATCGTCCGAGTAATTGACATACCGCTACTGGCTGTCAAACTATTGAACAACAAGAAAGCCATGGGGTCTTGACCTGAGGCGCTGAGCGTTCATTGAGTAGGTTGGGAGACTAGCAGGGTGACACGGATAATCTGGCCAGAAGGCTACCCGGCACCAAAACATGCGACTTCGGACAACGTAGGTATGATATTGACTTCCGTCCACGCGACGTGCGCATTCGCATAGGCGATTTGTGTCTACGCGAACGACACCAATCGCATCGACCTTCAGCGAAATCGAACATTATTCATCGATTTTGGGACGACGACGCATCGCTGTGGCCTGATGTGGCCTACCCACGTAACAGCTGATCTTGTTGTTCGGCGGCTTTGACTATTTACCAAACCTCGAGCACCGACGCTTGCCTGATCGGTCGCCGGATGTCTGGGTCCTTGCTCAGTGCTTCGCGTACGAATTGTGGAAAATCGGCTGGTACAGAAGTCAATGTCACATTCCCGTTCTTCAATGTCGCCGCGACATGCTATTTTGATGCCGGAAAGCTTGGTACAACCTCCGATACCCTTGGTGCCATACCCGATTCGAGCCACCGTCTAGCCTCTCAGCTATTCTTAGTTCTCCAACACCCTGACAGCCAGTGGCGGTATGTATTTTCTCCTGCGTTGGCAAATCGACCCTGGCTGCACAGACTGTGCTATGACTTCTCATCCGACGAGGATGGTAAACTCTGTATGGCCTGTGACGAAATATCTGGCACCTCCCTGCTTGAACCAAAACTTAGGAAAGTGGCTGTAGTTTCCGGACGTGGACGACAAAGCGTTAGCTTGAACACCTTGCCATCAAATTGAAAGAAGCGTGCGGTCTCAGATCGACGCGCAGCAGGGGTTACAAAGTCCGGTTACTGCTGAAAGCGCCTTCCTGCAATGACATGAACTTTGTGCACCGAGGCACTACGAATTACCATCTCCGATTGATGAGATCACATATCGTTGACAAATCAACACACCGCACGTATAAGACGCACCGCCCGTCCGTTGATTGGAAGGATAATCGCCAATGCGATATGTGAAGCACATGATGTTATGCGCGGTACACGTCCTCTTCCTTGTCACGGGAGCCGAAGCGCTCATTGCAGCTTGGCAGTCGTCGATCTCGTCCACAATCGACCGTGGATGAGACGCTGACAAAGCTGCGCCCCTTTGAGTCCTGCGCGGTCCAGGAATTCAACTCTTCCGGGGTCGTAATTCCAGTCGTCGGGTCATCCGTGTGCCCGTTCACTACTATGACCATGGCTGGCGCGACCCTCGTGCAGTCCTCAGGTCAGGCGCAGTCCTCGAGTCAGTCCTCGCAAAGTCCCAGCGCGCTTGACCGTGGAGGGGAGACGACGGTCAGTGAATCGTCTACTCTACCACTATTGTCTACATTACTGTGAGCGCATCGTATTCAACCAAGAGCCGGAGCGACGCAATTGGCGCGACTCGCGCAAGCAATACGTGAAGATCAGAACGACTGTCAGCTACTTATAGCGAAAGGCAGCACCCGATGCTAGGGTTGTCGTAGCTGATGGCGATGATCTGACGCATCTTTTGACGCCTCTAGTAAGTTGTCTCCTCGTATTCCCAACCCGCACTCGGAAGATTGACGTTGTAGCTCGCGGAACGCCGAGATCTTGCGGCACTATGCCGTTGTTCGAAGACGCTCAATCGAAGCTTTACGAACCACCTCTACCATTCAGTGACACTCTCTTTTCCATTGTTGTTCAGAGAGGGGGGGAAAAACTGTGCAGGCAATTCTCATTGCAATTCACAGATACTCTGATATTATTCGCAGTCTAGAGTTTTGGGGTCCGAGTCTATTTCGCGATTCGGGGAGTGTCAAAACTTTCATAACCTATCTGCCGCGTTTTCCGAACTTGACGCGGCTTTGGTTTGAATGCACAGGACATTTGAACTTTGATAGATCATTCCTGCAAAAGATATTACTCGAAGGGCATCTTTCATCTATGGTGGCATCTACAGAAATATTCCACGATTGGGCGCTTCCAGTATCAAATTTGAAGTATCTTACACTCACGCTCGCCTTGGACGCCGGGGCATCAGAAGAGCACTACACGATCAAACCCAAGCTCTTCGCCTGTCTTCCTAGTCTCGAAGAGCTGGAAATCGAGAATGGATTGTTTCCTGAATGTTCGAACACTGTTGGCTTCCCACAGCTGAAGCATATGCGACTCTGTAGGCCACAATCTGTTGGGTTCATTATCTATGTTTGCAGCGCATTGGAGAGCCTGTGTCTAGAAGAATGCAAAGCAGAGGACGCGTCCAAAATTTTGGCTCATTCAAGACAGTTGGAGTCCATCAAGCTTCAACTGAACGAGCCATGTTTCATGTCCGATGCCCTAGTGAATGCGATTCTTCCCACAGCCCCAAATATACGAGATTCGTGGCTGGAGGGATCAAGGCGCTCAAGTTTGATCACCGGTCAGTCGTTGCAAGTCACACTTGAAACATGGTGTCGTCTTACAGGAAGCTTGACGAGTCTACAAACATTAAGCATGGACCATCCCTTCACATTGGAGCGCCTTGGCCATATCAAAAGACACGTAAAGGTATGTATACATGTCTGGAATAAAACTGTTGATTCCTAATTTACATATCGAAAAGCTCAAAGATCTCCTTCAACCGATTCTCTTGGGATTGAGACGTCTTACCTTGTTAGAAGATAAGTCTAATACCAGTCATAAATATGGCCGAAACAGTGGAACTCACTTACGGACGATGTTTAGTAGGTTTGTTCGACCTGGCTAAGCATATTGCCGCCCAAGCCCGAGCTTCCAGGTCTCTGGAAGTCTGGCTAGCTCCATGGGCATATAAGATCAGCATCTCTGTTGATCACAGAGGGTTCCATCCAGAAAGGCTTATGATTGAGCAGATGAGAGAGCTCACCGTATCCGAGCAAACTGGCGAAGATTTCGACTGGACATTCTGAGGATGTGCTTTCCACGTATTGTGCCGTTCGTCCGTATCCAAGAAGTTTTCTAATAGTGAGCTTTCATTGAACGTAATGAGTAACGTCTATCCCTGCGTGCCGAGACACCCTCCGTGGCGAGACATTACCCTTGTCAAGGTATGGACAGCTACGATGTGGCGATGTATATTTCCCGCCCGAAGATCACATGACTCTAATATACGTCCCCCGTAGTGGGACACCTCAAACACACCCTTCGGGTAGGGCAGCGAATTGTGGCGGTGCCTACAACTGAATATGAGAAGACTTTTCTGAAATATCTTCAATAAGTTGATTCCTTTAGCAGGGTACCGGTGCATTGAGGCACGGAGTTGATGCTGATCAGACAACTCGTACATAGTGTTCCCAGAGGTGCTTTCTGACGGAGGGTGTTACGTTACACAAAAGGAAACGCATCAGCACATGAATAAATAAATCTATATCTGGACGGAGAGAAATTACGATGTCCGTTTCCACAGGCTCGCGCCGATATCACCCGGCATTGACAGAGATGCGGTCACCACTTCCGATTAGCAGGTCCTAGCGGGAATTCCTCCAGTTTGTAAGGCACAGCACTGGCGGCCATGAAGCGCCGTTCGAATTGTTAATGGTATGACCATGTTTTGAGATCTCTAGACAGCTTTGCTAACAAGCATAGGGCGAAGCTCAACGTGGTAGGCGCGATCTCATCAACCAACATCTGGAGTCTCTTAGCGACGAGACGACCAAATCTACCTTCACCGTCACTTGGACCGATCTCAAAGAGACACATATCTGGAACAAGATTATGGAGATGGCGAGAGGAGCTAGACCAGAGACCAGAAGTACGACAGTGGTATGATCATGGAACGTACTATGATAGGTGTATTGAAGAGAACTGGGTGATAAGATGGATTCTTTACCACGCCTTTCGCTGCAAGAGCGGCAAATTAAGGCAATTAGAAGGACAAGAGACTTTGTGCGATATATACACGCACGAGACGGATAGGCAGGGCGCCTATCAGCATAAGCGAACAGAATATTGGGATCCTGTAAAGGACGTCTAAGCCACAGCGACCTAACGCCCAACGCTTCCTCCTCTCGGAACAGTTTCGTACAGAGCCTATGCGACGAAGATTTGACTCAGTATTGTTAATCCTTCTAGGAGCTACTTAATGAATTTTCTGCCCAATGTTCCGCATCCGAAGCACACTTAATGTTCTCGATCAACGTTCGGATTTTCCATTTGACCAATCTACTAATTAAGTTAATAGACTGATCGCTCGCTGCATTTAGTACATGAAAGCTACTGGCGCTCTCCAAATATCTTCTGTTGCGGTCCACTGCTTTCCACTTTCGTCATGACAAGAAGGTGAGGCTGCTTGATCTGACGCTTCCATCAGCAGCACAGTGGATCCTCGCTTACCTTGACGGCGGCTCTTCGTCTTGCATTCTTGCGCAGCCTGTTTCTCTGCTCTTTTTGCCCTTACTGCCTCATGATCACCAAAGCTCATAACTTTTGCCCTGCCGAGAATCTTCGACTTAGTTGCACGTCTGACACTCCCTTCACTATAAACCTGGTGCAGGAATTTAATTTCATACTATAGAGTGCTCATCGTATGAAATGTACTGGCGGCTTTGGTAACCTTCTGCAAATGTCTAACAAGGCTCTCCTTCCTTATACGGTCGAGTGCACAGGCGTCTCGCTGTATAATGATGTCTTGCAATGCTGTCAAGGCCTCAATGGACACTGGAGTCAGCGGTGTGTGCGGTGCTACGTCTGAGACAAGAGTATTATCTCTCCTTTCTGATTCGTCAAGATCAACCAACCCACTGGTAGGGCTCGGCAACGTGCTCAGAACCCTATCTGGGTCAAACGGGTATAATCCAGCCTTACGCCATCCTGAAGTGATATTTTTTTGCCGATAGCGCGACCTCCTGCGCAGGACTATACAAGGAAGTGAAGTGTTGTTTGCCGATCGTACCAATCGCTCCAGGCGGTTGACGTTATCGCGGTAAGCTGCCTTCAGTGGTGCAAAGACGGCGACGTCACATGGCTGAAGTTTATGGGAGGTATGGGAAGGAAGACGGCAGAGAATGATGTTATTGGCAAAGCAGTATTCTAGAATCTCGAGCGTCTCATGTGTACCGAAGCCATCGCAAATTAGCGTTCGCGGTCTTGAACCAGATCTTTCTCTAGTTTGCGGATCGAACACCCGCTTCAGCCACTCAATGCTGATGTAAGAGTTTGTATAGCCAGACTCGGAACAAGCATAGTGCCAACCAGGAGTGGGAAACTGTTAGAAAAAGGCTGATATCGAGCAGATATTATGGAGAATTTCCACATTACTTAATGAGGTAGTTGATGAGCAATTACTTGCCTAGATAGGCAGGTGGTGGGGTCACGTGACTCTAATTTCCACTACATCCTTTTGCCACGTACCCCTACTAGTATACCTTTCCTTCTAGACAGTGGCTTCATTAGATAGAATACTATCACTACTTTCCTTTTTAGCCATTCATTTCAACAGAAACGCTATCCAATTGCTCCTGTGGGTGGTAGCTGGCCAGATAATCATAGGATTTAGAGCCCTGCCATCAGCGCTAATACACTCGATCGCAGTCACGGTCTCGCGCTTAATATGCGCGCCTCTATAGTCGCGCGTGTCACTCCTGCCTAATAAAACTTTTACAGATCCCGGCATAGACAGCACTCCAGTCTCATCGATATTGTAGATATTTTCTGCAAGAATATCTGCCTTTTGTATCACCTTTCCGACTACTTTAAACCAATCATGTATCTTGTCATAGGTGTTGATTTCGTGGCGATTCCAGTCAAGCGCCTTGACCTGTCTTGCTTGAATATCTAGGTGCCGTCTTGCTAGCCCCCGAACCCAATTCTTACCCGGAGGCTTGGTCGGTCGGTCTTGTAAGGATCGGTTGAGGGTAGCACTGAATGCTAAGGCGGGAATATGCTTGATGCGTATGGGACGGCCGAGAGCGGACATCTGCAATACGAATCTGACAAGGGCTTCTTCCTCGGCTGGCGTGAGGTACTGCTGTTTCTGGGCCTTGGCTTCGATGGAGGGGCGTCCGCGCAAACGGTGATGTAGTGTGGAGCGGGGAACCCCGCGATGATCCGCCAAGGCGCGGTAGGATCTAGGAACGCCGGCTGGAAGACCTTGCGCTAGAGCGATACGTGCTCTATCCATCCTTCGTGATGGACGAATTGTGATATTGTCAACCCATGTGACATAGAGGAGACTTATGTTTATCCCCAGGCTGCAAAACATCCCTCGCAACTTCCAGGACATGCGCTGCGCCGCACACCAGATGCTAAATTTAGAAAGAAGGGGATCGTTTCGGCGTGCTTTGACTCAGCGACTCAAACTCAATTCAATTACTTTTGCGTTGGATACTGCGTGAACCGTACAAGCGTTCGCTCGCTTGTTAGTTAGCTGGTCGCGGTGCGGCCTGTCCGATTCCTGTACGAAGCAGACACTTGTTCGTGCATTCTTGCTGATCGCTAAAAACGGTCCGTTCCAAAATTACCTTGGCAGGACCAATTATTAAGCATGAAGCATGACATTCCTCTAGCCTTCCCCCCCAAACTCCCCGAAAATTTACTGAAGCTTAGCTCGGCCCTCTGAACACTTAGTTGCATGCTGCGTAGTCTGTCAGGGTTCAGTGAGACTATCGTGATACATGTCAGCCAACAAGAGTAAATTCAATCTTTAGGGACGGCCTCTGATTCGTACAGCCGGCCACTAGTCCTGTCTCCCGGCAATGCATCTGGATCCGCTGCGGCGCCAGCCACGCAAACGAAGCCTGATGATGTCAACAGCAAGACTGCTTTTCATTCGAAAGGACGAAAAGCAGCCGCTTGGTTGTCTAATGGGCAGAATAATAGCTCCCATAGCGCAGGTGTGCCACCTTTGCGCGCAGAACGTTGACCGTGCGCTGGTGGAAGGTCACTAGAGGGCGTTACATCCTTCTTAATCTCTTGATCTTGAATATTCTCCATAAAGAAAGTGACACGCCCAGATCGACTTCCAGTAACAATGACTCCATCATGCGCTTGACATATCCCGCGAAACTCAAGAGGGATCCAAATAAGTCGCGCCTCATTGTAGAAAAGCCACTCGCCCGTTCCATCGAGTGCAAGTGTCCGCTCCTGCTTATAATCGGGCATAGGCGCAGTGAGACCGATGGCCCCGGCAATCGACTTGTATAAAACCATGATATCGGTGATTCACATGAGACACTCCTGGAAATGTTGAGGGGCTCTCAGCCATTTTATTCTTGAGCGAAAAGATGGTCAAGATTCAGCAGAGCAGCATACGAAGTCGAGACTTAGGGAACAACAAATTTGTGACGCTTGCACGCAATATGCGCTTGGATGGATTTTCGGTGGACATAGATATATATCCTTGATAGACGTTGCTATTGCGTTTCATTCCATTTGCAATGAGTAATCACAACCCTGCTCTGACATTCCAAGAAAGGAGGTTTGCAATTCATGGATTTCAAGATAACACTTCTAAGTAGGAAAGAGCAGCGTGATGCGATCCCTAAGCAATGTTTGTCTGATCTAAACTTGCAACCCGCTGTGACTACGATAATTTGCCTTTCCATTATCGACAGCTCCTTATGGAACCTGAAACGATTGCGCTCTTGCGGCATCGCACAGGCTACAAGAACAATGTCGCTTCGGCGACCATCATCAAAACCCCACATCCACGAGAAGAGATATAGAGGGTCGGCTTTCTTGGGAAAGTCGATATTAGAGGCGGAGCCTACTTCGAACACTGTTCCTATAATCGCTATCCTCGCTACACTTGATATAAAAACACTCGGTAATTCTAAACGACGATCAGGTCTTACGAATTGGATCTACCTTTCTCAGATATTATAGTTAAACTAGGAGAAACTCTTTGCCGATTACGATTCATGGGACTTGTTGGAACCGGTATACGAAGGAACGTCGGAAGAAGCTGCTATGATTATTTTTTTGGCGCAAGCCAAACGGGTACTTAGGGAGTTCTAGATGGATTTAAATCAGTAGGAAAAGTTGGTCTGTAAATAATTCTCGGTGATACCTCCGCTAGTGAAAACTACAATAAAAAATTTCTTATATGCGTAAAACAGTAAGTTCTCTACCGAGGATACAATCGATCGGTACACTAAGAAGTCTTAGTAACGCTATCGTCCGGGTCGACATATATACGTATAAATATAATTTCCCTAACAAAGCAGTAATCGCGGACCATAAGAATATCCTAGCGTATATCCTTTGTATCTCCGTTGTCGATCACCGAGGTGTAACTGTAGATGGGCTTATCTACCTCGCTTTAGAGTTCGCCGGTGACGGAGCTATTGGAACAGATAGTGGGTTCGAAAGGTACCTGGAGATGCTAATGCGGACTTGGAAAGCGCTACATGGTATCGATCCGCTACCAGTCCCAGGTAGACAACAGGTCGTCGACTATTCAACCACTCTGGCAGTTAGAGCGGCTGAAGCGGCGGCAGCTTAGGCACTGAGCGAATATCGGTAGAATTACATACTAAGGTCAGACTAATAGCTAGGAAAGCTCTAGGTATGTTCAATGGTATTCGTAGTTGAGAATATGACCGAACGACCAATCCACCTACTACGCCATGCTGAGGCTGTTCATGCCATGGTAGAGGTGCAGCAGAACGCGCACTCAGATATCCAGAATAGCATTTAGTCAGGTGACGTGGCTCTTGTCAAAACGCGGAAAGTATTGACGAGAAGCCATAGAATAAAGCCACAGCGGAAGTGTCCGAGCTTTGAAACAGGAGTGTGAAGCGCTACGTAGGGCGTCCCGGCACGAAGGGAGGGGACGTTAGTCACTAGCGGACTTGGCAGAGACCTAGACGACCCTAAAGGCTAATTATGAGGTCAAAAGTATATTAATAGCGTCGGACACACCGACTATCAGCTTCTTAGTCTGCTTGTTTGGCGTAGTTCGGACCCAAATAACATGACGTATCCTCAGATAAACCAAAGACCGCCTTCGCCTCATTACGACGTAGAATGTTGATTACCAAGATCTCCGTATCTCAGAAAACCTTCACGTCCGGCGCCTTGGATATAAAACATAGTCGTTTCTCTCCGGAACTATACTGTAGGTTGAAGCCCCAGGTCATCACAAGATTAAGTTTTGAAAATTGTGACAGAATACACGCTGTAATTTGAAAGCCTGGAGAACATGGATGGCGGATTCCCTCTCAAGACCATCGTCATCGGCGCTGGCCCTGTAGGTTCACTTGCTGCACTATATGCTGCGAAAAGAGGCCACGTTGTAGAGGTATACGAGCTGCGATCTGGTATAAGAGATTCTACATCTTTGTAAATTCGAAGGCATTGGCTGACAGCCCCAATGTAGATTTGAGATTGCAATCCACAACTCCCCAGAACTTGACAAATTCCATGAACTTTGCGTTATCCGAAAGAGGAATTAACTCAATCCGACGGGCGAACATGCCAGGTCTGCTAGAAGATGTTCTGAAAGATACTCTTCCCATGAGAGGAAGAATGGTTCACGCCACCAAACGAGGAAGACAAGTTGAACATGTTCAAGACTATGATCCCTTTGGTCGAGTGAGGCTTCCTCTCCGCTTTACGTCATTCGTTACTGATTCCGAATTCTTCCAGGCCATCATGGCTGCAGATCGTGGGCTTCTGAACAAAAAGCTGCTTGATCAGCTTGAGAGTCTGCCGAATGTCAAATTGTGTTTTCGTCACAAGCTCACAGGAGCAGACTTCAAAAGAAAACTCGCATGGATTGAGAAAAGTCAACGAGACCAAGAAAATCTTTCCATTAGCCCATCGCGTCCAAGCGAGATCGAAATAGGCTTTGACTTTTTGATAGGAGCAGATGGCGCTCATTCGGCAACCCGATTTCACATGATGAAATTTGTCCCTATGTCGTACGCGCAGGAGTACATCGACACGCTCTGGTGTGAGTTCCAGATTGACGCAATTCCAAAACCGGTAGATTCGAGCACACCAAATCGGTACTGCCTATCGCCTCATCATCTTCACATTTGGCCAGGCGACGAACGAATGTTTATCGCAGTTCCGAATACCGACGGCTCATTCACTTGCACATTGTTTATGCCTCGTCACGACTTCACCTGGCTAGACTTGAGACCACAGGAGGTCTCAAATTTCTTTAAAACTCGGTTTCCGGGTATAGCTGATGAGTTGATCTCCTCGAGAGCACTTGAAGAGCAGTATGTCAGTAATCATCATTTGCCATTAATCTCGATTAAGTGTTCGCCTTACCACTTCCGTGACTGTACGGTCATAATCGGGGATGCTGCTCACGCAATGGCTCCGTTTTATGGCCAAGGAATGAATGCAGGTATGGAGGATGTTAGGGTGCTATTCGAAACCCTAGATCGAAAGGCCGCGCAACTTAAACGACCCGCTCAGAACGAAAATAAACAAACTCAAAACCAGATTTTGGAAGAGGCTTTGGCGGACTACACCAAGTTCCGTGTCCAGGACGCGCACGTGATAGTTGACTTAACAATGGGCAATTACCTTGAAATGAGACGCGGTGTGAAGTCTCGGGTCTACCTAGCTCGGAAAGCAATTGAAGAGCGTCTACAAATATCTTTACCAAGTTCCTGGTTTGCGACGCAGTACTCGCAAATCAGCTTCGGCAATGAACGCTACTCTGTCATTCAACGGAATGTCAACCAACAGAGTTGGATTTTGCTATCGGGACTCGGGTTTTTTACGGCGGCTGCATCAGTGCTAGCTTTCTGGAGCCTGAGACAATGGGCAACCATCGCCTGGTGATGGCGTCTTTGAAAGCACGACGGTGTCATTACAGGCTTACCAAATTAGAAGCAATTCGCTAACATGGTTTTTATGTATCTTCTTCACTGTGCTAACTACAGATCAAGTAGCCCACGACCGAGGGTAGTCTCAGTGGCATTGTCAGTCAAACTTTCGAACAGTCCTGTATATCAAAGTAAAATAATGCCTTTGCATTTTATATTAACATTCTTTTCAAGTTTTAAGTGGATTTAGCGAGAGTGGATAGCTCTGGACTGGTGTGAGCCCCGCCGTGCTGGAAAGCCTCAAACGCGAATCCTTGGATTCTTGAAGTAGCTCGTTAGTCCCTCACATGTTTAAAGCGTCTGAATCCCAATCTTAACACAGGATGAGAGATTTGACTTCTATGCGCGTCGAGTCACTACGCTCAGAATTATGTCATCGTCTAACTCTTATTCGAAATTCGTGCGCATCAAGGACTGGAATAGTCAGGTACGGTGCCGGGTAGCACAAGCAACGAGACCCTGCCTTTACCAGGTTCCGAGAGTCTAAAAGATGAAAGCTGTCCTGTAGGCTATGGCTGAGCAGATTCCCGAAAGAGATCGTCAAAATCTGCTGCAAGAAGATGTAGAAATAGCGACCGAGGCGCGGCGGCACACTACTGCGGTTCCGTCCCCTTCGGCTCCGTCTCCGCCGCCGCCTTTCATGGCCCGAGCGCCTCCATTTCGCTTATAAGAAATCCTCCCCACCCAACCTGTGCCGCGCTTTTCCCCACCCTGACAATGAAAACCCCTCCACCTCTCAAGCGAAAGAAAGCTTCCTCGTCTTCTTCTTCTTTCTGCGTAGCCGATATTGAGAGGATCGCCCGCCCACCTGACCTTTAACCTCTCGATCTCTATCCTCTCAAACCTTTCATGTATCAGTCCTTTCCCCCCTTCCTTCGACCGTCGACGGCATTCGACGGGGCAGGATCCAAGGACGGGAGAATTGTCTTAATTAGGACAAATGATAAGAGCAACATGCCACCGTTCTCTCGACTAACGTCCCTCCCTACGTCGCGGGATGCCCTGCGTGACGCCCCACAACTCCCGTTTCAGCTTCGGACAGCGCGGCTGTGGCGCAGCAATGAGACAGGCTCGTCTAGCCTTTCCGCAGATGAACGACTGAGCCACGTGATCGTGAGTGTGTTCAACTCGTGATATAGAACACTTCGCTGCACCCCGCATCGTGTCATCGACAGCTTCTCACTTGTGGCGTATGGATACTTTTCAAATAGCCCGTGTAACTTATAGCTCGAAATAAATCAAGCTCTGACCATGCCAATTTATTTCCTTTCTTAATAATAAGTTGGAATCAATTCCGATCAATCCATTACAGTGGTAACTGTATCAGCGAGCCTAACGTCCCTCCCTACGTGGCGGGATGCCCTACGTGACGCCCCACAACCCCGTTTCAGCTTCGGACAGTGAGACTGTGGCGCAGCAATGAGACAGCCTCGTCTAGCCTTTCCGCATATTCGCAGATTGGCCGCCTGTCTGATGGCTATTCATATGTGGCGTCCATCCTTACAAAGCAATTCAGCCCTTGGCTGACTTAGCGGAATAGCATTATTCCGAGTTGTCCTACATGCAATACCCAAGGGCACACGAAAACTGCGTGCTCTGATTCGCGACCAGTCTCCCTTACCAGCGTCTGCATATCTGCCAGCTTCTCACTTGTCACTCATGAATCGAAATCAACGACCCTACTTTAGCCTCACGCTCCTTGCGACAACTTCTCCGACGATGAGTTTTTGTAATGCCATACCCGCAAATCCCATGAGGCTGTACAATAGTCGACATGTCAGACCCCGACGACTTTACCATCGGTTGGATTTGCGCTATACCGACTGAATTCCTAGCAGCGCAAGTCTTTCTTGACGAGGAGTATCCTCAGCTAAGGGCTGTCAGCAAGCAGGATCACAATCAATACCAGCTAGGACGAATTGGGCCACATCGAATCGCGATAGCTGTGTTACCAAAAGGCGAATATGGGATATCGACCGCGACCGGTGTCGCTCGCGACATGCTACATACCTTCCACAATCTCCGGTTTGCATTATTGGTTGGAATAGGAGGAGGAGCTCCGACATCAGAAAGAGACATCAGACTGGGAGACGTCGTCGTCAGCACGCCGGTTAATGGCGAAGGCGGGGTCTGGCAATACGACTACGGGAAAGCAGAGCAGGAGCGGGGGTTTCGTCCAACAGGCCACCTAAACACACCTCCTCTGGCTCTTCGCACCGCTGTTAGTGCCCTAGAAGTAAAACATGAACGTTACGGGCATCAGATACAGCAGAACATCGAAGCAGTCTTTCATAGCGAACCTCGATTAATTAAAAAGTACCGGAAGCCTGCTCAATATACCGACCGCCTCTATCGACCTTCATTTATCCATCCTCGTAGCGCTGATGGTCCTTGCCCTGAGGTCTGTAGCGGCGATCCAAAAGATCTTATATCGCGTAGAGACCGTACACCAGACGGCAATGACCCTACCATCCACTATGGTTTGATTGCATCAGCTAATACTTTAATGAAGGATGCTCAGCTGCGTAATTCTTTTGCGCAAAAGAACGGAGTATTGTGTTTCGAGATGGAGGCCGCTGGCTTAGTAAATCACTTTCCCTGCCTAATCATTCGCGGCATTTGCGACTACTCAGACTCGCACAAGAATAAGATGTGGCAGGGCTACGCTGCGATGACGGCAGCAGCCTACGCAAAGGAACTGCTTCTCTTGATCGTACCTGAACAAATGCAGCCTACGCTTTCAAACGCGGTTACGGGACTGGACGCTGCATACCAGGCTCTTAAAAGCGATCCAGGCGCTTCTCGAGATGCAGCCCGATCACGTCGACAGTGGGTACTAGACCGGTTGGATCACGTTGACGAGGCTGCTTATGACGCTTTCATCGAGGGCACCGAGTCACGGCGATTGTGTCAGGAAGGAACTCGCGTCGATCTCCTCGGTACCATTCGGTCTTGGGCTAAGAGCACCACAGAGCCTATTTCTTGGCTACGAGGGATGGTAGGAACTGGAAAAACAACGATTGCAAAGACGGTAGCGCAAGAGCTTGCTGCTTCTAACTCAGTTGCGAGCTTTTTTTTCCGGCGTAATTTCGAGCCGCTCGTATCAGTACGAAAGCTTCTCTCAACGATCGCACACCAGCTAGCGTGTCAAGACGATAAATACTGTGAAGCGCTTCGGGACATTTTAGAGCGAGAGCGATCGCTCGGGAAATCTACAAGTGAATTTTACAAGCAGTATCAGAAGCTCATCGTCGACCCTCTGGAAGCAGGATGCCGGAACAAGTCGATCAGGATATAGAATGCTTGATTCTTTGCAGGCTTCAGGAAATCAGAGATAGGCGAAATTAACCTCAACAGTGGCCATCCATAGACCAGGTGCGTCACATTGTTGCGCAAGCAAACCAGCTGTTCATCTTCCTTGAAACAGTGTGTCGATTTGTTAATGTGGACCCGCGTGAGGAGGACCCTCGTATTCGCCTTCAGAACCTTTGTAGCGCAACTGTATCCAGCTCGACTGCCTTCTCTCCTTTAGATCAGATGTACAGACACTCGCTAGTTACTGCATTAAGGGGCGTTTCTGCGGAACGGTTTGACGAGATAGCTAGGCTTCAGCGTTCGGTCGTTGGCCGCTTCATCCTACTCTTCGACAAAGTTTCTCTTATCGGACTCGACGACCTAATTCGGGTAAACCGGGCGTCGACGCAGCTAAAATTTAGGGATATAATAGCGCCTTTATCATCAGTCCTGAAAATCCCAACTTCATCGGAGCATCCCGTGACAATTCTACATCAATCATTTCGAGACTTTCTCGTCGAGGAATCCCGAAGTAGTGGGGGGGGAGTTTCCTTGGTGGATATCACCGTTAGAGACTCATCGCTCCCTTTTACTTGACTGCCTTGCAATCATGAGCAAGCACCTTAAAAGAAACATATTAGACCTCCCTTCCGAGGGCGTCGAGATAGCGGAGATCTCGTCTACGGCCGTTTCTCAAGCTATACCTTCGGGGCTGCGATACGCCTGTCGGTTTTGGATCCTCCACGTTTGGAGCGCAGCCTTACAGCCTGAAGATTGGCAATTAATTCAACGCTTTATACTACAGCATCTATTGCACTGGATTGAGGCTATGAGCCTTCTCGCGGAAACCGCAGAGGTTGTACGGCAGCTTGACCGTCTTCGAGCGAAAAGTGAGGAATATGCTCTTGCTCTCAACGATTCTATAAGCAAATCCTCCGATACGAGTGGCAACAAAATAGAGGAACCAGCGTCACTATGGCTTGTAGGTTTCTTGGGACATGCATGGCGTTTCGCGCTATCATTTCGAGCTATCATCGAGCGGGCTCCGCTTCAAGTCTACGTGGGGGCGTTAAGGTTCGCTCCTACCAACAGTGGCATCCGCTCGACCTTTCTTTTAGAACCAATGTACAAGCTGGCTGTGGTGACTGAACTATCTGCGGATTGGGATAGCTGTCGGCAAACGCTGGAAGGCCACACCGAGGAGGTAACAAGCGTGGTGTTCTCGCGTGACGGGTCTCTAGTAGCATCAGCATCTTCTGATTCGACCGTGCGACTGTGGGACGCGAAGACGGGAGAAGCGCGCAACACGCTCGAAGGCCACACCAATTGGGTGAGAAGCGTGGTGTTCTCGTACGATGGATCGCTGGTAGCATCGGCATCGGAAGATTCGACCGTACGAAAGCCACACCTCCGGGGTGAATAGCGCGGTGTTCTCGCACGACGGATCGCTGATAGCATCGGCATCAGATGATGAGACCGTGCGACTGTGGAACGTGAAGTCGGCGCGCCAGACGCTGCAAGGCCACACCCGAGAGGTGAATAGCGTGGTGTTCTCGCACGACGGATCGCTGGTAGTATCGGCATCTTCTGATTCGACTGTGCGACTGTGGGACGCTAAGACGGGAGAAGCACGTAACATGCTCGAAGGCCACACTAATACAGTGAGGACTGTGGTGTTCTCGCACGACGGATCGATGGTAGCATCGGCATCTCTTGATTCGACCGTACGACTGTGGGACGCTAATACAGGAGAAGAGATTCTACGCAAAAACTTGTCAACCTACAATCCTCGAGTCCGTTTTGATGAGAATGGACAGCACGTTTATATCAATGGTGAACGATTTGGTCTATCCTACGAGCAAATCACTCGTGACGCGGGTGGCAGCGCATATCAGCGTGTTGAGTCACGGAGCGGGGCATGTGGTCGGGGATCCAAGCGATGAGTGGCTCCTCTATGAAGGTGTGCGGCGTATCTGGATTCCAAGGGAATTTCGTGGTACGATCTCTCAGATATACGACGGAGTTCTTGTTGTCGGGAGTCCATCCGGACGTGTCACTTTCTTCTTCGAGGCACAATAGGCCTGAAAACATATATTTCAGGGTCTGTTCCACGTTACATTGCAACATTTTATTAACCAAAGACATAAGATGGAATCATTTGTCAAAAGGAAATTTTGTTTGGAACCCTACAGGGGCTGCTTACAATATATCCACGCGACGCAATCGAGAAGGGGTCCCTAATCAGATGCAAAGTGTAGCGAAGTTCTAGCTCACAGTCACGTGCTCAATTTGCTAGTGTGCGGAAAGACTAGACGAGGCTGTCTCTTGCAGCGCCACAGCCTTGCTGTCCGAAGCTGGAACAGGGGTTGTGGGGCGCCACATAGGGCGTCCCGCCACGTGGGAAGGGACGTTAGAAATCCGCCGTTATCAAACGAATGCAAAGAATCTAGTATACTACCGGCTCCCGCGAGGAAGATCAAGGCCCCCCAATACGTCCGTAGCGTCGCAAGTCGATCCGCTTATATCACCACCTGTCGCAGCAGATGAAACTCCAATCGAGTGCTGGGCAAGAACTAAGAGCTAGCCAAACAGAACGAGTCAGGAGTCAAGCGGCAGTTCTTAGAAGCGTCGGCGATCGAATACGCCAAGTTATTCGAGTGAAGTGCTGGAGCAAAAGTTCCCGAGTCCATGAATAAACCTATACGAAAATGCGACAGGCGCGTCATTCGAACAATCCTTCTACGGGTTCCTTACGAGGCCAGCGAAGAGGGAAAGCCTGCGTGAATTACTACCTGGCTTGCGGAATACAGCTTTTAGGTCTACGGCGAGCTCCGCGGCGCTGAGAGAAAACTAAATACATTGTAAATCTTTCGCACAATTGAGAAAGAGGATAACTGAAGATATAACAACGTGAATCTTGCCGCATTCATGCGTCGTGGCACGTCTAGAAATCTTTGTTTGTTCTCGAACAAGATTCCAGACAGTATGTCAGCAGGTAATTGACGACTTTTAAAGCTCGTGACCGCCATTGCGTGTTTTACGCAAACCTGGTTTTCACCGTGTCTCAATCGACAAGCAATAGTTTTCGGACACCTTGGCAGCGTTACTAGGTCTGATTTCGATGAGACAGCCTTTTGGAATAACATTACTTAGATGGTAAGCTTTGAGATACGTGGGGAGTACGATTTGGGAGGATACTAGGTCCATCGTAATGAGGAGAATTGGGTTGTACGATGGACCCTACGCCAAGCCTTTCATTGCAGAGGCGGCAGATCCAAGAAACCACGAATACGTGAGACTTCAAGTGGATCAGAGCGACAAGGGGTTAATGTACAGAACGCAACTATCCACGCACAGCGGCAATATCGGGATCGTATGAGAGAACAAGGAGCAAGATCTTAGATACTCTCTTGCAAACTACGTAATTTACAATGTGAACAATTATCTGACTAAGTTAATGCACTTTTTTCATAATCCGCTCAAGTGCTGCCATGCATCATGGATTCATGGTAATCAAAATGATCTTACATCGCTATCCTAGTTCTTGAAATTCTAATCCTGAGTCGCAAAATCGGATTTCCGCCTCGGGCCAGTTGGTAGACATCATTTCTTTGCCGTTATTTCTGAGTCCGGACTGACCGAGAAAAGGCACCTGCAGCTGCTGCTCGACTTACTTGAATTGATGTGCCAGTCAGTCGCGCCAAATATCCAATACTAGTCAAAAACTCCACGTTCTTTCTCAACGCAAACTTTAATCTGATAGAAGACACACTGTGCTTGCGCCAACTTGCCGCCCAGGTGCTCATGGCTATTCCGTCTAAGCTCTCAAGCATCTCAGAGAGTGCCCACAAAGGATGTCGTTCCTTGGTGATTTCCATGTCTTTGCGAATTGCAGCCGAGCATTCAGCTCCGCTTACAGCCCTGAGTCGGTGACCACTCTCTGCAAGGGTTTCCCAAAATTCGCCTAGGGTCATCCCTCCTTGGACTTGCGTTAGAGTGGCGGGCGAGTGGTCCAACGCCACATCAATGATTACCTTCGCGGTTGAGGACGCATCTGAGATTGGGATCCACTTATCGGAATCATCAGCATTGTACATTCCTACCCGAATACAGGCTGCTGCAAGCCTCCATATCCAGTCATCGGCATTGGCAATGCCTTCCGTTGGCGTACCAATAACAAGCCCAGGGCTTACGACTGTAAATCGGCTTCGACTAGCCAAGCTACGGCCTGCAGCCCGTCTAACGAGACTTTCAGCCACGAACTTTGTCTGCATATAGCCGTTGGAATTAACAGTCAGGTCTTTGGCGATTTCTGCCTCGTTCTCATCCCTTGGATCTTGGTGGCGAGCGGTAGATACGTAGACAAGCTTCATTTTTGGTGACGAAGCAACACAGCATAGCATGTCCGCTGTCGAGCGGACATTTGCTGCTTCCATTGTCTCATAGTTCTTCAGAAAATGCACAGAAGCGCCATTGTGGATGATCAGGTCGAACGTCTTACCATTTTGGAGAAGGTTCCAATTTGATGTATTGAGACCCAAGCGTGGCATAGACAAATCACCTTGCCAAATTTCCAGAGCCTGCTCGGAGAAGCTTGTCCACCATTGCGCCTTGATCGCTGCATTGATCAATCGCTCTCTTGAATTGTGCACTGACTCGCCTCGGATCAAGACAACTACGAGACCGACTCGACTGTTTTCAAGAAGCTGGCGCAGGATTTGTATGCCAATAAACCCATTGGCTCCCGTCAAAAGCACAGTAAGTAATCTTTTAGGATCGGTCTTGTAGCTCTTAGCCTTGGAGGCTCTGTATTCCGCTTCAGCCTGTTCCCTTAATATCTGTTCGTCATACCTGGCAATTTCGGCCATTAGATCGACTGAGCTCGACACATGAATCTGTCCGCCCTCAACAGAACTAGATAAAGACTCAAGCAAGTGCTCAGCATTCGTTGCAGAATGAAGGAACATATCCACCATCAAGCTTGCAAGGTCTCGCAGCCTCGGCATCTTGAATATGTCAGCGACAGTCAGCAAGAACCCTCTCTCCCTCGCTGCTGCAACTAGTCGCATGGCACCAATGGAGTCACCCCCGATTTGCAGGAAGCTATCGTCCGCGCTGATACTCTCCGGGCTGACGCCGAGCACCGATGCATAGAGCTCTTGCAGCTGACGCTCTGCGTCAGTAGACGCTGCTATCCGCTTGCGCCGACCAGGGCCTAGAGCAACCATCTGTTCTAAGGTAAGTGACTCGCCGGTATAGCGAAGCTTGCGCCGGTCGGTCTTGCCAGTGGCCGTGATGGGGATCTCGTCGATGGGGAGGTAGACGCCGGGGACCATGTACGCGGGCAGCTGCTGGGCGAGCTCATTGTTCAGCCCGGTCGTCAGCTCTCGAACGTGTGCGCGACGGCCCTCTTCGGAATCACCCTCTCTCTCGGCTACGCAGACGAAGACGGCCAGGAGCGGGTTGTCGCTGCCCTGAGGCGTCACCACCTCCGCGATGATCTGGATGTCCGCTTCTGCGGGCAGACTGCGCCGCACATGATGCTCGACCTCGCCCAGCTCGACCCGCTGACCCCGTATTTTCACCTGACCGTCCTTGCGGCCCACAAACATGAGACTCCCATCTTCGTTGTACCGCACCAGATCGCCTGTCCTGTAGAGGCGGCCTCGCCGGCCTGGATGGCCAGGACCGCCGCGCAGCAGCCAGGGTGGATCTTCAATGAATGCCTCGGACGTCTTGACAGGATCATTCAGGTAGCCAGCGCCGACCAGCGGCCCCTCAAGCCACACCTCACCGATACCTCCCACAGGAGTAAGCTTAGTAGCGTTGGACACATCAACCACCCAAGCAACAGTGCCTTTGCCACGACCGATAGTCGGGGCTTCTAGTAAACCGGGCTCCACTTGAGCAAATGTGCTGATGACAGTACATTCCGCTGGACCGTATGCATTCATAATCTGAGCGACCTCTTGGCAATGATTTAGGTCGGCAGGAAAAGGGGCTCTCCTCCCAACACCAAGAAGTTGAGACTGGGAATTTCCGAAAGGATCAACGGCCGAGCAGCTGTTGGAGTTAGAATAGTGAATGTAATTCTGAGGTCTCGCATTGCTTTCTGTAGATATTGAACTCGATCATGGTCAGATGCCACACACAAGCAAGCACCTGCTGAGAATGTGTGGAGAGCATTAAACCATGCGCCATCGAAAGCGTACGAGACGAAGTCAAAGACCCTGGTCTGCCGCGTGAAGCCTAGAGCGTGCTGCTGGTGAACAATGGCGCTGGCGAAATTCGAGTGAGTGATGATAGCGCCCTTAGGAAGACCAGTACTACCAGATGTGAATACGACGTAGAGCTTATCTGAAGAAGATACCGCAGGCAGCTTATGGGAGGCAGTCGAGGGCATTTCCAGCAGCTTCTGATAGTTTACTACAACCACAGGCTTGCCTGGTAGCAACCGGCCGGCTATGCTTGCATTAACGGTAGATGAGAGAATCAGTGTTGGATCGACTTGTGTTACAATCGTTCGCAGACGCTCCTCGGGCTGCGTCGTGTCCATAGCGACCGAAGCGCCGCCGGCTTTCATCACCCCCAGCATCGCAACCGGAGTCCACATCGACTTCTCGAAGCACAGCGGCACAACCACCTCGGGGCCGACCCCAAGATCGACAGATGGTGCGCCAGCCGCGTAGAGAGACGATCCAGTTCCGCGTAAGTCAGCTCGCCATCCCAGGCGCACACGGCCGGGGCATCTGGCTGCCTAGAAGTCGTCTGAGCGATGATGTCGTGAACGCAGGCTTCTACAGCCTCCGGCACTGTGGCATTCCAATCCCATATGTCGCGCAAGTCGCTCTCGCAGATGGTCTCGATATCAGCCAACTTGGCTTGCCGGTGCTGCGCAGCGCAGATCTGGACCAGGATATGCTTGAATTGGTTAGCCATCCTTTCGATCTGCGTCTTTCCAACGATGCTTGAGTCGAAACTGATCCGCGCCCTCATCCCTGATCCATCTTGCTCGAGCTGGCACACCAGCGCGATCGAGTACGTATTGAACGCATCCAAATCGCTGGTGCCGCTTTGCTGACCCTCGTAGTCGTGCGCTTGGAACAGCGCGCTGTCCTTGAATTCTTGCTCCGCCGGTTGCACAACTAGCAACGTCTGGAACTGGCAGGCCTGATCAGCCTCTTTGCTGACGCACCGGATGTTTTGCAGACCAAGCTGCTCAAATGGTATCATTTCAACAATCTGGCCTTGGGCTCGCTCCAACAGCTGCTCTACAGTCATGTCTTCCTGTAGCCTTACACGGGCCGGTACCGTCGCAATCGTCGGACCGGCCATGCTTTCCACCCGCGGGACGGCCGCTTGTCGACCCGTCACCGTGATGCCAAACACAACATCGCGCGATCCGGTGTATGCCGCCAGCAGGATTGCCCACGCCACCCGCACGGCCGTCGATGCAGTGAAATCTCCGCCTCTCCAGTTCATTCCACGCACCTCGAACGCCAATACTGTATCCGCTCGGGGCTGATAAGATGGCGATGGCAAGACTGGATATTGCTGCGCTTCTAAGTCGGCGAGGTACAACGCCCAGAACTCAGCAGCTGGGCCGTTATCTGACTCTACCACATGCTTCACGAACGGTAGGAACGAAGCCGGGGTAGGCCGCGACTCGCCTAAATAGATACCCTCCACCGTGTCCAGCATCAGCCGCATGGACCATCCGTCATATAGAGCGTGGTGTACGGTCCATACAAAGTATACCCTGCAGGCCGCTTCTTCACTAATCAGCGCTTGTCTGGTCAACGGCGTGCCAAGGCTCATGTCATGTTGCTTGTCTTGTACCGCGAAGGCTTTCAGGTCATCGTCGAACGTCCAGGTGGCTTGCGAATCCAGTACGACCTGCACGAGCCCCTGCCGGGGCAAGTCAATAATGCGTGTTCGTAGGATCGGCATCGTTACGACAGCCTTTTCCCATGCCACCCTGAAACGCTCAATGTCAACAGTCGGTTGCAGCTCCAGTATGTAGCGGCCCACATAGTCGCCGGCGCGCCTCGCAGTCATCGCGAGCAGGCCTTCCTGTAGCTGTGTGCAAGGCATCACGTCCTGGACCTGGTCTATTGGCACGCTGCACTGATGTGCCGCCTCCATGCGCGCGGTTTGCTCATCGATGCCATCATTTAGCAGCGAGAACGGTGCGACCGGCTTTTCCGCCATGCTGGTTATCGCCTGGATCGAGCTTGCAAGGTCTCGCAGCCTTGGCATCCTGAATATGTCAGCGACAGTCAGCAAGAACCCTCTCTCCCTCGCTGCTGCAACTAGTCGCATGGCACCAATGGAGTCACCCCCGATTTGCAGGAAGCTATCGTCCGCGCTGATACTCTCCGGGCTGACGCCGAGCACCGATGCATAGAGCTCTTGCAGCTGACGCTCTGCGTCAGTAGACGCTGCTATCCGCTTGCGCCGACCAGGGCCTAGAGCAACCATCTGTTCTAAGGTAAGTGACTCGCCGGTATAGCGAAGCTTGCGCCGGTCGGTCTTGCCAGTGGCCGTGATGGGGATCTCGTCGATGGGGAGGTAGACGCCGGGGACCATGTACGCGGGCAGCTGCTGGGCGAGCTCATTGTTCAGCCCGGTCGTCAGCTCTCGAACGTGTGCGCGACGGCCCTCTTCGGAATCACCCTCTCTCTCGGCTACGCAGACGAAGACGGCCAGGAGCGGGTTGTCGCTGCCCTGAGGCGTCACCACCTCCGCGATGATCTGGATGTCCGCTTCTGCGGGCAGACTGCGCCGCACATGATGCTCGACCTCGCCCAGCTCGACCCGCTGACCCCGTATTTTCACCTGACCGTCCTTGCGGCCCACAAACATGAGACTCCCATCTTCGTTGTACCGCACCAGATCGCCTGTCCTGTAGAGGCGGCCTCGCCGGCCTGGATGGCCAGGACCGCCGCGCAGCAGCCAGGGTGGATCTTCAATGAATGCCTCGGACGTCTTGACAGGATCATTCAGGTAGCCAGCGCCGACCAGCGGCCCCTCAAGCCACACCTCGCCAATTGCGCCTACCATCGCTGGCTGATTTGCGTTATTTTGGTCCATTACCCAAGCGCACACACCCAGAGCGGTTCCTATACTCGGGTTGATGGCTTTCGTGCGATTCTTGAGCTCTATGGTGGTCGTAGGGGTACACTCCGCAGGACCGTACGTATTGATGATAGCGGCCGAGGAGCCCCAGCCCGCGACATCTTCGGATCTCACGCTTTCTCCAATGAAGTTGACCACTCGTAAGCTTGGAATGTTGCTGCGGTCTAGAAGTCGAGCAACTGTCGGAGTGAGGTGTACGTAGGTAACTGCTAAATCTACCATCGCTCTTGTTGGGTCATGATTGCGGTCATGGTCGGATGGGATGCAAAGAAGAGCGCCCGACGACAAGGAGTGTAATACATTTGACCATGCGATATCGAAAGCGTACGAGACGAAGTCAAAGACCCTGGTCTGCCGCGTGAAGCCTAGAGCGTGCTGCTGGTGAACAATGGCGCTGGCGAAATTCGAGTGAGTGATGATAGCGCCCTTAGGAAGACCAGTACTACCAGATGTGAATACGACGTAGAGCTTATCTGAAGAAGATACCGCAGGCAGCTTATGGGAGGCAGTCGAGGGCATTTCCAGCAGCTTCTGATAGTTTACTACAACCACAGGCTTGCCTGGTAGCAACCGGCCGGCTATGCTTGCATTAACGGTAGATGAGAGAATCAGTGTTGGATCGACTTGTGTTACAATCGTTCGCAGACGCTCCTCGGGCTGCGTCGTGTCCATAGCGACCGAAGCGCCGCCGGCTTTCATCACCCCCAGCATCGCAACCGGAGTCCACATCGACTTCTCGAAGCACAGCGGCACAACCACCTCGGGGCCGACCCCAAGATCGACCAGATGGTGCGCCAGCCGCGTAGAGAGACGATCCAGTTCCGCGTAAGTCAGCTCGCCATCCCAGGCGCACACGGCCGGGGCATCTGGCTGCCTAGAAGTCGTCTGAGCGATGATGTCGTGAACGCAGGCTTCTACAGCCTCCGGCACTGTGGCATTCCAATCCCATATGTCGCGCAAGTCGCTCTCGCAGATGGTCTCGATATCAGCCAACTTGGCTTGTCGGTGCTGCGCAGCGCAGATCTGGACCAGGATATGCTTGAATTGGTTAGCCATCCTTTCGATCTGCGTCTTTCCAACGATGCTCGAGTCGAAACTGATCCGCGCCCTCATCCCTGATCCATCTTGCTCGAGCTGGCACTCTAACACGATCGCGTATGTGCTGGACGCGTCCAATTCGCTGGTGCCGCTTTGCTGACCCTCGTAGGCGGCCGCTCGGAACAGCGCGCCGTCTTCAACGCTCTGCTTCCATTGCCGCACAATCAGCAACGTCTGGAAATCTAGCCTGTTCACGTTTTGTCCAATTGCATGATAGATCAGTCCAACTGGGGTTTGTTGGAACGGTGTACTGGCGAGCTCATATTCTTGAACATTTCGTAGTAGCCCTTCCACGGTGTTATTTGGATCCACGTTAAGGCGAAGCGGCAATGTTGTGCGGCCTCCACCTTTTTTACTGCAAAATTTTATGTCATTCGAGTCGCTGTAGGCAACCAGTAGCGTACTCCAAGCTGCTTCCAGTAGTGAGGCAAGGGGAACCAGATCATCAACGTCAGATCGTCTGCGAAATTTGAAAGCGATGGCATCGTTGAGATGAGGAAGCCTGTTATTACTAGCAAGGCATTGAAGTTGGTTCGAGTCTGATCCTCTGAAAAGCGTACTCCAAAATTTACGGGAAATACTTCTGTCCATCCCGGTAATATATTTGAAGAAGTCTTCAGCAAAGGAAGTTTTTGGAGGAAGCTGTGCATGCGGTCCGCCTTGACTTCTTGAAGCTTTTTGCTGTTTCCTAGGTTGCAGCGTACCTCTCTCCAAAATGAAATGTATTGCTCTGTCCAACACCGACAGCACCTCTACGGCGACTTCGTGATGTATTACATTAGCTTGATATGTGATTGCCACATTGGTTTCGGCGCCGTTCAGTTCTGCGTCGAGGGACAAATCGAACTAAAACCCTGTTAGCTTTGTAAAAGGGGCTACTTGAAAATCGCTCACCTCATGAGGATCTTGTGACTCAATCTGGACAAGCTCAATCTCATTAAGATTCTCACCATGAACATTACTGTCATGCTGCACATTGACCATCGTGTTGAAGAGTCGATCAGCGCCAAGCCCAAGCTCGTGCTGGATCTCTGCAAGTGAGATATGTTGGAATGCTATGCTCTCAATCGAGCGATCTCTAACCTCGCAAAGTACCTCTTCCAGGGTCAACTTTGAGTCTACACAAGTGACCAACAGATTGATCAGTGGGGCCAACGAGATTCTCCACGTTGTCGATCGCTGCATCGCGGCCAGAAGCCAAGTACCCGAAGCAAATTCTGTCCGGTTCCACGTATTGGGAGAGCACTAACGCCCACGCAGCTCGAAGAAAAACAGCACGTGTTATCTGCTTGTTCTTGCAAAAGTGATGTATCCGTGATGTCGTGCTCCTGGGAATCGTCAAATGCCTGCTATACTGCTGTCCTAAAGTGGTATCTTCCCCAACCGTCTTTTTAAGGCTTGGGAATTCACAGCGTGATGCTCCACTGAGATATCTCTTCCAATATTCCAACTTTACAAACTGCGATGTGCGATTTGTGTGCTCCACGAAACTTTTAAAGTGCGGACCATCACGTAACACAGTCCCGCTGTAGCTCAGCCGCATGTCGTTGATGATCGTAGGCATTGAACCAGCGTCGAAAAGGGCGTGGCTTATGTCCAGTCTGCATGCAACATCCCCGCTGGAACTATGGTATATGGAGAAACAATGCTCTGGCTCACCAAAATTGTAAACGGTCTTTGCAGCTTCCGCAGGGCTTTTGCCGGCTGTTCGAGGCCACATTTCACTCGATCAAGTTTGATAGGCGCGTTCTTGAGCACCACTTGTAAGAATCGACCGCTTTCCGGATGGTTTGAGAAGATCGTGGCGAGAATTGGATGTCGACGAACAACATTACGCCATGCATCTCCTAAACGTATCGGGCAAATTGTATCGTGAGGATTTGTTGCAATACATTCCCATATCCAGTAAGTTACAGTATAACGCGGCCCGCTTTATAGAGCTTATTATAACGCCCTCCTGAAGGGGGGGTGCACGGATAGATGGCGCTCACATTCTTTCTCTCGACCCCACGGCTTTCAAGGTTGAGGCACATGAATCTTTCAAGGGTAGCATATGAGAGCGCCAGTAGCGGAAAATCGCTCAATGTGAGTTCCTGATGCCCGAGAATGAGAGTTTGCGCCGCCAATCGGAGTGTGTGAGCGTAACATGTGATCCATGCCTTGAGGAGCGCCTGATGCTTGACTCGGCGATGAAAAGCGAACAGAATCTTCATTTCACCCTGCTCAATCCCGGTATTCACTTCAATAATTGCAAAGCGTTGAGCATTAGGTGATACGACAGAGAGTGGTGCTATTAGTTCTGCACGATCTTCTCGTTGAAGGATTGAGCCACGATTTTCAAGTTGCTGATATATGCCCGTGTAATTGAATGTTAG
>JASUAB010000031.1:0-143991 GCA_037013595.1 Dicorynia guianensis
ACCCTAACCCTAACCCTAACCCTAACCCTAACCCTAACCCTAACCCTAACCCTAACCCTAACCCTAACCCTAACCCTAACCCTAACCCTAACCCTAACCCTAACCCTAACCCTAACCCCTAACCCTAATTAGTAGAAATTCTAATAAAAAAAAGAAAAATAATAATAATAATAATAATAATAATACTATTATAAGTTCTAATAGTAATAATTCTAGTAGTACTAATTTTAATAGTAATAATTCTAATTTAAATTCTATTATTAGAAATTATAATCTATCTATAAATAATCCTATTAATAGTTCTAATTTTAGTTTTAGAGATATTAATATTTTTCTAAAACTAACGAATTTTAACTTATTTATTAAAAATAAGAATTTAAAAGAATTAGAGCTTCTTCTTAATAAAGAATATATATTAAAAGATAATTATTTAATTTATATTTATAATAGAGTTATAGAATTAGCCTCTATTATAAATAAAAATTTAGTTAATATACCTTCTTATTATAAAAAAGCTTTAAAAAATAATATTTTAATAGAGTCTAGTTATCGACCTAGTTTTATAGAATTTAAAGCTTTAGAAAAAGAAACTAGTAAAACTTATTTTAAAAATATAGCTTTATTAGTTATATTTCTAATAAAACTTTATTTAATTAAAAATAATATACTAGAAGTCTCTAATAAAGAAGATTATAATAATATTATTATAGAAGAAGAACTAGAAAGTAATCTTATTAATATATTAGATTTAAACTCTAGTTTTTTTAGAGAAAAGAAAACTAAAGAAAAATTTAATATTATTTTAGATTCTTATATTTATAAACTTATTAAAAGTCTATTTAATCTAAAAACCGACTATACTATTATAAATAAAGAAAATTTAGAAGAAAAAGATATTAATATTTTAAAAGATCCTCTTATAGTCTTTTTTATATTAAATTCTTATAATTTTACTACTAATTCTTTTAAAAGTAGTAAAACTATAGAGAATATTCTAGGAATTATTATTTATAATAATAGATTATTTTTATTAGGCTATATAAGTTATATTAAAAATATTAATAAAAATACGTCTCTAGATATAAACTTATATTTTAAAGATTTATTTATTAATTCTTTTACCTATTCTTCTAATAATAACTATAGTTATTTGATTAATCTAAAAGATAAACTAAAAAGAATTAATATAAATACTATATCTACTAAAAAAATTATAGAAGATATAGATTATTCTAATTTATCTATAAATTTAGTAACTATTAATATAGCTAAACTAAAAAGCTATTTTAGTTATTTATTAGATAAATTAGAATATCTTTTATTTAAAGAGTTATTATTTATTAATAATAAAGAAGATTTTATTTATTTAGACTTTTCTTTATTAAAAGATAGTAAAACTAATACTAATAAAAATTATTCTATATTAGAAGAGCCTATTTTAAAAGAACCTAAAGAATTTTTAATAAAAAAATTATTTAAAAATAATTCTAATATTAATAAAGCTTTTTTTTCTAGTTTTAATAAAGAAAACTTTAAAAAAAATAAATTTAATTATAAAAATATTAATAAATATATTAAAACTAGAAATATTTTTATTAAATTACTTTTATTAGCTTTTTATTTATTAAGCGGTTCTCCTTTACGTTCTACGGAATTATTAACTATAAAATATAAAAATACTTTAGAAGGTTATAATAGAAATATATTCTTAGATAATAGTATTAAATTAATTAGTATTAATACTAATTATAATAAAAATCTTAATAATTCTCTATTAAATAAAGAGAATATTAGATTTTTAGATACTAGATTAACTAGAATATATCTATATTATATTATTATAGTATATAACTTTTATATCTATTTAAATATAAAAGTTTTAAATAATAAAAAAGACTCTATTAATAATTATATTAATAAAATAAGTCCTAATTTATTTACTATAAATAATAAAACTATAGGCCCTTCTATTCTATCTAATATTTTAAATAAAGAAAGTCTTTATTTTTCTAATAATAATAGATATATTACTCTTAATTACTATCGACAATTTATAATTTATATTATAAAAGAAAGAATAATTATTAATTCTAATTATAATATAACTAATTATAAAAATTTAAATTTAATAGAAGATAGACTCGCGAATCACTCTAATAAAATAACTAATTTAAATTATACTAGATCTAGTAATCTAGATATAAATAAAACTAAGGATATTTATTTAAGATCTAAAGATTTTAGTATTTTATTTTTTAAATTTTTTAATTTAACGGCTTATAAAGAATTAAAAGAATTATATAATAATATTATTAATTTTAATAATATAGATAATTATACTAAAAAGTCTATAAAAAAAATTAAAAAAACTAAAGTTTTAAAAGAAAAAAAGAGTCTTAATATAATTACTAAATCTATATTAAGAACTAATAATAATTCTAATAGTAATTCTAATAGTAATTCTAATAGTAATTCTAATAGTAATTCTAATAGTAATTCTAGTAGTAGTTCTAGTAGTAATTCTACTAATAATTCTAGTAGTAATTCTATTAATAATTCTATTAATAATTCTATTAATAATTCTATTAATAATTCTATTAATAATTCTATTAATAATTCTAATAGTAATTCTATTATAAGTTCTAATAATAGATTTAATCTAAACTCTTCTAATAATTCTATAAAATCTTTTAATTCTAGGCTTTCTAATAGCTCTATATTAGAAAATCTAAAATTAGATAAGAATAAAAAAAGTACTAAAAATAGCTCTAAAGCTAGTTCTATATTAGATTTTTTAAGTACTTCTTCTTCTTCTATAAATAATAGTAACTCTAATTCTATTATTTATAAAGAGAATAGTACTAAGATTAAAGAAAGTAGTAAAAAAATAAATTATAATAATTTATTTAATAGTTTTATTAGTAATTCTAATATTAATAATAAATCTTTTATTAGTATTAGTAGTTCTAGTAATTCTAATAAATCTAATAATATACCTAATACTACTACTAATAGAAGAAATAGTAGAGAATTATTAAGAGAAGAAATAGAAGAAGAAGAATATTATAATAATTATAATATTATAGAAGAAGAATTATTAGATAATTCTAATAAAAATAATTATAATACTAAATCTAAAAGAAAAAGAACTAATACTATTATATCTAATTTTAATTTAGAAGAAAATAGTAACTCTAATAATAATAATTTTAAAAATTTAGGAGGAAGACCTTCTAAAATAAAAACTAATAAAAAGAGGAAGACCTAGAAAATTAAAATAAATAATTTTAATATATATATATATAGTTTTAAATTAAACTATATTATTGTAGAATTAGATAGTTATAAACTTATAATATAATTAATTATTAAGTTTGGAAACGTAAACTTTTAAAAATCTTTAATAATTTTAAATTTAGAATTTTTATAAACTTTTAATAGGTTTTCTCCTAAATTAGTACTTTTATAGTATTTATTATATATAATATCTAAGTCTAGAAAACTTTAGAAAAGTAATTAAAAATTATTAAAGTTATTAATTTTTATATATATTAATTATAATTACTCTTTACTTCTTAAATACTAGAGCTTAAATTTAATATATAAATTAGATATATATTTAAATATTATATATCTTAAATTTTAAGTCTAGATTAGTATATACTAAACGCTTATTACTAAAAACTCTTTTTTTAGATTTTTATTTTTAATTCTTTTTATAGATTTTTTAAAGAGTTCTAGTAAGTTTTTTTATTAATATTAAATACTAATATATTTTTAAAAACTAAAAGCTAGTTCTAGAAAACCTTAATTATTAAATTAAAAATTAAAATATTTTAAAAAATAAAAATTAGTAGTTAGTTAGTAAAAGTTAAGATAAATAATAAAAATTTAATATAAATCTAATTATTATTATTTAGTTAATCTATATAGATAGTTAAATTAGTTATAATATAGATATTTAATTAATAAAATTATTTCTAATATAAATACTTTATCGATTTTTAATTAAGGTTAGAGATTTTTTATAAACTTTTAAATTAGATAATTAGATAGATTAAACTTTAAAGTTTAATAGAAAACTTAGTAGAATATTATAAAAACTTTTATTAAAAAGTTATAAGAAAAGATAGATTTAAAAAATCTTAAATTTTAAAATTTTAGTATATAAAAAGTTTAAAATATAAAGTTTTAATATTTTTCCCTAATAGATCTAGATTTAAGCTATTAATAAATATATTTATTTATTAATTAAGAGGTCTATTCGCGGAATTAAAACCTCTTAAAAAAGAGGTAGGTAGGAGATAGGCTATAACGCGGCGTATGGGGCTCCGCATGGGGCTCCGCAGGTCTATTCGCGGAATTAAAACCTCTTAAAAAAGAGGTAGGTAGGAGATAGGCTATAACGCGGCGTATGGGGCTCCGCACTAACACTTTTATAATTATAGGGTAGAGTTATTTTATATACTATATTATTTTCTATAAAGAATAAGTTAAGTTTAATATATTCTATATTATTATTAGTTCTAAAGTAAAGAACGTCCTTATTATATTACTTTTTAATTATAATAATAAAATTCTTAATAAGTTAGAGTATATCAGACTTATTTTAAAGAAATAAATCTATAAATACCTTATAGTATTATTAATTAATAATAGGTAGTACTAGGATCCTCTAAGTAATAGTATTAAGAATCTACTAGAAGTATCTAAATAAATTAATTTAAATAGCTTTATTATTAGTTTACTACGTAGTTCAGGCTTATAATATACTAATTTTAATAAAGTATAACGTTTATAGAAGAAATTAGTAGGCTTTTATAGTAAATTAACGCCGTTAAGATATAATCTTTTAAAAGAGTTAACTTCCTAATAACCTAGTACCTAGTATATCTTAGTAAAGGATATAAAGTTTACTAAAGTAGTTATTAAATCTATAGTCTATATATAAAATAGGCCCTTATTATACTTAGTCTATAGTACTAGATTTTCCTTTAAATTAATAATATAGCTATTATTTCCGTAAGCGGAGAACTCGAAGCCTTTATTATAAATTTAGAGCTAGCTAAATAACCTAGTATTTTATAAGCCTTAACTATAGAGAACGTTAGTAAGAGTACCTAGTTTAATTAAAACCGTTTAGTAGTAAGTAACGGATCTTAACTATACCTATCCCGTTAATTAGTAGTTTTAAACCTTCTATAACAGTAATAGTACCTTACTTTAGATAAAGGTTTATAAAATCGTTAAGGTAGCTATTTATATAATAAAAAGCTTTAGTATTAAAGACCTAGTAAGTAGTTAAATTATATAAGGAGGTAGAAAAGGTAACGTTTACTTATTTATTATTATTAGTAAGATATCGTTTATTACTAACTTAGACTTAATAATTTATAATAAAAACTAATTTATCTTCCTTATTATTATCCTTATTATTACTAATATTTATAATATTTATCTTTCTTTTTCCCTTTTTCTTATTAGTATCCTTACTCTTATTATCCTCCTATTCTTTAGCTTTCTTTAACTTATTATAATTAATATATATATATCCTATAAAGGTATAGCCTTATTTTTTATAATATATATATTTCTTTTTTATATCTTTTAACTTTTATTCTTTCTTTTCTAATTTCCTTATTTTAGTATAGAGGGCGGCGGCGTCGGCTTATTTATAAGACTTATTTATAATATTTAGAATTTTAGACTTAATATCTATAAATCTTATTAGGTTCCTTATATTTAGGTTATTAATTATATTATCTATAGAATCTAGTAGAGTTATTAAGAAGAAGGATCCCTTTACTTTATTAAATTAGAAGACCTATTTAAGGGTCTTTACTACTAATTAGTTAGAAGAGCTATATCTTTTCTCTATTTTTATTTAGAGTTTATTAAACTTATTAATATATTAACGTAGATTATCTTTATTAGAGTACCTTAAATTTATAATTATCTTAAAGAAGTAGATTAATACGTTTCTAGTATTATAATTAAACTATTTAGATAATTATATCTAAGCTTTAGCTACCGTATTTACTATAATAACCTTTAGTTATAGATCTTTATTAACGCCTAATATTAGTAAAATATAGACTTATATATTCTTTATATCCTATAGTTTAGCTTTAATATTATTTTATAGTTATAGTTCTTAACTAAGGGTAATTCTTATTAACCCGTAGTATTTTAAGGCTAATAACTAGGCTATTTACTATTTAGTATAATTTAAGCTCTTTAAATCTAGTTTTAGGAGGGAGGAAGTATCTAGTTTTATTTAGAATACTATAATTAGGAGGAATTAAAATTACTATAAGAATTATATAATTTTAAATACTAGGATACTATTAGTAGAGCCCGGGCTTATAACCTATAAACTATTACTATTTAATAATTATCTAGGAAGTAAGAATAAGGACGTCTAGTAGGAATCCTTATATCTTACTAGTTAGAGAGAACTCTGACTAGGAAGTTACTACTATCATGGTGACTTCCTCACACCGATAAGAAAGGCCTAACAAGGCAGGCGTCGGCGTGATAATAAATACGAATATATAGACTAATCCTTCAAGTATATTCTTTCTAGGTAGTATAGCAGCCGATGGGTAAATGACTGTAGCCATAATCAAAGACCAATGACTTGTGGGCAAAAAATCTTTCCCTGCGTGATCTATTATTTGAAGCACATAGCCATTTAGTATTCTTCTAATAATGGCCAAGGTGAGCATCAATCATGAATTGTAGATCATTATATTGTGCCTGCTTAGAGGTAGCGAAAAACGCTGACTATATATGTCCGGACCTACCCACCCGGAACTTACGGAAAATAAGAAAAGAGAGAATTCCAATCCAGACGCAACGAAGCAGCTCCATACTAAAGCAACCTTATACACCTGCTTAGGTATCAGTAGCCCTTTTCAGGTCTCTTTATCCAACTGTGGCTTCCATACCCTCCTTATCGACGTCACCATATACCTCGTCGAGCAAGATGTAGAGCTCTCTAAATACTTTATATTTTACTCATAGATTTGATGGCTTCGCCGACCGTCTTATCGCCGCCATCAATAAACATCATTCTTGACGAGTTTACTTGTTCTACCTACCTAAAAGAGGATATGGTAGACTTACAGCGAGCTATTCGTCCGGAAACGTCTTTGGCTTCACTGACTCAGGATAACTCTCGGTTAGTCTACCAGGGGCTGTTTCAGGCTATGGAATATCCGCGGCTGACTATGACGTTTCGAGGACCCAAGAACATCCAGGTCTGCAAGGATGGAGATTACGGGCTATGAGGCTGAGGGGGCGAGGTCATAAGCATTAAGAATTAAGAGTATTGGTAAGTTTACGTCACTACCTATTAGGGTCTGTTCTGAGTTGATTGGTTACTTCTCCCAGATATCATTAAACCTTGCACATATAGTTCCATGAACTGACCGCATCCGGGAAAGGAATGGAATTATGTTTCATATAATGGTAATTATTACTAACGTTGCGGATGTTTAGAGATGACAGCTGAAACTGATAGAAGTAGAATGCTAAGAGAGCTTTTAGCTAGTATTCAGAATGCCTTATAGTAAACGCTATTTCACGTTTTACATCGTCTCGATTTTGAAAGAAAACTCTCCACTATTCTAAAACCATTCAACGCTCCACGAACGTAAAATGCGCAATAACACACTTGCTGTTGTTAGCCAGAGTGGCGAAGCACTTCACTTCTTTAATGTCACCACAGGAGCCAAGGAAGGTGTTTTGGAAAATCTTCAAGCAGAACCTCACGAACTCTGTTATGATGAGCGCACAAACTTGCTCTACGTGACTCACGCATACGAGCATGGCTGGTATCCTGATCATGGAGAGTTCTCAAAGGCTATCACTGTCATAGACACAAAGACAAGGCAAATCGTTGAGGAAATTCCGACTTATCCAGCATCAGGGGCGCACTACGCCATTTTGGACAAATCAAATGATGTGCTCTACGCATCATGCGAAAATGGGGTCGGTGAAGCGAAGTTCAGCGGCGGCATAATTGCAATCGATCTGAAGACTAAAAAAGTCATCAAAGTGATACCAAGCGACTGGAAAAGCCATTGGTTCACCATGACTCCAGACGCGAAGAAGGCCTACACGTGCGACAAGGACGCAGACTTCATCTCTATCATCGACCTGGAGAAAGAGGAATTAGCTGGGAAAATTTACGCGCCCAAAGGTTCCGAACAACCATCTATTTCGCGCGACGGAAAGTACGCGTACTTTCCAACTCCCAGTGTTCGTGCCGGAATGTCAGAAGAGCATCCACAATATGCTATCTCAGTCATCGACACAGAAACAAATGAGGTCGTCAAACGGGTGCCCTTGACGACTGGTGCCACCCACAATTCATGTCGACAGCCAAGACCGCCTACTAGTAGGACAGTACAACTTGCTCAAGCCTGGCGACGGGGGCTTTAAACAGGCGAATGGCACACTACTTGTTCTTTCGGGCAACGATTTTAAGGAGCTTGGCCGGTACCCAACAGACGTGCGTCCTTTGACCGTCTTCTCATCTCCAGATGGTCGCAGGGCGTTCTCAGCCAATATTTGGTCTGGGACGGTGACTGTTGTAGATCTACTGAATGGGAAGGTTGAGCGTACCTTGAGCGTGGATACTGTAAAGCCTGATGGGAAATTTGCTTTACAGGGCGCACACGGGATGGCATTAATTCCTACTCTTTGAGCAAATGTCTGGGAAACAAAAAAATTTCGTCATTTACACAACCAGGATAAGGCTTTGGTGCTCTACCCCTGGTGTGGAATAGTGAGAAGGATCCGATTCTTAGGTACTTTCCATATCACACCCACCAATCTTTTCTCCCCACCGCGTCAGACATGCATCCTCTCAGCCCCACCCAGATAGTAACGATGTGAAACATCGTTCCGTCCTGAATCTTTATCGACTACCATTTCCGGAGATCTTACAATGATCAAGTATCGTCCATCCAGGCCGCAAGACGCAATTACGATTTCAAGCGTATTCCAGCTCGAATCTCCGTCACGTAGTGTACTAACAATCTATCCAGGTAAGTTGGTAAAGCTGAAGTTCCGGCTGCAGATGTCTCAGATTGCGTGCGAAACTAAAGACAAGCTGAAAACCGGAATTGCCTGACAGCCTTATCACTGCTACGAAGCTAGTATAGAGACGAGTGTCTCTGTATTGGCATTTCCGGGATTAGTGGTGGAACCCCGCGGTTCGGACTTCCCACTGTTCGGAGTTGATCATGTTGTCATTAATAATTAACTACGACGCATTGATACGACACTGTGCGTAGACTAAAAGAGGTGCGCCTATCTAGGTCTAAAATACTTAGAGCCTAAGGCATCTTGCAGACCAATCATACTCATCACGCTTCACGATCTATTATGGGGGAGGCTCAACTGCTACTCAAATCCCTACTACATCTCTACTCATCTAATACTCCTATGTTTAACAGTTCTGATATATGCCAAACAAGGTCTTCCGAAAATCGCAATTGTTGCAGCTGCGCCGTGTCGGCATTTGAAGAAAGGCAAGGCTAGTTTATAATGCCTGATGGCACAGCGAGTTTCAGTTCTTTAGCGATTACGGCCGAAACTTGTATCGAGCTTTTTGTTCGTCTATTAAACTTTGCCTGAGCGGGTTTGTGTCTCATTGCCTGGACCTGCCCTCATTCAGCCGCTGATTCGTGGCCGCACGAAAAGCGGCCGAGCATGATGATCTCGTCAGAAATCTACGAAGCAGCCAGAAGTGAATTAGTTCTCACCGAGAACGATTGGCTAAGGATACAAGGAATCCGTAAGTAACTCGTTTTATCCAGCGAGGTTATGGCATACTAGAACCCTCCCCACGAGATTGACGCTACATATCTGATAGCTTCAACTGGTCCAGGCCTCGCAAATGGCTTATTATCGTCATCTCTTATGTCATCACCGTGGTTGTTGGGTAAGTATTGAGTTCAGTCTTAAATCCTAAACAGCTGTCAGATGACTTTACGCTAACCATCCCAGCTTCAATTCTACTGCGATAGCGACAGCAACGGTCCCAATCATGGCTGAGTTCAATTTGCCTCACGGTAGCTTTGAATTCACGTACCTGACCATTTCAGCATGGAACGCTGCCGCAGCACTCGTACCACTTGCTCTGTTACCTTTGATGGAGACTTATGGCATGCGTCCCGGCTACCTTTTCAACTTCGCACTTTTCGCAATTTTCTTAATACCACAGGCTTTAGCATCCAACTTCGCTACTTTAATAGTGGCTCGCGCATTCGCCGGTGCATTTGGAGGAACAGTTCAGAATGCAATTGACGGTGTAATTGCCAACATCTTCCATGACGAGAAGGACCGTGCATTACCTATGGCTCTCTATATATTTGCACTACTCGCCGGAGTCACCCTTGGCCCTGTACAAGGTGCCGTCGTGGGCAGTAGGGGGCTTGACTGGCGCTGGATATTCTGGATCGAACTAATTATCTGTGGAGCTCTTCTACCTGTTGCCTTCGCGCTGATACCAGAGACACGCGGCTCGGTAATCCTACACAAAATAAATCGTAGAATAGTCCGTTCTGGAATAACACAGGGTGATGAAAAGCCAGATCAAGTCGAGTTAGTATTGAAAACTATATGGCAAACCGCGACGGCATCTGGAAGAATGCTTCTCACTTCACCTGTGTTAGCCTCTTTCACTCTATTATCCTCTTTCGCCTACACCCTTGTTTTCGCATCAGCCGACTCTGTGCCGCTTGTATTCGCCAGCAACTACGACTTCGCGGATAGAGACTCCAGTCTTCTACAGCTATCGTTATTATGCGGCGAAGCCATTGGGCTTTTTATCTCGCTCTTCAACAACTGGATCTACGTTCGTAGCACCATCAAGAGCAATGAGACCGATGCAAGGAAAGAAGGCAATGATAAGCCAGTTCCTGAGACAATTCTTTCTGCATCTATCGTTGTCATACCTCTCTTTCTATCTGGTGGCCTTTTCCTCTACGGCTTCACTGCTTTTTACGCCTTATCCTCGTCAATTCCATGGATTGTACCTTCTCTGGGGCTTCTTCTTCAAGGTATTGCAGTGCAAGTTGTTGTGACTGCTGTCACCATCTATATCACCGACTTTTATCCCATGAAGGCCGCGACTGCCATTGCAGCTGTAGCGGCAGGAGAGAACTTGCTGGCAGCTTTTCTTCCCTTATGTATTAGACCAATGTATCTGAGTCTGGGATTCGGCTGGGCGAGTGGACTGCTGGGGTTCGTCGGCCTTGTCTTGGCTTCAGCACCAGTCCTACTTTTTTGGAAAGGTCCCAGCCTGCGAAAAAGATCACCACGGGAACAGACAGCATAAGAAATGCTCCGAAGAACCAGCGCCTGAAGTTAGATTCCCAAAGCGATTACGATGCCGGCAATCCAAGAAATGGGTGAAGTCTTGCTACGAAATTCTGGGCGGACATGACTTTAAAAGCAACTTCGTAGAATATAGCATTCGCAAGAAGGCATGCCCAGAACAACAGACGACTTCTGCCTTCGAGTGAGATATCAATCAAACGAGACCAAGCCTCGCAACAAAAGGTTTAGACTAGTGTTAACATTATTATTTGATCAATCTGCAACCCTCCCATGCATGTTGTAGAAGTGCTAGCAATTGCCCTCTACTGGTAGATTCTTATCATGATGAGGCTTTGGACTGAGTTTGCCGACCTCTTCCCCCCCCCCCCCCTCCCTCCCACCCACAGCAGTCTTTAATGTGGAACTCCATCGACTGTACAGCTCTCAATGATAGTTATAACGGTTAGCTTCAACCTTGGAGGTAATGGCGATTTGGAATAGAAACAGCCCTGAACGAAGTGATTGTACCATGCTATTAATAACGGAGGATGAGACCACAGTATTTGCCGCGTTCAAAGACAACATGAAATGGATGATCAAAAGGCAACATACCTATTATATCTAGTTTCAGTTGAAGGAAATCGTCAGACTTTTGATCTCATATTTTATCGTGTTTTCACTACAACTCAGGCATTGAATTTTGCATATACTATGAAACTGAATAGCGTGTCCACTTTTTCTCTCTGAGGGTCTACTGATTCAATGGAACCAGTGAACCAATCTACAGATGACGTCTTATGATTGAGTTGTAGAATTCTGTGAAGACCAAGCTCACGTTGACAGACTTCAGACTCTTGAGATCACCTCTTGCCGGCATTGTTCAGGCGCTTACTCCGGCCATGACTTGAGGAATAGACTCCTGGTCAACGTCAGATCAGCCCGCTGGCTCTGCCTGCACCTTGTTGATACTGATGCTGAAAGTCTTGTCCCCTACCCCGAGCAAGCGCAGCTCAGGAGACCTCATTCGTTGTAGAAAACTCTCTCCAGCATCTAAGTTGTGGAATGTCGCCCCGCTTTTCAGACTGCGGGTCACTACATCTATAGCGAGAGGTTTCATCTGTTGCTCATACGCTGCAATCGCTTTTGGACCAATACCATGCGCTCTCAGCTGATCCATGAGGAGGCACGCGTCCCTCATTGCACAATTAGCTCCCTCCCCAATGTATGGAGATGTGCAATGCGCGGCATCACCCATGATTGTTACATCTTCGCGTGGAGCCCAATCAATAAGCTCACCAGGCATAAGATACAACATCCATCTATGGACTAGTGCGTCGGGGAATGACTCCAGTCTCATGAATAGATCTCGTAGCTGTGGATCGTATTCGCCAAAGTACTTGTCTTGCAGCAGGAATTCTTTCACGGCCTCAATGTCCGCGAGGTCTAACTTGTCCGCTTCTAGGAACGTATCGACGCCCGACATACCGAAGTCGAACTGGTAACTGCCGTCACCCTGCATAGCAATCCAGATATAAGTTTTCTTGCCATTATGACCATAGGCCCAGTCTTTGCCATTTCGACTGTTCTCAAGAAATCTGAGTTAGATTTATAGAGTTTCAAGCATAGAATGAATTGATTGAGGAACAGAGGAGTGGCCGTGGTAGATACCTGTTCGATTTTAATGAAGGTAATCCTTCTCAGATTCGAATGACTTACCAGTGGTCGAACTTTACTGAAGGTGCCGTCAGCACCGACTACAAGTTTGAATCCAGAAGCTTGACTTCCATCCGTGAACTTCAACACAATCTTTCCGTGCTGGTCTCTGATTGCCTCGCTGAGGTTTTTAGAGTACTGAACACGATGTTTCTGGATTTTGGAAAGGAGAACTTTTCGAAGTTCGCCTCGGTCAATTTCCGGGGCGTCGCGGCCCTCACCCCATTCGAGTAGCGGTTGCAGCTTATAGTTAAACATCTTATGCACTGTAGCCTCATCCCTCCTTGCGGCCTTTTCGAATTCCTCCTGAAGGCCGACCTCCTGAATGACGCGTTGCCCGCCATTAGCGTGCAAATCCAGACTGCTTCCTCTGGGAGGCACATTCTCTACGCTGCGTTCGAATAAGACGTAGTCGTAACCATAGAAGTCCAGTAGAGCAGCCAAGGACAACCCGAGGGCCGCCCCCTACGATAGCAATATCAGCAGTCATCGTTGTGTATGTAGTGACAAATAAAGACGTAGGGAAATGGTGCTCCTACGACTGGTACTTATACTAATATTGAGCCAATGCTTCGTATCTGACGAAGCGAACTAGCATTAAAGGCAGAATAATTATGAACAGGGACAGTGACGAAAGTCCGAACAATGTGGCCGAATTCCGAACGTGACCGTTCGAGTAAGGGTCAACTTATCTGCTGGTTGTGGGCAGCGGCACTATGACACATACACTGCGTGAAATCGGCTAGCCAGTTACGACAAAGACGAAATATACCCCTGCGATGATTTACAAGAAGACGATCGACGAGTCCTGTCAACTACATGCATACGAACACGAACATCGTCTCTACGTTTCATATTCGAAAGCTCTATCCCAAATAAGTGTACCTATGGTAGTCATCGGTATATCCGACTGCGCTGACGTGCGTGGAGGAGCGATCATAATAAGTATGACGTCCCATCCAGTGAATTAGGTAAGACGAAGTGACTACTTGGTATCTAATTACAAACCCCGAAAAAGGGGACCGAGAGTCTGACTGAACTCCCGAGTTTTACGACAACGCCGAAAGAACTGCTTGCGCTTACGTTCGCTTAGAAACCTCTTTGAGCTTGGAATCATTTTGAGACTTTGAACGTCCCTTCGATGCGCCGATCGCCTTTCACGGGTACCTAGTCCAAACATCGCCGTGCATCAATCCATATTAAGAGTTGCTAGGACGCCATAGAGCTTCTCTAATCCAGGCATATTGATCCCAATATTTTGCTGTTCATTCCCATCGACTGCCCATGATGACAAGGGTCGCTGGCAATCCAGGAACAGGCGCAAGGCAGATTCGTTCTCCAGCGGGCGCTGTGTCGAGATCTTCCAGAACCCCGCTGCCGTGACGGACATCATGGCGCAATGCGGGTCGTAGAGGACCCTTCCAATGACTAACAGAATGGAGCTCCGGATTACATCTGGATCCGAAAGCCTCTCGTTCCCCCTACTTCAAGTTCGATTAAGTCCGAGCCCAGGATACTTCAAGCAATAGCCATTCTCACTGGGGGCGCTAAAGCGGGGAGAGCAAGGACTGGTGATCCCGGGCTGGCTGACTTTCGATTAATCTGGCGAACAATCCGAGTCACTTGAACGCAGGGTTCAGAATTATGGCAAATTGCATCCTTATTCAGTAAGCTCTGCATAACTGTTTTTACGAGCGCTAACTACAAGGTCAATAATGCTACACCCCGCACATTATCTGACGCGAGCAGTGCGACAGGAGCCTAAGCCGAAGGCCGAGCATCCGTTCTATAAAGACACTTCTGCTGCATGGCCAATAGTCAAAAGCCGGAGACGCGAATAATGAGACTGCCTACCTCCTCTATTAACTTTCACCCAGGATCTTTAGGCATAGATATTTCGGATTTAGCTTCAGAATGTAAAAGCAGCATGTAACTCCGCGAAGTAAAAGCCGCAAGGTTGACATTACCTACGAACCTTTGCCGTGCGCGAAAGGTCTATTCACCTTCACTACAAATGTGAGACCCTGCCGCGCAGTAATTGAACACACTCACGATTGCCATACACTAGACCAGATGCAATAGTCGCCCGCCAAGTACTTCCATTCAACGCGAAGGAGCGACAACCCACATACGTTTGGCATCGATGTGAGAACTTACTTTTATGAGCCATGTCTTCGGCGAGGCGACATCTCAAGCATTTGCGAATGGGATAACTTGCGAACGGGATCTCGATTGAATCCATGCATTTCGTTAACCCCAGCTGTATTGTTACATTCATCATTTGGAATATCAGCTCAAGCAACTCAAGCAGCGGCAGCAGCCGAACGTAAATGTCAGACCGCGCAGAGTCTGGACTTCATATAGCGGCGACCATTCAGCGTCACCCAAACAAGCGCGAGCAAGTCTTAATCCGGCGAGTCTGGCATGGCTCCATAAGCGTAGATCGAGCATTGGCTATGGTGTCTGGTCGACCATGTATTATCCAACTCTCAGAGGTGTTGGCCGTCGATTGTCCGATTTCTGTGGACGGGGAGGATCTTGCTGACAAGAAAATGTAATGTATGATACCGATGCGAACACAAATGTGCAGCATCCCAGGATCCAGGCAGTATGACATAAAATCGGAAATCTAAGGTCTGAAGGTTCTCTCATGGCTGTTCTGTGGCGCACCACAGTAATCACGAAATTATAACGATCTCACGTAAAGAGGTACCGGAGCTTGCTTCAGATGCAGCGACCAAATTGACGTCATGAGGTTGTATTCCCTATTAGATAGAACCCAAAACGGACCGCACAAGTTTTAGGGGACCGGCACGTGAGCATTCAAGGACAGCATTGTCCCGCAGCCCGCGGTGTGGCCGGGGGTGCTACATCCAATCAGGGCAATGATGAAGACCCATACAGTCAAGCCGTGTTGCTATGGGACGCATGCGGGCAACAGCCAGTCAGACACGGATCGTTATACCTGTTATACCATCCATCGTCGCAGCTCGGTAATTCGGCGTTGAAAACGAATGGCCCGTGAATTAGGTCCGTAGATTAGTTAGAAACAGAGATCGATGTTTGATTCCGAATTAAGCTCATACCTTAGATGAAAATAGAAATAGGCAGGGTACTGAAAGTGTTGTCCCAGGACAAAACCGACATCCGTATAAGCAGAAATTAAATCGGGCCCAAACGTTGAGCCGCATCGGACATCCGATGCACCGCTTCCGCCGTTTGTTCAGTTTTATTACTTAAGACTAAAGGTCCATCCGGCAGAAGTGATACAAATGGTAATGCTGTTACTCGATCATTAGTCTAATATCAAAGCTCTTCATAATCGAATCTTGCCAGTATAGGAATATTTAATCATCCAAGACTGGTCAGATAGCAACTCTATTCGCTACTTATCCTTTCTGAGTCACAAGATGTCGCAGGTTGCGAGCATGCTCAGGAGGCATCCCGTCGCAATACCCATCACAGGCGGGATAATTGGCGCTGGCGCCCTTCTTCTGCTCTATCAACAGAATTCGACCCAACGGTTACTGCTCGACTCCAAATCGAATATTCCCGGGGAAAACATTAACATTCCCAAGCTCAATGATCTTTTCTAAGGAAATCAAGGTCACGAACGTCGAGCAAGTCAATCATGACACCAAAAGAATAAAATTCGAACTGCCTGGAGGTTCAAAAGAAATCAGTGGAATAGGACCTGGAGGTAATTGGGTCCTGTGAAATAGTCTGTTGAATATTTATCTAATGAGTTTCCTATCAATTCAGGTGCGGTACTTACCCAGCATACCCCGGTAGGCGCTTGGTTCCCTGTGTTTCGACCATACACACCCATTCATGATCTTGACGAGCCTGGAGTCTTGGAGCTGCTGGTCAAAAAGTATCCGAACGGGCGAGCATCCGGCCACCTGCATTCTCTAGCGCCCGGCGATATGCTGAAAGTTCGCGGTCCGCTTCCTTCTATGACTTGGAAGCCGTCGAAAGACAAGCGGGATGTCCTGCTTGTTGCCGGAGGCGCTGGCATAACACCTATTTACAGCTTGACCAAGGGTATTCTCTCAAACCCAGCAGACAAGACTAGGATCGACCTGTTATGGGGTGTGAATGGAACAAGGGATTTGGTCCTGAAAAAGGAGCTCGAAACCCTCCAGGGTCAATATCCAGATCGCTTGCGGGTCACTTACGCTGTATCTGGTCCCGAAGGCCGAGATTCAGCGCCCAGCCTGGGCGATGAGAGCAAGTTCCGAAAGGGCTACGTGAATAAGGGTTTGCTTCAAGAGGCCATAATCCGATGTCAGAAAGGGTCTTTCGGCGACGAGCAAGGGCGTAAGGTGTACTTGTGCGGTCCTCCAAACATGGAAAAGACGATACAGGCTTCACTGCAGGAGTTGGGTATAACAAAGAAGGAATTGCACCACTTCTGAGCATCCAAACAGCCTTGCACATGCCTCTCCAATCGACTGGTCAATGAAACGCGCGGTGCAGGGACCTCAGCGACGCTTGTGAGGTCGTACAATCAAACCGGAAGACGACCTTTTCAGGCTTTGCTCAATAGGCGTGTAAATCGTCCCCACGGATCGGCCGAAATGCACGACTGAATTACCCTTCACGCATAGCCGGTGGTGTCTATCAGCTTGGCTCAGTTATGTGAATCGTCTCGAATCGAAAGCATCTTCGCAAATGTAAGCTTCCGCGACGGAACTGGCTGAGGATTGCGCGCGCGTTTACGCTACGTTTGCCACGGATCCGGCGCTGAAGAGCCCACGAGAGCTTGTGCGCCGGATCAAAAACAAGCAAATTCCGCGACCCGTCCTTACGTTTCTCATACCCAACGATCGTCACAGAATGCCCGGGTAATTGTGTGTAGATTGGCGCGCAGGCAGTAATGGAGCAATTCTTGTCAGATGATTGGCCCTCGCGAAAATAGGACTCTGCGAAGTCAATGAGGGATGAGTAGTCTTCGAAGACATGGCCAGAAGTCTTTAGTTTCATATGTTCGAACACAGCATCAGCCTTTTATTATTCCTCAATTATGGATTAGTAGATCTAACACGCGAAACGGATCGGAGATCTTGTCCTATACCTCGAGCGTGCCAATGCGTGTATTCGAGCCAATCACAATACCCAGATCATCTCTCCCTCGAGTATTGATTCCAGCATTCCAAGCCTCCTCTATCCGTTCTTGCAGCGCAAAGACGTTGGGGACCTGCTCTAGGCGGCAAGACAGGAGCATTTGGATGTTATAATATCCACATAGATCGCCTGCTGCGAGTGTCCAGCCATCGCCTTGGATCTTGGTAACATAGCCGACGTCCGGTCGGCATAAGAGGCAATATTCAGCAGAGCGGTCTTCTTGGAGGAGCCTTTGGAGCATTTGGATCAGCCCGTAGTGAATTGTAGGTGGTCATTCTGAATGCGAACACGAAGCGAACTCCTCATCAGATCATGAACGTGTCTGCCAACCTTTGTTCTAAAGATGTCGGTGGAGCAAATGGGACAGGCCGCTATCACCGTCTGCGTCTTTCGTTGACTACGCGGTGAACGTAGGTCGTCGATATCTGACCATTCGTCCTTAATAATGCGGAATCACGCGAAATGACCAAAGCCTAACAGATCCATGCGATGCTGGCAAGTGCCGTAATGAGACATTCCAATTGGTGAGGAATGTTGCAGTTACGCGGACATCACAGCTGAAATCGTAAGATCGATGCAAGGAACCGAAGCCTCCGGCCCGTGTCTGAAGATACGATTGGTTGACCTCTAGACTATCCCCGATCGGATCTAACTCCGGTGGCTTGCTCATCCATGGCCAACAGTTGCTCCACATGAGAGCATGGGCGGTTCTGCGTCATGCTGTTGCCAAGCTTGCCCAGTCTGTCGGGCGGCCATTGTACGGAAGCACACCGACTAATGCGCTCAGCACTACTTTATCTTGAGAAGCAGCAGCTTCCCCAAAATTCTTTTCTATATCCTACTCTGTTATCGACAGCTACAGCTCCTACATCTCAGACTTTCTAAATCAAATCCTTTTGAAAAAATGTCTCAATCCAACATGCAGCAGGTCGAGCTCCAGGAGCAGCCTCAGACCCGCGAGCCAATGGCCGCTTCCGTTAACGGTGCCCAGACACCAAGCGCCGTCGAACAAGGTGTATGTTGTCATATCGTAGCTTATTTGAGAATCCTCAGGGCACCACTAAAATACGTTGACATGACAGGCTACCCCTAACGCGGACACTAAGGCTGCCAAGAAGCCCTGGTTCTGGATGCGAGGTGGTGGATGCATTGGCGACTGGTAAGTGTTACTGGAACGGACAAGTCGGTGAGACGTGGATGTGAGCTCAGAGCTGATCATTGGCCACCAATAGTGTCGATGCCATCGTCTGCTTCGAATGCTGCAAGGGCTGCTGCGAATGCTGCTAGACGAATCTGTCGAAACGAGATCGCGAATGACATTGGTCACCCTTTCGGCCACACGACTGAGTATGAGAAGACAGTCGTGGTATGATATGGTTTCTGAAGAGTTTATACCCTTTTCATACTTAGAAGCGTGATCGACCCAAGCTCTGAATATCATACACTCCCCCCCAAATCTAAGACCAGTGCTTCTTTCGTTATTGTGACTTCATCAAAGACATGAACGCCTGTAGCTATTGCTGCCCAACCACGGACTTATCAACGTATTCCCAGGCTCCAATGCTCCTTGACCTCTCAGGTCATGCATAAATCCCACCTCATGCCTACGGCATGGGACGACTCATCTGATTCGGGTCATCCTTGAAGAACTGCAACGACGTCGGACCGACGTTCCTCTTTGCCACCCTGAAAGGCCGCCACCTGGACCCATTTCGTATTCGCAGGCAGGTTGAACTTGGTTTCGAAGCCTCGCTTGACGACCTGACCCAAAAACTCGGAGGCGTGCTGTTCATCGGAAAGTCCGATATAGATGTTCCATGAGCTCACATCGGTCGCGCCGTTCCAACTAACGAATCCTTCGAAGTACCCGCAGCCCTCAGTCGTTTGGGTCATGGCCGAAACAGTGACCGCAGGATTGTCTGTGGGGGTTGCGTGCCAGTCGGATTTGTAAGCTCGATAACTGAATGATTGATTGTTATGGCCGAGCGTTGCTTCCCATATCAAGGCACCTAAGGCATCGTATTCTTGCACGCGGTTGCACGGCCCGTGATTCACTAGCGAATTGCCCGAATCGAGGATCTGATAGCTGCCCTGGGATATTGCGTAAGTGGGATTATCGATGCTCTGGAGTATGTTCACTACCGTCACTGGCGCGGATCCTGGAGGTAGAGGCAGGTTGAGCAACAGTGCGTTTGACGGAGAGTTACCAACTTTGAATTCCATTTGCTGGTTGTTGTAGAGAGAAAGTACGACGTTCGTTTTTGTCATTTCATGAATTCTTGCATGGTGTTGGTAAGACTGGCGGAGGAAGTTAGGAGGGCCTCTGAGGTCGCGCAACAGCTAAACAAGTTTCGACTTACAAAGCGCGCGTTCCACGGAAGTGGGCCAAAGTCGCCCCCATCTTGTCCGTTTATTTGCCATATCACATCGCCTGTAGCACCTTCAATGTAGTAGATACTGAACGTGTAGCGAGAGCTGACCAGATAATTTTTGCCCAATTTCTGGACAGAGTTGATGTGGAAATAATCCCAAGAATGCGTGTAGTTGGCCCATGGGCCGTGAAGTATATTCGATGAAGCCAATGGTACATGATCCATTGCATTCCACAACCAGAGAACTTCGGATGTTTCGATATCCACTTCAAGGGCCAGCGCGTCATAGATGTAACCCTCCGAAGTACCACCGAAAGTGGTAAGATCGACCGGTGTGTGGTTGTAAGCAGTCAAGAGAATGGTGTCGTCGACCGTGATCTCGCTTTCATGGAAATCGGCTTGACACGGGTTCAACGCAGCCTCCGGGGGCGGATTGAGATCAAGGTTAACACACACTTCGTAAATTGGGGTGTATGTGTTGTCCAATACGACAACTTTCCCGTACCCAAGACCCCGTAGGCTTCGGTTTGGGGAATTCCAAAATGTCACGACGTCTCTCCGATGCAGCTTCTGCTGGCGGGGATGTTCGGTGCACTGATTGCCGTTTAGATCAACGTCGTTTCCTTCACGCGCCCAGACTAATTGACCGTGTGAATCCATAATGTAAGCTGACGAAGCTTTCTGATCTGGTCGATCGCCATGGACATTTCCAGTTGCTAAGAACAAGAGCCCAGATGCGGGAGCTTGCCCAGTGAGATTAATCTCGAGCTGTGGAGGATTAAAGACTGCTGTTCTGAAGCTATGCCATGGCCACATCGTGCCATCACGCTGTGTATCATGGGCTTCTGCCCCGGATCCAGGAAACTCTATGCCATGGCATGCTGACGAGTCCGAAGTTAACCTGGCTGGCTCGCCAATGTGCTTGAGTTTGCAATTCATCAGTATCATCCGCCAAAATTGAAATGCACGTGATTGCTTACAGAAGACTGTATGCGAAGCCATCCAGCTAGGTAAATTCTATATAAACCGATGAGGGCAAACGCAAGTGTCGCTATTAGAACGAACCTGATCGCAGGCCTGGAGATTAGGCCATCGATCATTATGCGACGAACCTAAACAGTGCCGTATGCCGACGCACCGCACACGGCCTGCATTAGGTCACCCGGTTCTAAGGGCCTTGTAATGGGTCGGAAATGACGGGAGATCAGAGTCTTGAGGCTCGGAAAGGGTGACGTCCCCTTGCGTTGCTGGTGTTACTGCGATTAGTATTCAAAGTCCTTCGCAGCCAGCGAATTCATTCCATAGAATCTTAACCTTTGGGCTGCCTTATCGCGGACGCAGACGTAAAATAAGTAGCGTACACGATTCGCCAAGCAACGCTAACAGCCTTGTGCATAAATTAGGAGAAACAAGATTACGTCCGCTCAGAATCTATTATCTCCCCTCCGGAGGTACGGCCTTAATGATAACGTATTTACAAAGAATTAAAACAAATCGAACTGTATAATCGGGTCTCTTTGCGCTTGACTGAACATACTGCTATTGAAAATGTCTACCCTCGAGAACAAGGCAACTGGTGATGAAATAGCCTTTTGCACGCTGGGCATGTTCATAATCGATGAAATCCACTTTCCTCCGCCACGAGAGCCTGTCTACGATGTGCTTGGGGGCGCTGGCGCGTTCGCCGCTATGGGGGCGCGGATGTGTACCCGGGATCCGAAAACAGTAGGCTGGATCGTTGACATTGGATATGACTTTCCGCCAGAGGCAAGGACACTTCTTGAGGGCTGGGGAACAAGTTGTCTGTTCAGAGATACCCCATTCAGGGCAACCACGCGAGGTTGGAACGGGTATGAAGGAGACAGTCGCGCGTTCAAATATACGACACCGAAGCTCAGGCTTGATGCGGATTCACTTACTCCTCCTCTTCTCTCTGCGAGAGCCTTCCACTTTATTTGCTCATCTGCGAGATGCGTTCAGCTTGTCGAACAAATCCGTTCAAAAGTCTCTCGCGTGCCCCTCATTATCTGGGAGCCTGTCCCCAATCTCTGTGTTCCAGCCGAGATGGAAGACTTCATGAAAGCGATTCCTTATGTAGACGTTGTAAGCCCCAATGCTGAAGAGCTTGGAGGATTTTTTGGCGCAGAGAATCCAGACCTGGAAGATTTGCAAAGATATGCCGCTATGGTCATGTCGCGAGCTCCAAACAATGGTTCTCTCGTGGTCAGGTTAGGCAGCGAGGGAAGCGTTCTGGCGACCAAAGATTCTGTAGCGTTTCGCAGTATACCCGCTTATCACAAGGATCCAAGCGCTGTGATAGACCCGACAGGTGGTGGTAATACTTACCTTGGCGCGCTCGCGATGGGCCTGGCCGAAGGTCACGATATCTTTGAAGCTTGCCTATGGGGCTCGGTAGCGGCCAGTTTCGCAATCGAGCAGATTGGAGTACCGAAATTATCTCACGGGCAAGATGGAAAAACCGAAGAGTGGAATGGTGACACATTTCGTAGAAGGCTCGAAGAACTACGTAGTCATACGTCCTCCAAAACACAGGTTCCTAAGTACTAGCCGTGACAGTGGCTCTACACGTCGAAGATAGTCATAAATTCGCTTCGATTGTTTTTCCGACCAATTTTATACATATGACAGAACACGTTGGCGGATCTGATCGGAGATCGCAGAGAATCCACGTATTCATAACGCCTGGAAATGATACCAAAAGCCATTCAGGAGCTTCCGGCTGTCTCAGCTCATCACAGCAGCTCTCCGGAGAAACTCATCAATGAGCATAGCTTTGAATAAAAGCCGTACTTGGGGAGCAACGGGCGCAAACATGTGTATCGCTGTCACCGATTCCACCTCAATTTTGCTGCTCCTTCAATTTCTTCTCATGTTCTCTGATCTGCCGACTCCAACTGGGACACAAACTGTCAGCTGCTGATATGACGAGAATCTGGGCAGCGAACGTACTATCGACTGGGAAAGAATCGATCTTGGGCGGGCATGAATTCTCGATGTTCGTTGTCCGCGCTGTACTTAAAGGCCATCGCTGCGACGCCAAATATCACCAGTCCCATGACCGCAGTGTTCGATTTCCAGTTCGCTGGTTGTGAGTACCAGCCGCCGGCCGGCGACCAGACGTGTTTAGGGTATCTACCAAAGGTCAGCCACTGGACGCATTGCCTACGACGCGAAGTCTACGGGTTTCAGAACTTACGGTATCTTTCCACCTCCACCCATCGCGATAGCCCCTTTTTAATAGGATTGGTTTCCCTTCTCAGAGCTAGATATTCTCCAATGGATTAGCCAAGGTTAAGAGCGTTGCATAGCGCAAGAGAAGCCAGCCGACATGTTTCTTCGGGGTATACGAGCACGGATGGACGAGGTTCAAGATTCCACGTCTGGAACGGACAGATTACATAAGCATTGGATGCGATTTGCGCCTCGCGGTCCAATCTAATGTAAGTAACAAAACATTCTAAATATCATCGCACTTAACACACACATTCCCTTGTCTCATTGCTCATCTCATTTCAGCTTTCCCTCGTGACTGATGACACATTCCCGCTTTTAATCATTTAGATGCGACCATTCGCCCTTCGGCGATGGGGCTTCTCGATCCCTCCCCTAAGCACGAGGCAGCCATGCCTTCAATGTCCAAACTGTAGACGCGCGATTCTATTACGAAGCTCTCGCGCTATCGCCACGTCGTCTCCAAATCACAGCGATCAGCCTGCTCGACGGCCGAGAGGGCGTCCGAGGAAGATCACACATCTGCAATCCAATATCGCTGCAGACACCACGAGTCCTGATCTCGAACAGTTCACGCTCTCATCACCTCATTCGACAGAGGGTCGATCATCGGACACCGCCGTACCGTCAGATATCCGTCCCATCGAACATCTTCACAGTCGAAGAGCTTCTGCTCCGTCGTCTGCGAAACTCTCGGCGTTACATGCACGACTTGCTCTGCCCAGTCGCCTTCCACTAGAGACATTAGCACGTACTCTCATCGATCGCTCAGTGGAAGCGGATCCTCGCCTCAACAATGTCAGACTGCATCACCTGGGCCGGGATCTAATAGGCAATCACCTCACCGAGTATCTTGTCTGCTCGTACCCAAGACTACCAATGGTCGTTATGACTGCGGCAGAGTACGCATACGTCTCAAATCCCTCTCTATCACAGGTAGTTGATGGCTGGGGCGTGGAAGATGCCGCGGAGCCAGGACCAGAAGTGGATCCAGGACTGCTGCAATACCAACGAGCTCCGCCTGGCTGGAGCGAGCAGAAAGAGGACGTTCTCGCAAACCTTCGAGACCGGAGGATGGAATATACACCGAACCCCGGTGCTTGGGGGAAGCGTGATGGCTCAATAGTCACGAAAGAGCAGGCACGAGCGAACTTTGCGAAAGCCCTTTTCGGAGCGATTTATCTCCACGCTGGAGCTTCCGCCATGTTCGATTTTTTGCAAGGGCACATCCTCAGTCGAAAACTAGACCTCGATTCTTTGTTCACGTTCACAAACCCAACGCGAGATCTGTCAAGATTATGTGCAAGGGAAGGTTTCGAAGCTCCAGTAGCGCGAATTTTGTCTGAGTCTGGGACGACATTCGAGGCATCCTGTCTACGTTGTCGGCGTGTATAGCGGCTATGACAGACTTGGGGAAGGCGCAGGGAGCAGTTTACAGGAAGCCAGGACAAAGGCCGCCTCGGCCGCTTTGAAAGGGTGGTACCTTTACAGCCCTGGGAAGACCACGAAGCTCGTGATGCCGAGTCAAGCAGAGGCAGAAAGGAAGGCCGGCAGACCTATCAAACCGGCCTACGTGGATATGGGCGAAGTCATCGTTTAGGTCAACTTGCAAGACGCCAAGGTTACGACACGCGAATTTCGCAGAGGGGACCTGGATCTTCCGATGAAGCGATCGATGGACTTAGAAAAAGCACCATGTTTAGGTATATGGTGGTTTGGCACAGAAGCGAATACCACAATAGAATTGACGGCACGTGCAGCATCTCCAAGACGGCGCATCGATCGGAACATTATCATTGTACATTATCGAACAACAGCACTTCTCCTACCTCGACACATTTTTTAGACAAGAAATCTTGCCCAGAAAAAGGGATTCGATTGAAGACAGGGGCAACAGTTGTATATTTGTCCCTTGTAACAACAAATAGAAAATTCAAAAACGTTCTGCGCATAGATACGTGAATTAATTCCTGCTCTGAATCCATTCCCGTCACCAGAGGTCTTGACTCATGCGAAGCTGCAACTTCTGGTAAAGACACAAGCGCGACCGACTGGCATCACACGGTGTATCCAATTGTCTTAAGAAGCCTTTACATTATCACATGTACCGCGTTGTCCTTTCGGGCTGCCTAATGCGAAGTTTGCATGCACTCAGCAATGGCGCCGGGCTGTCCAGTTTCCAGTGGAGGGTATACAAAAACAGGCTGTGCGCATGCCGCCATGAATCTCCTCAGACTTTGAGAAAGACGACTACATCAGGTCCAGTGCTGCTAGATGAAACATCAACAGAAACTACAGCTCAAAAAGGGACAAAAGGCAGGAACGGTGCGCATGTAGCTCGGTTGTAGCAGACACGCGCCTCACCAAACCCAGCGATGGCTACGCCGCGAGCGGTAGCCTCCAATAATTCCAATAGATCTGCGACCTTGACATGACTGGGTGGTTGAGGTCCGTATTCATGAGGGGTACACAGGGAATGCGTACTCAACGGATCTTCACAGGCACACATCACAATTCACGACCTCCAGAAAGAGGTACTAGAACGGCATACTTAAGTTGTTGACAAGCCTTTGATCAATTTTCCTATAAGCAGCAATTTGGAAAAAGAAAAATGACTCTGACGAACCAAGCCTTGCTTCCGAGAAACGAAGCAAACAAAAAGGAAAATGGTATCAGGAAGCCCCAGCATTGCCTCGACCGAGATGGAGACGTATCTACAAATCTTCATTAATGGATCAGTCCCCTGCAAATCTTGGAGCTTTTATCATGAAATGATCTCTGTGCGACCGCTGCGATGCCAAATCGCTAGAACTTTGCCGCAATTGCCACATTTGTGTTCGACATCTTTTGTTTGAGAAATGAAATATGGAATGCAGCAACAGCAGGTCGTGACTAAAAGACCCGCAGCCCAGGCGCTGTCAATGACATATGGTGTTAGTGAGAGGAGACTTGGAGAGCTACTTAGAGTCGAGGACTTACTGCGTGGTATTACCGGAATGTGACTGTATCCTTGTCATTGCCTGTTGCCCGCAATTGGGACACTGAACTGGGCCGGCGCTACTTCCCAGTGCGTAAAGAGGAGTTACGTTCTGGGACTGGTATGACATGTTGGGTTGCCCTTGTCGCTGGTTGTTCGGATCCCAGCTTGGTTGTGGCTGACCTTGCATGGGGATTCTACCATCAGATTGAGGTGATTGGTGGGACTGTGTGTGGCCCTCCCATTGTTGCTGCTGGGGGGCTTGGTAATTAGCGTACTGCTGATGTCCTGGGGACTGGGATTGGGAGTAGTAAGATAGTAAGAACCATCCTTCATGGGTTGAGGTGATTGTCCAGTTTGAAATTGCTGTTGGTAATGCTGCTCGTGTTGTGTTTGCTCCTGATGATTGTATGGCGACTGATAAGGCTGCTGATACGTATTCATGGGAGAGACGTTTTGAGCGTATGGTGAGACACGATAGTTCTCTGCTAGCTCGGGTCTCGGCGAGTGGTGAGGTAGAGGCGCTGTAACCTCAGCGGGACCGGTTTGCTTGGGGAAGGATGTCTGACGTCGCAGGGGTCGATTGTGTGTAGGAGGGAGGATCCATAGGAGCTAATTGAAGAAAATCAGTGGTCATTCATTGTCTTCAGATGAGATCATCACATACGAGAGCTCGCATGCGCCTCAGTCTTCCCTTCAGAAGACATATTTGCCGTTGGAAATGAGAGAAGTTGTGGTGGCGGCGGCGGCGGCGGCGGCGGCGGCGGCGTTGGCGGCGGCGACAACGAGTAGAGTAGGGACAAACGAGAGAAACAACAACGGCAGATGCGCGACTGAGTCAAAGATCAAGCTGATCAATGGGTGAATGGAAAGGTAAATTGTGAAAGGTAAATATAGATGCGCTATGCTATTATGTTGCTTCCGCAGAAAGACTTCGCGCGACGGTTTCCAAACCTCGCTTTTGCAGATGACCGATCCGTCGTCGAAATAAAGAAGCGAGGAAAGAAGGTGGATGTGGTAGCGCAGCTGGACCACTCTGTAGCATGAGGCTGTCCATCTAGGCACAACCTCGTAAGCAGAGAAGGCGAAGCAAGGAGATTGAGGAGCCTCACCCGAGTCCTTAGGGCTTAGGGCCGCTGTACCAGATATTACGGGACGAAGGCCCAGCGGAAGGGCCTCCGAGGCTGTCATCCTCGCTAGGTCGCCAAGCCGCCTTTACCTATTGTTTCAGGTTGCATCCACTCGCTTGCGATCCCATATCACCGTGAGGTAACTCCCCTAGCCCAAGGATGCGTGAACCAACGAATGAAAAAGCCCGCCATGTTCCAAGGCGTCCTGCGCGCTTACTAGGCAATCGCGGTAGAGCACATCAAGCTGCCGCGCATTTGCAGATACGAATATGTGCATGCTTGGGGACAAAGCCAATGGGCAGTGGAATGCACCGGGGCACGTCCCTGGCCCGATGCGGTTAGCGATCGGTAGTTTCTCAAATTATCCGCCGAACTTATCCCTCTAATAGGTTTAAATCGACGAAGTTCATCAAGTGATATGAATCGTGGAGATGATCGTCGCGATGAAAGTCCGAGGCCACAGAATATTGGACATGGATATAAAAGTTGCAATGAGAACAGGATATTGCAACGGGAGCAGGTTCTCGAGGATTATCTTCAACGCAGTGCCGATTGTTTACGTCCATCAATATCGATCGGGAATAAGCAGGCGCTCGAAAGCACCAGCATATCCTGCATGATGAGCTTAGACCCATAGCGAAATCGATCATCAGCAAATCAATCATCAGCAAATCAATCATCAGCAAAATCGATCATCATCAACAGACAGACATGCCACCTCCAGGTATTGGTCAGTTCCTAAGGGGCCAGCTGTTCGAGACACCACAGCTTCCCAATATCGATTTGGAAGGGCGAACATTCTTGGTTACAGGCGCCAATTCCGGTGAGTCCAAGCTTTCAGGACAGGAAAGATCCATTCTATTCACATTGCCCAATTTTCATTAGGCCTTGGACTTGAATGTGCGAAGAACTTGGCCAAGTTGAAGGCCTCCCGAATAATTATGGGATGTAGAAACATCTCCAAAGCTGAGGCGTCGAGACTGAGATTTTGAACACTGCGCAATTGAATCAAACGCAAAAATTGGCTGTCGAACTCGAAACTCTTGACATGACCAATTACGAGTCCATTAAGACATTTGCAGCAAGCTGTCAAAAATACGAAACGAATTGACGCTGTGATCCTGAATGCCGGGGTTATGACGAAGAAGTTCAAGCTCGCGAAGAGAATGAGGAAACGATCACTGTGAATGTTGTTTCAACGCTCTTACTAGCTATTTTGATGCTTCCACAGCTGGAGCGTTCCGCCGAGCGATACGGTTTCTCGCCGCGGTTGGCATTCACGGGATCTGTAGTCCACTTCTTTGCGGATGAATCTGAAATCGAAAAGGCTGCGCATGGACGGATCTTCGGTACACTCAGCGACCCTCAGACTGCAAGAATGCCGAATCGCTACAACTTGAGCAAGCTTCTCCTAATTCTCCTGGTACAGGAGTTCTCGGACAAAGTGCTGGCCAGGTCTCAGACGAACGATCAAAATTCGACCATTGTCACCTACGTCGTGCCTGGATGGTGCAAGACAAATTTGGTTTCAGCTGAAGCCACTGGTGGTGAAAGAGTAGCGCTGAAGCTGATTGGCCGTAAAGTGGAGCATGGCTCTCGCACTCTCGTGCACGGTGCGGTCGCAGGCAAAGAATTTCACGGCCAGTATGTCAGTGAATGCAAGATCAAGCCAGCCAGTCCATATGTCAACAGCAAGGCGGGCCGCAGCATGCGCAAAAGGTTGTGGGACGAACTTGAGGTCAAATTTCGCGTTGTCGCTCCTGAGGCTCTTGAGATAATATGAGCTTTCTGGTCGTCTGCTGCCAGAATTCACATTTTACACAAAGTTCGTGATCGCGTTCTTACGCCCAAACAGTTGTAACCACAGGATCATGTATTTGTTGTGCTGCAGATGCCTCCACGAGTAGTCTAGGCGTTTTTTGATCGATATTGACCTGTGAAGCGTCACGAATCAAATTGCTCTCCAAAGAATTTATGTAATGCCCTGGATTAGCAAGAAATTGATCGAAGGAAGCCTATGGACTGGTCAGCTCATTCAACTCCTCTGCGGTCCCATATTGTCTTACCCAATTGATGGCTTCGCCATCTTCTTGGAAAATGCTGTCTAAGATATCCAGATCTATTGGGTCGTCCTCCATTATTGCGGAGCTGGACTTGCTGGGATCAGTGATGAGCGTAACCGAATTATATTCTTCGTCCTGGTTGACTCGTAGCACTCGCCTGAGCAAGCCATCCAATATTTTACTCAGACGCCTGATATCTTGCGAGGCTTCTTCCCTATCGGACAAGATGGCCTGCGACCTTTTCATCAGTAGTAGAATTTCCCCTTTATTCTTACGACTCTCCAATTCTGCAGCGTCCTACGCGTCCGGTTCGGATAGCATTGTAGCAGCAATTGAAGCAGCTAAGCAGAAATCACTGACTGCGATCGAGCTGAGCATCCACCCTTCCCCGTGTAGCCGACCATGAGGCTGAAGGTCGTCATAAAGTGCCACTTGTATCCCGAGCATTGACATTGCACACTGTTGGCATATCCAAGTTGCTTCTTGGCGGAGCTCTGAGTCGTGCAACATAGTGCGGTAGAGAACACACCTACTCTTCTGATATAGCAGCTCGTACTTGTAACGAAACATCATCGTCGCGGGCGAATCAACACCTGAACCAGATGCTCCGAGACATAACACTTCGGGCCCTGCGTCACGGGCTTTTTGCAATTGGAGATCGACGTGCTTCACAGTTGTAGATGCTGGAAGAGAAGAGGACAGATGGAGCACAAGGACTCTCTCCGAGGCTTGAGCGATTTTACTCTCGGCCAAGAAGTACAACAAGGGCGAGACTTCGCTTTCATCGCTTGGAGAAGCCTTTCTTTGAATCAGCTCATTGAATTCGGCATCAGAGTAATACGAGGGCAAAGATGCGTCTGTCCAGCCATCCTGAACATGACACGGCAACCCTAGAGAAAAAGATCTTAGGAAATCAAAAAGCCTGACGACCATCCAGACACGTCGTCTAATTTCGGCTTGAAACCACGGAATATTCCCTATACGGTCGGGGTCTCGATGGTATCCCATGGAGATCGCTTGCCGTAGAATACGGCCTACGTTGACCCACTGGCGGCTTGGATCACAGCTTGTTTCGATGTATCGGCATTGTTCAGTATATATCATCGCTTCGAGCAAGGAATCAGAATCTCCTAGTCTTCGACCAAGATCAATACAAGCCTCAGCAGCTTCGCTAAGACTTTGTCGATGCGCGAAAGGATCATGCAAGAGAGGCCTTCCTTTGGCCTGCTGGACCGGGCACGCGATTGATAGAATAGAAAAGAGAATTGCAAGCCAATTAACGGAGAGAAGTTCGGAACTTAATCTGAAAGAGTCGTACTGAAATTATGTCAGTTATGTTCGTCCCTTGAACGAATTGCGATTCAGCTCACCTGCTTCCAAAAGGTGCATGGCTGGATCAAGGCTACGCTATGTCAGTGAATCACCTTCCAAAACTGAAGTATCACATGCGGAGATTGATATATGGTGTATCGAAATACGACGTCAGATAGTCACGGACGATGGCGTCGGACGGCAGTGAGGAGAGGATATCGTCGAGCTCGAACGGCGAAACGGCGTCAAAACGGGACCAGTTGCGGCAATTCATACGGCTCTGGAGTAAATGCGAAGCCACTGTCAACATCTGTCACGATACCTCGGATATCGTCAATCTGTTCCGACAAGTCAACTCGGTACGACCTTTCGAATGCGCAAGATGACCTCGCAGGCACAGTGAATTTTTCAAAAGTTAGATCACGTCTCTTCGTCAAGCTTGACTACGGACGTCATCAAATTCTTGATTATTCAACGTACTGGGCTAATGACAGACCCCTTGTAAAACCGTGGCCCAATGTGAGCCGCCCCTATATCGTCTTCCACACCAATGACCTTCAATTGGTTTTGCAGGAGTGTCATTCAATGGACTCGACTCGGGAATCGGTGCAGCATCAACTGTTGCCCCTCCGACAAGTTTCTTGAGCTCATCAAGCTTTTGTACAACGCTCGTGCGGGCTCGTTCAGTCTCGTTGCCCACGTTTATACAGTAACGGGTCTGCCCACTTCGCAAACACGCATTGCAAGGCTGGCGCCGATCGCATTTCACTCTTGTACGAATGAGTCGTCAGATCCATATCTCTGGAACCGAGCTGACGAGTCCTCACTTTCTTCTTCTACAAGCAATGCAAGAGCGAGCCAAAGGGCCTCGGCGACCATCAACTGAAGGACAAGTTGGATCACCCTCAGGCCGAGATATTCGCCAGCGATGGACAAGTTGATGAGGAGCCATCTTTGAGCCAGAACGCGTACTTAAGACTTCAGTATACACGCCACAAAATTTGCCAAGGCTAGGGTTGGGCGGTTTTGATGACTGTGAGTACTGTCAGACTCCAAGGGGCTTCAGAAGCTCTACGTCACTCTGTGGATCACCGCATTGCCGGGTAGCTCCGCATCTGTCGCATGACTGGCGCAGCCAAACTTCGAACTCCAGCGATAATTACAGTCGACTCAGCGAGCCTCACTTGGATATATGAATATATAAGAATGCCTATGGAACACCGATGAGTGGTCAGCGGCTTTGGCCGCTTTACAATTGGGCTTGCAGCCCTTTTAGAGTTGCGAGGAGTTGCTACACTCTTCGAACATCCAATGGCCAGAGATTCCTGGGCAGTGCAGCTGCAACAACCCCGAGTTCAGAGGTGTCTGATGAAGTGATCAACAAGCTCGCTCCTCAGCATGTTGAACCATTAGCTCTTGCGGGATTAGTCAAGTAAGCCTTTTCTTAAGTACGCGTTGCTCGGTTTAGTTTTTGTATTGATCGAGAGATATTAGATATGGGAGACCTCCAATAACGGAAAGCGCTCTTTACGACTCTGCAAATTTCTCACTCAAAATCTTGCCCCCGAGATTGGCCAGGCGTATTCAGGCTCTTCGAAATCTACCGTACATCGTTGTCACGAACCCATACGTCGCGCAGATCCACAACAACTACATCCATTCTCTAGCATCGCTTCTCCCGTTCACAGAGCGTCAGATCTCCACAGCAAAAGATGAAGACCGGTTCACCGATATTTTGGCTGCTCTCGTTCAGACGCACAACAATACCATTCCGATTCTCGCACAGGGTTTCCTTGATGCTCGGAAGTATATCAGTCCCGAGGCAGTGACAGCGTTCCTTGACACTCATCTCCGCGCGCGGATTGGGACGAGATTGATTGCCGAGCAGCATATTGCTCTACATTATTCGACGCGGAAAGGTCAGGAAGAGCCTTCTCAGATTGAAAACCCAAGCTTTGTAGGGATCATCGACACGGCCTTGAAACCAGCCCGCATCGTGGAAGCTTGTGAAGCATTTGTGTCAGAAATCTGCGAGTTGACGTACGGCGTGAGGCCCTCTGTCACAATCGACGGCCATCCTGAAACGACAATGGTACACATTCCAATGCACTTAGAGTATATACTCACTGAATTGCTTAAGAATGCTTTCCGAGCAACCGTGGAGAACGGGTGTGAGGGTCACCCTGTACAAGTGACAATTGCACCAGCCACGTCGGAAACTTTGGCAAAACCGGAGCTACCTATACCGACAGGAGTCAATAGCGGAGTCGCAAAGGAGGTCCTACCACTTGACCAAGCATCCCCGGGAGTTACCATCCGCATCCGAGACCGTGGCGGTGGGATCGCTCCGGAAAATCTGCAGAACCTATGGAATTACGGGTTCACGACGTTCAATGACAGGCAGGCCTCCGACGCAGCGTCGAGCAGCGGCAGGGATGCGATGAATATCATCTCCGGCGCAAGTGCGGGCCGCTCGTCGTTGGCCGGCCTGGGATACGGTCTGCCGCTGGGCAGGGCGTATGCAGAGTACTTTGGTGGCAGCATCACGATCCAAAGCATGCATGGTTGGGGAACGGACATCTATCTGAGTCTTCGAGGAGTTGGGAATATACCGTAGAATCTATGCTCTACGTAGCTAAAATTCACGAAGTACCGTGAACGTTGTCTACTTGTTTTGTGCACTCAGAGACACCAAGCGAAAAAAACGAAGGTTTGTCCCTCTTGCACTTGCAGCTCGGTTTACGTGCCACGTACGGACAGTCAAAAGTTTTTTGTTTCGTTTTGCTTATGCGTTGATTCGGCGTGCGTCTGCATCCCTACATACCAATGCAGACTGCTACATCGCTTTTGAAAATGAGATCTCCATATCCCGCGGAACAGCCCATCTTGTTACTCGTCGCGCTTGCGCTTGCTCTGCTTGCGGCCCTCACGCCGCCAGTACTCGTCGCGCTCGCGCTTCTCGCGCGCCTCCTTCAGCGCCAGCGCCTCGGCGACCTTCTTGCGGTGCGGCTCGCGGCGCTTCTCTTGGGCCTCGCGGCGCTTGGCAACCTTGTCGTTGCGCAGCGCGTTAAGCTTGCTCATCAGGTCTCTGGCCGCCTTCTCCTCGCCACCCAGGACGACCGCACGCTTTTGGAGGTACGTCTTGCGTCTCTGAGGCTTCATCTGGACGAGCTGCGACTTGAAGGGCAGCTCGGAGGCAAGCTTACGAGGCACGCGTAGAGGGTTGAAGTGGCGTGCGGACCGTTCGATCGGGTTGTAGTGGGAGTCCTTGTTGTCTGGCACTGGCAGATTCTGGGCGGCGCGCACCTCGCCGGTCAGCCTCATGCCCTGCCAGTGCTGAATAGAGTCGCCGTCATTGTCCTTGTCACCACTTTCTTGAACTGCAATGGCGGCGGACGGCTTTCTGGGCATCAGCATGTTCGTGACAGGCATGTAGAATTCCCGCGGCTTGACTTCCCTCCACGCGGACAGGAACACGATGTCACTCATTAGAATCTTGTCTTCAAAACCAGCCCGAATATATCCATGTGGATACTGGTGGCCAGCGCGGCCCTTGACCATGCCTCGTATCCCGGATACTGTACGCAAATTCGCGGACTTGAACTTCGCTGCTTCAAGTTCGGAGTCGAACAGATCCCTGATGATTGCAGTATTTCTATAGACCTTGTGGGGATATCCCTTCAGCTTGAGCTTTTTGACCATCTGGGTTGACTCATCAACACTCAGAACAACTCCATTAGCAGCAATGCGGAATCCGGGTGATTGATTAGAGAAAGATTGTACACAGACAAATCCTGTATTGGGTGCAGCCAGCGGCCCGTAGAATGTGCCGAAACAGTGCATGTGCTCAGGAGAGTACTTCAGAAGCCTGTCTCTCGTTCGAGAGTCCGAGGTGCTATACAGTGGTATTGTTTGAAAACGGCGCCAGCCTAAGGAGAATATTAGAGGGTCATTTGACTTCAAGATCTTCTGGTGCCAGCGGTGCCGTTTGATGCGAATCCTGACAAAGCCGAAGCGATCCTCAGTTGCATTGACTCCACCGACGATGATTGGTGTATGCGGGTTGAAGTTGGTCACAAACTCGCACGGAACGCTCTCTAAAAGCAGGCGTGCATACGTTCCAGCTCTGTGACCTTCTATCCGCACTCGATCGATGTCGTCAATGTCCTCCAACTCTGCCCGGTTAATATCCAGTTGTTTCTGTAGCTTGGCTTTCTGAGCTTCGTACCACTCGTCTTCGCCGAACTCCTCTTCGTCCTGTTTGTTGCCTGTTGCAGGTTTGTCCTGTTTAGCAAAACCCTCTCGATCTTCTTCCTCGAATCTCATCTTGAGTTCCTCTTTCTTTTGCGCGTTGCGTTGTCGCTCTTCCTCAATTGAAAGCGTCGAAGGTTTAGAATGGAATCCTCCATGATTTGCCTCGAGATCTTCGTACTCCCCATCGCCAATGTCGCTGTCGGAAGCGTCGTTTGCATCTTCATCGTCGTCGTCGTCGTCATCGCCGCCAACTAATTCTTCTCCGTCGTCATCGCTATCATCTCGTGACTCAGCATCAAAGTTCATGTGCGATGGTGATCTTTTGGATGTAGCGAATCGAGACTTGAGTGCACTCAGATTGGAGGGATCGTTCCACTTCTGTCGCAATTGTTCGATATCGACTACACTAGGTCGTTGCTGCTCGTCCAGTTCTTTTTCCTGTGGCCTTTTGGAAAAGAAATCGTCGTCTGCTGAAACTTCTCCTCGTAAGCTCGCTTGGGACTTTTTGGAACCCTCCCACATTGCCAATACATTGTCGGCGGGTATCTCAGAATTGTAGATAATCTTCCCTACATTGACTACGCTTTTAGCTGCGCTTTTTCCAAATAGACTTCTCGCCCGATCCGCTAATTCTGTTTTCCAGGCTGTGCCTTGTTCTGAATCCTCTTCATTTTCAGAATCGATGTCGGTCAAATTGATATCAGAAAAGTCCTGTAAGTTCTGCTCTTCATCCGATAAACTCTCCTGCTCAGAACCAGAGCCGTCGATTCCGTCAGCTACTTCATCGCTATCGTCGTCGCTTATTTCCACATTGTGCGATAAGTCTTGATCCGATACTTCGCTGTTCACCGCCGGCCGGCGCATCTTTGGCGCTTCTACTTCATGAGTTTCGGTCGTACTGTCTTGGCCTGCAGCAGCTGCGACACCTCGCTCAAATAGTCGCATGCCATGATCGGATTTGCCCAGAAGATTTCTTTCGCCCTGCAGGTTCACAAGAAGCTGCTCACCAAAGCCTCTGGTAGCCGCGTCGGGATTGTCGGCATCGAATGTTGGATTTTTTAGATCGATGTAGACAGCATCTTTATCCATCAAAACACCTCCAACATCAGACATTGGAGCATAAATGACTTTCTGTTTTTCTCCCAGTCGTTTTCTTTGTTGCTTGCCCGTGGCTTTAGCAACAGCTTGATCCATAAATGGTGTCGGACAAGGGTCAGGCAAAGCTTCTACTTCTCTGACACTGAGGTCTCCAACACCAGGGATGTGAACTCTGGCTCCAGACGCTGGAAAATTAGTCCCTCGTAGATAACCGTACAAGGCGACCGAGCGATCGCACTTGACGTTTCGCTCAATCTCTGTGGGTGGCGTCATGTCAACGAAACGATCAACCAAGCAGTATGGATGAGAATTTCGCCAGATGAGAGGCCGTGGATTCTTCATAACGGAGAGAAATCTTGATATGTTGAGAATCTCGCGATCGGGGTATCTGCCATTGATCACACCGCTCAGATAGAATAATTTCGCACCATGGTACAACTCGCTCCAATATCTCTGCTTGAGCTGCTTCTTCCTCGTTTTCAGGGTTTCCTGACTTTTGAAGTGATCCAGCTTGGTGAGAATGCCAAACACGTTGCCAGGCATGCCGCTTGATGAGAGAACGTTGAGAAACTCCATGGTTTCCATCTCAAAGCCGTAATGGCCATCAATCAGCAGCAGGACGATGTCCACTATCTTAGCGATATCAATCATGCTCTCGAGGGAGTCAGACGGGCATTCGATAAAGGTAAGCCGCCTGCGCTTGGAGGTGACAATTGTGAGAGGACCGGTGGGCGAAGTAAGAGTCTGTTTGGTGTATCGCCGAATCAAGGACTTAATGAGCGTCGTTTTGCCGACCTGCAGGAATTATTTTAGTTTCGTCCAATTCTGCGACCGCCTTCTCGTGACCATACCTGGGGAGGTCCGACGACGCCGACAACAAGAGGTGGCGGCTCTTCCGGGAACCGGTCGACCAAAGGTACATGTAGCTTCTTCTCTTTGACATCGTGAGATCTCGCTGCCTGCTTCTGATACCGTCCAGGATTTGCAATTCCAAAGGCCTTGGGGTTTCGAGCTTATAGCATGTCAGGAAACAGAGGTTTTCAGAGCCTTTGCAGGTTGACCACTCACCACCGTTTGGTTTGGATTTGCGCTCTTTGCTTTTCCTGTGCGCCTTGTTTTCTTGGTCAGGCATTGTGTACGGTTTGAGGAACTGGAAACTGCTCCTAAAATCCAATGCGTCGGAAGGACTTTGTATGCAAAAAAATAGTCTGCCCGGAAAATACCGTAGGGCGCAGCCTTATGTCAGTTTATTGCGAAGCCTTGTCTATAGTGGGGTACCCAGATCGCAAGTAGCGCCATGACGCAAACCCCTTGCATTGGAAGAATCAAACATGCGCCCGAACTTTCAGCATTCTTCATCTACTTGTAGGACATCATTCAATTTGTAAAAGCGGAGGTACATCAACATCCGAATCCTCTCATACCAGCACATAGGTTTAGCTTTAGAACCTTGACACATTGTTTGCAACGCTTCTCGCTCGTCGTATCTGCGCCACAACGAACTCCGTACAGGCTCCCACTATGCCCGCAATCAATGTAAGAAATATCTTTGTTCAACAGCCATGGTGAGCGCCGCGTTAAGACTTTGACAGGTATCTCTGAAAGAGGGCGCTTCGAGTGATGAGCTTCACAAGTGAGTCAAGAGCCTCAGCAAATACGCAGGGAGATTAAGAGCTAACATTGAGTAGGGCTAAGCAACAGGTGCAAGACCAAGGTGGCAAGATCACAGATGAATACCGCCTAATCAAAGGCTTTCGAGCTGAGTTTCCAGAAGGCTCAGCTCATACGCTTCAGTCAAATGAGCACGTTGATGTTGAGGAGGACAGGGAATTCAAGACGCAATAAGCTATCAAAGTCATAGAGAGCATATGGTATTCCTTGGATTCCGTATTCGGCGAAAATTTGATCTTGGTCCAGCCAGTCTCATCCCTTTGTATAATGATTTGACCTCTCAATAGAATTCGGTGCCCGTAATAGTTGTTGCTGAGCACTTCATACCAAATATTACAGCGCGTCTTGGTGCCCTAATTCGTCCTAGTGACGTAATTACTGAATTTAACAATCTCAAGCTATCCAACGTAGGTAGGTCGGTAATAGGGTAAGAAACTAGCTTCTGTGGCTGGAGCTTCCCCAGACGGACACTCGAATCCGATTCCCCATCCAGCTGATTATTTGCCGTGGCAACGCACGAGAACATCAGAGCATTATCGGAAAGTCCCCAATACCCTTCGAAGTCGATTCTTAGGGTTGCAAGACCTCAGGATGTCGTCTGATTCGCTCGCATTTTTGCGAAAAAGTGCAGGCGATGACCTGGCGGAGCTAGCAAAAGGTCATTGGAACCATGAGTACGGCGCCTAAAACACTCCGTAACCTGAATGAACAATCACTAACCAATACTCTCAGTCTTGAACAGAAGGATCGAGATACGATCATCGGTGCTGCAAAAACGTTCAGAACGCATGCAAGTGTTGGGACTATGGTAGGTATTGGTCTTGGTGCATTGCTCGCCTTTCGGATCAGACGAGCGAGGACGAGGGCCTACCGGGCGTTTCGCATGCAAGACAAGCCTACTCATGTGCAGTTCGCAGATGGCAGAGTTGGTAAGTTTAGATTGACAGAGACGGGCGAAGACACCATAAATGTCGGCTGATGAACATTGGCGCAGAGCCCCTACCTGACCTGTCCAAGATTATGCGACCTTCGATTATCGGAGACATCTTTACCTACATGTTCTTTGGGTTCGGAGGTTTATTTATTGGAGGGGAACTCGGAATTCTATCTGGATCATTCGCGGCGACTCGCAGCATATCGGAAGACATGGAATCTAGGCGCAGGATCGAGATGACCTTTCGGAAGTTCAGGGCGGACATGCTAAGACGCCAAGCTAGCAAATTGGAATCTGGAGACTCTTGGGTCGGGTTCTAATTGAGCGAGCACATTGTATTCGAAAAGAATCACGGTTAAAGACGTGGTCAAAGTGGAGCGAAGGTGTGCCACAAATCTCTTCTCCGTCCAGGACAAAGAGGCACGACAACTCTCAAGATCGTACAAACTCCACTGGACAAGGGCTATGGGAGTAAAAGCAGCCTGCTAGAGATGAGACCTGATGCTCAGGAACAAGAGGCGTGTATGAACTGGGCGTACCTCAATTGAAAAACTGTACAATACACTATACAAACACAATACCAAACCTTCGTACAAATTCCAACGCCTCAAAGCCTTCCCCCATAACAATTTAGGTCAGATCTGGTACACCTTGTTCCCTACCTCCGATCCCGCTTAGGACGGAAACAAATGTTAAACTGGACTGGGATGGCTCAGCCGAATGCGTCAAGACATGGGAATTTTTGCCCCGCATCTAAGGTGTTCGCCCCTCCCCAATGGCATGACCTCATTGCCGGCTATGCTATGCTAACTTTTTCTTGAATTGATATGTCATCTATATACAACCGGGGCAAAGGCCTGTCTATTTCCATCGAAGTTTTTGATTAGGCAGTCTTCATCCCCAGTAACCCCGAAATCCCAGCATTCGCACTACAAAATGTCGAATCTCCCATTCAAGGTAAAGCATATTCAAGTCCTGTAAGTAAAGTGGCGGGCATTACTGACTATCATTCTACGCTTGTACATCAGCTAAACGATCCTACGCTCCTTCACCAAGCGGCACATGTTGGTGGGAAATGGGTTGAAGCAAAAAGCGGCAAACGCTTCGATATCATCGACCCTGGCTCGGATAAGCCATGGGCTACGGCTCCAATTACCGACGCTTCTGACGTGCCAGGCGCAGTCGAAGCAGCACATGAAGCTTTCCTCAAGTTCTCTAAGGTCAATCCTCGTGAACGAGCCAAGCTGATGCTGAAGTGGAATGATCTCATCACCGCCAACCGGGACGACATCGCTAAGATCATCACGTATGAAACAGGGAAACCTTTGAGTGAGTCTCAAGGTGAACTTACCTACGCACTGGGCTTCACGTGGTGGTTTGCTGGCGAGGCAGAGCGCGTGCAGGGAACGTTATCACAACCGTCGCAACCAGGGCGACGAGTCGTGACTGTCAAGCAGCCTATTGGCGTGGCCGTGGCGCTGGTGCCATGGAACTTTCCCGTCGCCATGATTCTTCGGAAGTGTGGAGCTGCTTTGGCTGCAGGATGCACAATGGTCATCAAGCCCTCTCCCGAGACGCCATTAAGCGTCCTCGTCCTCGCGGAACTGGCTCTCCGAGCAGGCTACGCTCCAGGCGTACTGAACGTCCTGACCACCGACCTTGAGAAGACCCCAGAGCTGTCTGAGGCCCTGTGCAAGCACCCTCTCGTTAAGAAGGTTACTTTCACTGGTTCCACCAATATTGGCAAGCTAGTTGCCAAACATTGCAGCGAAGGCCTCAAGAAATGCACGCTGGAGCTTGGTGGTAATTGTCCATTCATAGTTTTCGACGACGCAAACCTTGAGCAGGCTCTGGAGGCACTGTTCTTGCTCAAGTGGAGGCATGCTGGCCAAGCTTGCATATCCGCGAACCGTATCTTTGTCCAGGCTGGTGTTTTCCAGAAATTCGAGGATATGCTGCTTGAGAAAACAAAGGAACTGAAGGTTGGGCATGGTGCCACCGAGGGGACGACGATGGGACCTGTCACCACTCCAAGAGGCGTTGAGAAGACTCTCCAGCACTTGGAGGACGCAAAAGCCAGCGGCGGACGTGTCGTGCATGGTGGCAAGAAGCCAGATGGCCTGTCAGGCTACTTTTTAGAGCCTATCATCGTGAGCGACATGACGGAGGGCATGTTGGCGGCACGCGAAGAGACATTTGGACCCATGTGCGCCCTGTATAAGTTCTCGACCGAGGAGGATGCCGTCCGGATGGCCAATGACACTAGCATGGGCTTGGCCAGTTACTTCTTCACCAAGAACGTCGACCGATGCTGGAGGCTCCTTGAGAACCTCGAGGCCGGTATGGTGGGGGTCAATAGCGGTAACATGAGCGCAGCCGAATCACCGTTCGGAGGCATCAAGATGAGCGGTTACGGAAAAGAGAGCGGCAAAGACGTGGCCGTTGAGGAGTACTTGATTACCAAGACCGGCACGATAACCGTCGAAGGGCACTTCTGAGGAATGTCAAGTTATGAGAAAGTCATGTAGTGGATCATGAGTAATGTCTTCGTATCATTGGACTGTATGTACGTCCACGTGTGAGCGGCGGCGATTCGACATCCATGCCCTCGCAGAGAGAAGCAAACGGAAGCAAGAAGACTGAAGACCAGCTGCTCACAAATAGTTCATTGGATGATGCCTAGAACATGTTAGACGTTTGCACACGCATTGCGATGACACGTTCTCTTCTACCGTTCAAACACAAATGCGAAATACATAGCGGATTTCTAGACGCCAACGAGTGACTGTATCGAAGGGTTGTGCGCGTTGCAAGGACAAGCTCCAATACATGCCATTAGGCAAATAGACTGCTGGTGGTAAGCCGTCGAAGCCTATGCGCCTCAAATTTCGTGTTCATATCTCGCTTGATAGTTGCATGGCTGGTTCACGATTGGAGATCTTCTTGCCAATGATCGCTAAAGCTCTTTGAGCTCCGAAGTCTCGTATTGTAAAGAAACCAGTCGAGTCCACTCCTCGGTCAGGGCTGGGATAAAGCATCTGTACGAATTCCATTGGAACCTGCCGTGGCGTCTACGGAGACATACCTAGCCCCTATTTCTGAGCGGAGCCATTGGGCAGCGTAGCCGTCAGAATCAGCTGTTCTCTGAGATATTAGGTGGGTGTGCTGGGAGTCATGATTGCTCGAGGACGCATGAGACGACTCCTCTTGGCGCCAAGAATACCAAAAGAGTTCGCATCCAGATAAGCATGTCAAAAGTTAACGAAAAAACTTCTTGCCATACAGCGTTGCGCAATCGCATACTAGGCTGGACTATCATGGATAAAGATTCCGCAGAGTTCGCAACGAGAGACTTTGAGTGGAATTGGGAACCCTACGCCTTGTTGTTATCATCACTCGCTTAAACCTTGAAGAGTCGCAAGCGGAACGAAGCGGGCAACTCGTGGGCTAACCGCGACGGAAGTGCTTAAATGTGAAACATTCCGGCATGTCCAGGGCGCGGGCGGAGCAGTGTCCGTTGCGGCGCAGTTACAGAGTGCAGCATTGATCGTGCTTCCGTAATCACTTTCCGGGTCACTCCCCGCGCAACGTTGCAGCCTGAAAAGAAGAGGTCAGACCGGGATTGCGCGTTGCCGCAGGCGATGCATTACGACGTGCGAGTAAGAGTATGAGCGAGAGCCTTGGGCCAGAAATTCAAAAATCCCTCATACAAACTTCCACCAAGCTAGACCTGATCGAGGAGACGTTTTTACCTATACAGGGCTAGTGTTGGTTGTAAGCTTGATCTCGGATTGCCGGTTGCGGTAGCTCACTAGCGACGGGAAACGCTCATTGCGGAGACAGACTCTAGAGTAACAGGCCGAAAAAATGTGGGGTCGACCTTCCTTCCTCTTCGTATGAAGCAGCAGTCTTGGCCTGCATTTACTTGACAGAAGTGATCGGCCTGCCAGGCCTGCCGTACTCGTCAGTAAAAAGCTCCACCAGGTCGCATTTTCGCTCGTGTTGGGGCGAGTGTGCCGATGATGACCCGACCACTCTTTCGCGGATCTTTTCGTCTGATTAACTATCCCATTGCTCCATTGCTCCATTACATCCTGCCATCTTCTTGACCAGCGCTTGGTAGGCGGGATTCTACAATTCACTTGCGCCACTTATCGCGTTTCGGCTTCGGTGCGGATGCCTTGTTCAACCGAGACATAAGGCAGAGTCGATTGAAACTTCAGCGCGGCTGCGTTCGTTGAGCCATCGTAGCGCAAGATTATTTGGAAACTGGTTTCACTGAGTTAAGCCGTAATTGCAATATGGCGCATTGGTTTTCAAGACAGTCGCTGTGCATGGTCTTGGCGCTTGGCGGCCTTGTTCAGTCACAGCTCACCGTCGACCTCACCAATACCGGTAAGTGAGAGGCTGTCTCGCGCTCGGCCATTGGTATTGAAACTAAAAGTACGACTTGACTCAGATTCAATCAAGTCCGCCGCAAGCACCGTTGCCTATAACATGATGTCAATGTACACCGGAAACCAGAGTGGTCAAACGCCCGGCTTGCTCCCAGGCTCAGGCACCCCGACCGGTTACTATTGGTGGGAAGGAGGTGGCATGTTCGGCGGCTTGATCTACTATTATTACTACACCGGCGACTCGACGTATAATGATGTGACAACTCAAGGGATGCTCTTCCAGGTTGGCGCAGGAAATGACTATGAGCCGGCGAATCAAACCTTCGATCTTGGCAATGACGACCAAGCTTTTTGGGGCATGGCAGCCATGGCAGCTGCTGAATTGAATTTTCCTAACCCTCCCGCCGATCAACCACAATGGTTGGAGCTGGCACAAGCAGTGTACAATAGACAAGTGGTGCGATGGGACAACTCAACGTGCGGCGGGGGTATGCGTTGGCAATACGACGAGCTGAATAATGGGTATGATTACAAGAACTCAATTGCTAATGGATGTTTCATGAATATTGCAGCGAGACTCGGTAAGTCCGCACTCTCAGACCTCTGAACACATACTAATCGCTGTTGGGAACATAGCAAAATATACTGGCAATCTAACTTATGCTGAATATGCTGCTCAAACATGGAATTGGGTACGCGACGTTCAATTCATCAACGATGAGTATTTCGTCTACGATGGCGCCAGTGTACCAAGCAACTGCACGGACTTTGACCCGGATCAATGGAGTTATAATGCTGGCGTCTATCTGTATGCCGTTGCCGTGTTATGGAATATTGTTAGTACACTCTTGGCGGCCAATCTCACTCCCGTTCAATATTTTCCTAACGATAGACTTCGCAGACTCAAGAGGACAGCTGGCGAAACGAGACTCAGAATATGATAAATGGTTTGGCTATATTCTTCCCCAACGGCAACCAGATAATGTCAGAGGTCGCTTGCGAGCCGAGAGCGAACTGCAACACGGATCAACAATCTTACAAAGCCTACTTATCGCGGTGGATAGCGGATACCATAAAAGTGGCCCCTTGGACATCCGGCCAGTTGCTGCCGTATCTTCAAAAGTCTGCTCAAGCTGCAGTCCAGACGTGTACAGGTGGCGCGACTGGCAACTTTTGCGGTTTGTCATGGATAGAGGAAAAGTTTAATGGAAACCCGGGAATAGGGGAGCAACTTGCAGTCATGGAAGTCTTGCAAGCGAATCTCCTTAATCTTGTGGCAGGGCCAGCAAATCAGACCGGGGGCACTTCGCAGGGCAACCCCAGCGCTGCGACTGGATCAGATCCTAATCAGGGCACTGGACCGATACAGCAGACTCTGGCCACGACAGCTGACAAAGTTGGCGCCAGTATTCTCACGGTCCTGGTCTCTTGCGCTATCTTGGGGACGGCTGCATTCATGATCATTTGATGTATTACGACTTCATGTTCTTTTGATATCCATTCACGCATACTGGGGAACGGTTTGGGATTGGCTCGATGTCGGAAAACCACTATGTATCTCCATATACCTGTAAAGAGAAGGCTGGCAGAAGGAGCTACATTAATGAAATATAAATCACGATCGAAAAACCATGACTAAATCGTATACCCACGACCATTCTTCGATACTTTTCTTGGCCTTCGCATATGCTCATGTAGACCTTCTAGAATAGCAACCATCGCCATCATCTTTCGAACGTGCACCATACTCGAATTCAGCTGTGTCTCCTTTAAGAATTGTTTCGCTTCAGCTGTAATTATTTCATCGATATGTTCGACTCGCCAGGAGAGCGTCTTCCATCAAAACAACATCCGCCAAAGCATTGACGTCATCGGAATTTTTCCTCAGGCCGGCATCGCTCAACAACGGGCTCGTTAAGATCAGTCTGGGCCCTCGTCCCAGCTCAAAATAGAATCACGATACTCGTGCTCTAGTAGCTAGCACCACTATCTGTGTACCAAGCAAGGCTCCCGAATCGCTTGCCTCGAGTACTGAGGTCGTCGTCAACGCAGTACGCGGCATCCGCAGGAGATATCCGGAGGCCTTAGGCCGACCTATCAGGCACGCCATTCTCGCGAAATAAATTTTGCCCGGCAAGCGTACGGGGTGGTCAAGAAGGCTGGAATTGAGAGTGCCTAGGAGGCCTTTTTCTTGGGGGCCTAGAGACCTAGAGGCCAAACAGAAGCCCACGCGAATCCGGTACTTTTAGCTTTTGGTATCTCTTCAGAACATAATGGAGTCCAAAAAGTCCACAGCTTGAGAACTTGGCCATAAAAGATCACCGAGGGCATTGATTTCAACGGTTGGCTTCACACTGGTGGGTCGTGTGCCGACGCATGACGCATGGCGACCGACAGCCATGGTGACGGAGACAGCCATCAGGACGAAGCGCATGAAGAAACCCCAACAAGCGTCGAGCAACAGCCACAAGAAATGCACCATGCAACAATAGAAGACTTGCCGTATGAGATTCTAGAATACATTCTTGCATGGACAAACGATTCCCCACCTGTGATCAAAGGGTCCGCTCTGAGGGCTACTCGAGCGTGGATCCGCCGCAGAGCCGCTCGGCAGCAGCTCACGGAGATCCTGGAGAACCGACCGAACGCGGCTCCAGCTACCAGTACATGCCAGGAGAGTAATGACAAGAAGCATGATGATGACGAGAAGCCGCCAGTCACACACAACTCCGACGACTTACCGCCGCCGGATCCTTCAACGATGCAAGCTCTGAGACACTCATCCAGGGCCATGCACGAGATGCTGCCCAACCCATGGCGCGATATCCATAGTACAGATTTGATAGCAATGCGGCAAAGTTGGCAACAATGGCATGCATCTGTGAGATCAGTGACCTCCTCGGCAGCTCAAGATGGCAGCACTTCGCATACCAGTCGCGGATACTCCATAGATTCTGGCAACAATACAATGGGACTGCGGATGAGCAACGCTCCCTGGACGCTCCCGGTGGGCCGGCGCGAGGCGGAGCAGCGTAAGAGGGCAATATTCGACTTAGAACGTTGGGCTTGTTACGGTGGGCGACCGCTCGCTGATGATCAGGTCAACCCAAAAACTTCAGATCATTTTCGGTGCAACATTCGTCCGAAGTATCTACTCGCGTGCAATAGCTGTGTCATGCTGCGACCGATAAGATGCTTCGCGGTGTCGCAGATCACAGGCAGCAAAGCCAGAGGAGGCCCTGATGCCGCAAGCCGGTACTGTATCGAATGTGGGATCGTACAGAAAACATATGCGCGAGGTGAGCTGCTTCGCTTCAGGGACCTGATCAGCAAAACATCCTCCCAGGCAGATGTAGACTCTCAACCGATCGAGCAAACTAAAGTCGGGATTGTATGCTCGCGCTGCGAGAAGTGGACGGTGTGCGAGGGAGGAATGATGGACCAACAAGTAACGAGAAGGCTCTGTTCAAATTGCCATGAGTATCGACGGCCGGGCAGTCGCTTCGGCCCAGTGGTGGGATCATTGCATCGCTAGTAATCTGAGGTTCATCAAAGGCATCCTAGGGATTCTCGCCTGTTTTGCTCTTGCCACCATGTGCAGTCCAATCCAGCCAGCTTCCAGGGTACTCTGATATCTTCTTGAAACCGCCTTGCTCCGCGATTGTCGCGGATGCATGACTACGGACGCCGCTCTTGCAGTAAAAGATGACCTCCTTGTCTTTCGAAGGCTGGTCAAAGCCATATTTGTCTTCGAATTCCTCGGGAGACCGCAATAGGGCTTCAGGGTCTGACTTGACGGGTATGTTAACGGCAGTCGGAATGTGGCCGGCGGTGTATTCGGAAGGCTCGCGAACGTCAATGAGAATACGATCTGGATCTGGTGTAGAAGAGAGCTTCGAGACCTTTTTGATAATGCCAGTCAGCCTCTATTAGGATTGCAAAAATTTTCACGGCGAAGTACCTCATCAAATTCGTACACCTCGCGTACTGGCTTTGACGTTGAGTGAAGTGTACGAGCTTGGCGAAGTCTCCGCGCTGTCATGCAAATGTTTGTTGCGGGAGCAATCGCTCTGGCTGATCCAGAAGTACAAGGACTTGTTGAGTCGCCTTGAGGTCTCTGGGACCAGTTATGTGAACTTGTTGAAACAAAACTCCTGCGGTGCCTCGCAACTGGTAGGATATCAGATCGCGTCGTTATGGGGAGAGATCGAGATGCATTGAGACAGAGGCGAATGGACGATGTAGATCGAGTGATAGCCATTGATGGCTTGTTTTTGGAGTTTTATGTAGATTCCTTATCACGATTGTGTTTGTGGGAGACTCTTCCGCCGTTCAACGTCTGGATGAGAGAAAAGGTCGGGGTATTGTGGCTGAGGAGCCGCTGACGTCCCTCTGCCAAACTCAGCTGAAGCGTAAAGCCGAATTCTAGATCAGCCACATTCAGCCTGCTTCATCATTATCAACTGACCTGGAAAGATACCTGGTTAAGATGAGAGCCATTTAATGGGGCAGCAGATCAGCGGGCATCGTGACCTCCAGGAAGACAATTGAATAGCTAAGTCAAGTATCTATCTCCAGTTTCGTAGAGGTGAGATTGTCAGGCGGATCGTGAGGCCATTGTTTCAATATCACCTCAGTGAATGGAGGCACGCTGTTGTCATCGTCCGTCTTTACTGTCGTGACGATCCCCATGGTCTCTATGACTCGCACGTGAGGAGCAGTCGTGCAAATTCGAAACAGTCCAGAACACGAGAAGGCCGTAGACGCTGCGTCAAGTCGTTGGCCGAGCAGATCAAACTGGCAATCGCTCGAAATTTTCTTGCGGCTGCTGAGGTACACTTGCAGTGGTCAATATGGCTTGTTGCAGATAAAGGGATTGGGGAGATCAAATTGGGTGTATCTTCGCCTCTTCGCAAGACGGTCTATTATCGGTCCTTCTACTCGAGCACTCATGCAGCCAGCCTAGTCGATTTGGACGCGCAACAGGCAGGCAGTACACTAGCCACCCCTTTTCTTAAAGTATCTGGCGCCGAATTAATCCTGACCTTCAATGATGCTGTGCGAATGGGCGACGAATAGGCCGCGGCAGCTCGCCAGCAGCAACCTGACATCTATGAAGGTCGCAGCAAGCATGCGAAGCACGATGCAGCTCATAAAAAATGCTTCGGGTAAAAGCGATATTGAGGATTCGCAAACGCCCTCGCATGCATCAGTTGATTTGATTATGCAAAGATTGAGAATTTAGTTATACCTGAATTCAAGCTTCACTAAGGCACTTCGCGCCTATCTGCCGCGCATTGACGGATCGCTGCTGACCGCGCTCCAGCTACTAGCCACGCTGACCACGTCATCCACAACATGGGTATTGCCACTGCCATAACCCACTGCCTGCTCGACTTCCATGGGGTCCATGTCCATGTCCATGTCCTCGTTCAAGTCCCGAGCGGCACTGACCTCTGACATCGTCTCGGTGCCATCGTCAGTGAGGGCATCGAGGTGGTCGAAGCTGAGATCGCTGCCGGCCATAGAAGCCGTCTTGCTCGATGGATGACGTGCCTGGAAAGGTTCCGAGAGGCGCTGTCTCTCTGACGGCTGAGCATTCTGCCAAGCTTCGATATCAAATTGCTTCGAATCCGACTGCGATCCGACAGTCTCTGGAAGAGCTGAAGCAGGTTGGCTGGAAGCCGACTCAAATAGCACATCGCTATCATCCTGTTCAGAATCCATGCGGTCACTGAAATACTCTCTGAAATCAGATTGTCTGTGAGTATAGGGTGTGAGAGACACAGGGGTGGTCGGGGTTAAAGGAGCGGAGGTCGTGGAGGGCTCTGAAGCAGTATCTATCTCTTCAGCAGCTGACTTGGGAAGGAGCCTTTCTTTGGAGTCATTGTCAAAAGGTTGGGATAGTGTATTTGTCTCGGAGCCTTGTCCAGGATCTATTGCCACTTCAGGTCGTCTCCTCTTCCGTAGCCCTTGAGCTTGTGATCGATCATCCAGCTGTATAGATCCTGCTTCGCCGTTCAAACTGTCCACCTCTGATGTTTTGCGACGACTATCGCGTCTTGGTGGCCAGCCCTGGGGACCGGAGCCTATCGGAGCTTCTCTGGCCCTCCGTCTTCTTCCCTCTGGTGTGATGCCGTTTGATAAATCGTGCCAGGCGGCAGCGCCGTCCTTCACCCTTTCGTCCAGCCACTTCCGAAATGGTTCATGCTCATAAAGGGCTATGCCGACAGCGACGGCAATGCCGCCGACAATGATAACGCCTGCAATGTGTCGAGTCAGCCCCAGTGCTGCCTACAAGCCTTGTAGGGGCGACATGCTCCGCTGTACCTTTGGCGGCTAGTGGTATAACCATGGATTCTTGATTTACAAGGAGAGATCCGCCGTGCGGAAGTTTTTCGGTTTAAGTTAGGTTGTTGTTAGATTGAAAAATGCGATTTCAGAGAAAGTGTATGCAGGCGAATGAATATTATATGTGCCAAAACGTCAACGATGTTTAAGGTAAGATACATTAGCGGGGAAACTGAGCACCGCGGACCCAGTGGCGAGGGCATGCAGCTAGCACAGCCACATGCGAAGGGCGGAAACTCCATGCTGTTACTACAAGTGGCCCAGCTTCAATTCCCGTCCTGACGTATGAGCCCCATTGTCCGCAATCGTCGACAATTTATGCCTCACAAATCCAACGTGGCCTGACTTAGTCGAATGTGGAAGACGTATGGTTCTCTATCCGTCGACACACTCGTCCGCGATATGTAATTTTGCTTTACCGTTGTTCAGTACCTTAAGCCACGTTCGACATTGTCGAAGCACCCAGATGCCATAGAGGCAAACACAAGAATCGAAACGAGAAAAACTCCTGCCAGTGAGACGCCGTCCAACCGTTACTTATCTACTCGTGAAGCTGGCCAGCTCTCTGCGTCAGGAAGCTTAAATACACGTATCAAACAGCCGTACGTGCACGCTTCGTTTCAAATGCTCAGTCGTTGTGACAGTTCCACTATGCAAGATACCCTAGCTCTCCGTCATCAAGTCGTTCGAGATACTCCTTCTCAAGTAGAATGTCAATGCACTTCTTGATATCCTGGACATTAGGCTTGAAGCGTTGACTGATCTGTTGGATCGTCTCTTGCTGGAGAAGCGTGTGCTTAAGCTTCTTGCGGGACTTCATGATCCGCACAATCGCGGACTGGATCAGCAACTTTCGATCTTCTTCGATTGTCTTGTGTGTGTCCTCAACCTCAGCCTTGGTCTCGGACTTGATGCTGACTTGTAGGTTGACTTTTGGTTTCTTGGCCTTGAAATTGAGATTGAGTTTGTACTTGGTTCCACTCTCGGGCTTGCCGTCCTCGGGTTGGGCCAGAAGAACTTTGGCTTTGACGCACACAGCGATCGAGGGATCCAGTGTTTCCTTGCTCAGACCGGTTGCAGCAGCCATCTCATCATATGTCACCTCGTCGCCTTCCTCCTTGTTGAACAGCAACAGAATGGCCATCTGGTAAGTAGACACTGAAAAGGTGATGGGGACCTTGTTTGCGGCTTTGGTGTAATTGGCGCGAACGTCACCTTTGCATAGTTGCCACAGCCATGTCAGTTTTCGGCCTGAATGTTTGGATGTGTAAAATGTTTGGAAGCGTTCGTAGGTTTTAACGATTTCGTGTGGAGGTGTGAACGGAGTGTTTGGTGGGTTGAGTGGCCAGAATCCGGTGCCAAGGATGCTGTAAGTGGCGTCCACGGCACTCTTGCGATCAATTGAGAGAGTTCTGTCCTGATAGTCCTTGAACGAAGCATTCAAATCCTTGGAAATCTGCATGTCCTGGAACATCCTCTGCAGTTTGTTTGTGTATTCAAAACCACAAGCTTCTTTCAACTTGCTGATCATGTTCGTTTCGGCATCGTCCGAAGCGGAACCGGTGTTCACCAAGCGTCGAGCAAGGTTGCGCGAGTAGAATTTCTGGAAGACGTCCTTGTCGTCAATGTACTTGAAAATTGTCATGATGTCGTTCAAATGCTTCTCAAGCTCGTGCTCTTCCGCGTTCTGTGCCGTTTTCTTGAGAAGCGTGTCTGCATACTTGGCCAGCAGCTCCGGGGACTTGCTACTGGCTCGATCACACACCTGTACAGAAACGTGTGAGTAACAATTCTGAGTTCTTGGTGCCAAAATGCAAAAGAACTGACTTTGTTGTGGTTGACAAATTGTCTGCAAGCGCTGTCAAGAGATCGTACGAACTCGGATTCCCCAGCAAAAGCACGCTGGACAAGATCCGAGTACTGTGCATGGACCATTAGAAGCGCTTCGACGTAGACCTTTGGCTCTAGGTTCTCGCCCGCTTCACTGCCAACCTTTTCGACCGCTCGTGAGCCCATAGTAATGACATGCTTCTCGAAGCGACTTCGGAGAGGGTCTAAGCCTCCATCAATGCGCTGTAGTAGCTTGTACATTCTGCCAAGGTCTTCGATGCGATCGTTGTTGAGCAAAACGTCAAATTCCTCGCGAAGGATTTGGGAGTGAGCAACGATCAGTGTGTCATTGCAAGCTTTCATCAATGGTGACATGATGGTTGGATGAAGGAACAACGGAACGTGTTCTCTCTCTTCATTTATCCGAGCCTCGGCCTTTTTCATGTATTCAACCACGGAATTGTTAGCCAAGAACTGCTCAGACTCTTTGCTGTAGTAACGACGAGTATCCTCCAAATATGGGTCTTGGAAGTGGACTTTGTAGACTTCCAATGTGCCCTTCAGTGAATCGGTCTCGTCAATGCCGAGCGCCACGAATGAATCGACAACGTATTTGATCTGAGCGTGATCGATCGCTTCGCCATCACGCTGTCTTTCTGTGAGGGCAAGCACAGCTTTCATCACAGTCTTCTGTGTATGTTTGAACATATCTTGACGCCATCTCACTAGATGGAGTGTATAGACGTCGTATACGTTCTTTTTCCCTTCATCCATCTCACGTTTCACCCAGTGGCGGTTCAAGTATCGGAAGATGTGATTCACATAGGTGGCAGCGGTAGTGTAGCGCTTCCATTCCTTGATGTAATAAGTCAGGAGAGCTTCGTCACCCAGAGAGTGGGCACCGTCAAGAACGAGCTGCAGATGGCCGTTGAGATATTCAATCAAGTGGTTGTACAGGCCTTCCCCAAGCAAATTGGCGCCTCGTCCAGAGGTAGAGGCGGACAAGGCAGTTTGGGAAGAAGCGCTGGACGGTTTGGGGGACGTGCAGAAGTCGTGGACGGCGGTGTAGAGTTTCATGTAGGTTGCCATATCTATGCCTTCAGTCAACTTGGTCATGACCTGCTCGATTCCCTTCTCCAGCACCGTCCAAGTCTGAGCATTAGACATGCTCGACTTGGTGAAGCCGGCAGACTTCTCGGACGGAGCCATGTTGCAGGGGAACTGCTTGCGTCGATTCTTTCAGGAAGGGCGTGTTGTTCAGCTAAAAGTGTCAAACATTGATGGATGACTCAATTTCGTCTGTGCAGCAAACCAGTGGCTCTTTCGCCGCTTTTAGAAGGAACGCGAGAGACGGCGTAGATAGAAGCGGTTGTCTGGTGCGGCTGTTTGTTGCAGTGTTCAGCCAGATCTTCGGGCTCAATGGTTTTCGCGGCGGAGAGAACAACTTGATCATGTACGAGGGCCTGAAATCATGCCAGACATGATTCTCCGTGAACGTATCCACAAGGCATCTCTGGCGTTTAGTGGCCTTGCGGTATTCAGGCAGAACGCTCCCTCAAACTATGGAGTCATAATTGCCACCGCCTCCTAAGAGCGGCTGCCTCATAGGGCGGCTGTGTCGCTCACGCGATTCCGGCGTTAGCGGGCCGCCAAACCGCCGCTTACCGAAGCAATAGCAGTTCAGCTGCAAAGCAATACAAATTAGGTGGAAACATCTTTGCATAATGCGCGTATTGACATCGTGCACCCGCATTTCCTTAACAGACTTACACTTGTCCTGAAAATATTCTTAAAACCAAAACCAAAGATTCGAATGTCAATCATGCGGAAATAAACCTTCGCACACCACTGACCCGAGTCAATCCTGATACTGAAGTTACTGGTCTCTCCGCTTGGCTGCGCGAGCCCCAAATCATAGTTTGTCCTGGATGGTTTGTCAGTCCTCGCGGTTCGGAAATACTGTCATCTTCCAGTGCGAACGCATCTCGGCTCAGAACCACACTTACGGCCAAGCCGAGTTCCGCACACGGCGGCGACGAAATGCACTTCCCCCTATTATCCAGCGTCCTACTCCTCCTGTCCTCAACAGTCGCCAATGCTCACGCAAAGGCTCGAGACTACGACAAGTACGACTACTACGCCGTACATATCCGATCGGGCTCATCGCCAGATGAAGTAGCGTCGCATCTTAGCCTTGACGTAGAGGGAAGTCTGGGTCATCTACCAGATCATTACATTTTCCGAGACTCACGCCGGGAGCATGACTTTGTCGGAGATACGGTGAAATTGCACAAGGCACGAAAGAGGAGGAGAGATGTGGGATACCACAATGACATATTAGACGGAATACAGTACACGCAGAAGCAGAAACTTCGACAGCCTTGGGCCAAACGAACAATACCTCCCCTGGAAGGTCTCTCAAGTCGGCAGTCCCCTGGCACAGGTTCCCAGACCGGAACGCCAGCAGAGCAAAATCTTGCGAGACTCAAAGCGATACAAAAGAATACCATGGACGCGTTAGGCATTGCTGACCCGATCTTCCCTGAACAATGGCATCTATTCAATCCCATCGAGGAGGGACACGACATAAATGTAACGGGCGTTTGGCTTAACGGGATCACGGGCAAAAACACCACGGTGTGTATCGTGGACGATGGTCTTGATTTGGATAGCGAGGACCTGAAAGCCAATTATTTCGCTGAAGGCTCTTACGACTTTAATGACGACTCTCCAGACCCGAAGCCACGACTGGCTGATGATACACACGGAACCCGCTGCGCTGGCGAAGTTTCTGCAGTCAGAAACGATGTATGCGGGGTAGGCGTAGCTTATGATTCGAGAATCGCTGGCGTACGGATCTTGTCGAAACCTATCTCGGACGCTGACGAGGCTGCTGCTATGACTTATGGTATGAATGTCACGCAAATCTACTCATGCTCTTGGGGCCCTGTGGATAACGGGCAGGAGATGGGCGCTCCGAGCGTCTTCATAAAGCGTGCGATGCTTGGCGCGATCCAGCAAGGGCGCGATGGCAAGGGATCGATATATGTTTTCGCGGCCGGCAACGGTGCTGCCAGTGACGATAACTGCAACTTCGACGGCTACACGAATAGCATCTACAGTGTCACTGTCGGAGCGATCGACCGCCAAGGAAATCACCCGTATTACTCAGAAAAATGCTCGGCGCAGCTTGTTGTAACCTATTCGAGTGGTGGCACGGATGGGATTCACACGACCGATGTGGGCGCACGTGCTTGTTATAACAAGCATGGCGGAACCTCAGCCGCTGGCCCGCTGGCCGTGGGCATCTATGCGCTTGTTCTTGAAATCCGGCCAGAGCTTACTTGGCGTGATATTCAGTGGCTGACGGTTGAAAATGCCGTGTATCTCGACAATACGGGGGATGATTGGCAGGAGACATATATCGGAAGGAACTTTTCGCATCAATACGGATACGGTAAACTTGACGCGTGGCAGGTCGTTGAGGGCGCCAAGTCGTTCCAACAGGTGAAGCCCCAAGCATGGTATTTTAGCCCCTGGCAGCATATCCGCCACACAATTCCGCAAGGCGACCAAGGTCTACACAGTACGTTCACTGTGACTCCAGATATGGTGAACGCAGCGAATCTAGAGCGTATCGAGCATGTCACTGTCACGATGAACGTCAATCACACGAGACGCGGCGATCTCAGCGTAGAACTCCTGTCTCCAGAAGGTATTACAAGCCACCTGAGCACAGCTCGCCGCAGCGACAACTTCAATGGCGGATACGAAGACTGGACGTTCATGTCAGTTGCTCACTGGGGAGAACCCGGTACGGGCGAGTGGACCCTCATCGTCAAAGACACGATCGAAAATGAGCACAACGGCACGTTCATCGATTGGAAGTTGAATCTATTTGGTGAATGCATTGACGCCGAAAGTCAAACGCTATTACCGTTGCCCAACGAAGACGACGATGCGGATCACGATCGCGAGGATGGAGTCGTGTCTACTGCCAGCGTAGTGGCTACTTCTCATGCACCAGATCCTGGCCCGAACCCCACAGATCATCCTGAGCGCCCTGTGAACCAAAAACCTACAGAAAATCCGTCAGCAACCGCGACTACAACCACCTCTTTCGAGCAGCCTTCTCTTGTCACGGGGGCCCCGACAGCGACATCATCAGCTTCTGCAGACCAGGATGAATCGACTGAATCTTCCGCACCCGAGGCGTTTCTGCCTTCTCCCTTCCCTACATTTGGAGTCTCAAAACGAACACAGATTTGGATCTATCTTGCCTTGGCGATCATACTCGCATTCTGTATGTCTTTGCTCGTTTACTGGTTGGTGCAACGCCGCAAACGTCAACGCAGCTCGAGAGATACATATGAGTTTGATGTGCTTGGCGATGAGGACGAAGATGATGATTTCCAAGACGGAAATGGTGATGCTGGGGCCAGAAGGAGTCTGATGAACGGAAAATCACGGAGAGCCAAGAAGAGGGCGGGCGAGCTGTACGATGCATTTGCCGGTGAGAGCGATGAAGAGATATTCAGCGACGACGAGCGATACCAGGACGAAGGCAGTGACGATCAACAGTTAAACGAGAAGCATGAGCATTTCGGCCGATCGAACTCATAGTTTAGCCTTTCGAGGCGTGTAACGGCAGCTTAGTACATAACATATCCTGATAGAGAAGTCATGTCTAAGACTTTGGCTCATAATTGGGTCTTTTGATGTGAATTTGGACAGCTAGCTCATCCTTTAGCACGGAAACTGGTCATGGCCCACTTGATGGTCTTATTTGCAATGATGGCTTTCCGGTACAGTCTTATCTGCGGTCTGATATAATTCACCCCACCGCAGAGCGGATCCAGCACATTGTAAGCTGCAATAAACGCTTTTCCACTTTGGATGTTGAATACGCTTCGTGTCTTAGGGCCCGCTGTCGATGCACGTATCACGACGCGTGACATCATCACTCACGCGTCCTAGAACAGCACCGCGTCCAGAACCATTTCAAAACCTAATCTGGTAAATAATTCCATGCAATGACGCCCATATTCAAATCATTGCAATTACAAGCACATTTTGTTCCCTACAATTACGGGATCCATTTGGTTGAATTTCAAGTATCAAGATATACCCGCGCCGACTTAATGTTTGAAAGGGTCTCCTAAAGCTATGGCTTCAAGCGATACCAAAGACACTCCTGCATCCACCCCTCCTACAGATGCCACGGACGAACTCGCAGATCGAAAGAATGTCAACGACGAAGCGAATCTCAGCATCTCGAAGACCATGCGCGAAGAGGAGGAACGTATGGGAATAGATAGTCGCAGGGACGAAGCGGCCCGAGAGAAGGCAATGGCCAAGCAGAGGCAGAAAGACCTCAAGAGCGGCAAAGGAGAGATCGACAAGAAGTACAAGGCATTGGAATATCTTCTTAGCCAAAGCAAGGTAGGCGCACGGAGTGTTTGCGGTCTACGACGGGCGTTAATTTTCGTTTAGCTTTATTCAACGATCATGCTTTCCCAGATCACCAAACAAGAAGAGGTGGACAATGCCAAGGATGAGAAGGCGCAGAAACGAGCACAGAAGAGAGAAGAGAAGGCGGAAGAGGCAGCACAAGAGTCGCAAAAACAGCGAACTACGCGCGCTTCAAAGACCCTCAAGACCTCATCTGAAGAGGTGACAGCGTCTGAAAAGATTTCGCCAAAGAAGTCTCGCAGTCGGCCAAAGGGCAGTGGCGATCAGCAAAAGCTATCAAGGTTTTTCAGTAAGCAACAGCTGGAAGACCATAAACAAGAAGGCAAATCGCTGCAGGAACAGCTGCAGAGTGCTGCTGCAGCGCAAGAAGACGAGGACGGTATCAAAGCGACAGATATTGGTGTGCAAAACCTGAGATCTGCTCGACAACCTGATCTGGTCTCTGGCGGCATGATGCGTGGATATCAACTTGAGGGCCTGGAATGGCTTACATCACTGTATGAGAACGGTTTGAATGGCATATTGGCTGATGAGATGGGCTTGGGTAAGACAGTCCAGACAATTTCGTTTCTCGCCTTTCTCCGTGAACGAGGCGTCAACGGCCCTTTCCTAATCGCGGCACCGCTCAGCACTACTTCAAATTGGGTTGATGAATTTAAGCATTGGACTCCGAAAATTCCCGTGGTATTGTACCATGGCTCGAAGCAAGAGAGGGAAGAGATCCGAAGAAAGCGGCTGCGGAACCCAGGCTCCCTCGAATTCCCTATCGTCTGCACCTCGTACGAGATTTGCATGAACGATCGTAAATTCTTGGCGCACTACGGATGGAAATACATCATCATCGACGAGGGTCATCGAATCAAGAACTTGAACTGTCGCCTGATCCGCGAGCTGCAAAGCTACAACTCCGCAAACCGTCTCCTCATCACCGGTACTCCTCTCCAAAACAATTTAGCCGAATTGTGGAGTTTGCTGCACTTCTTGATGCCGCAAATCTTCAACAACTACGAAAGCTTCGAAAGCTGGTTCGATTTCTCTGCTCTGAAGGACCGCGACGGTTTCGAGCAAATTATCACAGAAGAACGAAAGACAAATTTAGTCAGCAGTTTACATGCTATTCTCAAGCCGTTCCTGCTGCGTCGTGTAAAAGCGGACGTCGAGAAGGGTCTCCCGAAGAAGCGCGAGTACGTGTTATATGCGCCGATGACAACCGAGCAACGAGAGCTATACCACGAGATCCTGGATGGCTCAGCTCGAAGCTACTTGGAAAACAAAGTCTTCGACACGATCAGTGCCCGTAATAGCGGAACAGCTTCTCCCAATAGTATCAAGTCAGCCACCAGCGCCAGCAAGAAACGTAAAGGGGCGCCAACGTCGTCGGGGATTGCAACACCGAACAAGTCGTTTAAAGGAAGCCGAGACTCGACGCCCGCCGGCAGTGTGCGAGGGAGTCGGAAGGCCAAAAAGGGAGCCAAAAGTTATGAAGAAGTGAGCGACGCGGCCTTTTTCAGAGAGCTCGATCAACAGCCGGACAACGCTTCCGCCGACTCAGAAAGTGACGCAATGAACGAAAGACAGACGACCCTTGCTCTGGCGAAAAAACATGTTGCTCAAAAGAAGCTTCAAAATCCTATCATGCAGCTGCGGATGTGTTGCAATTCTTCGCATAACTTTTATGATCCTTTTCCCTCTGCGTACATACAATCCGGCTCTACAGACGTGGAGGACGACATTGATGCCAGTGTGCTCATCAAAGGCAGCGGCAAGATTCAACTTCTTGACCAGTTGCTGCGGGCATTGCTTGATGCGGAGGCAGGTCACAAGATTCTGATATTCTCCCAGTTCAAGACGACTCTCGATCTCCTGGCTACGTATGTCGAGTCATACCTCAATGAACCTTGCTGTAGGATCGACGGATCGATCGCCGCAGCCGATCGTCAAGAGGAGATCCGACTCTTCAATACTTCGGACACGCACCGCATTTTTCTCTTGTCTACGCGTGCGGGAGGTCAAGGCATCAATTTGGCCTCGGCAGACACTGTGATTTTGTTTGATAGCGACTGGAATCCTCAGCAAGATCTCCAGGCACAAGATCGAGCTCACAGGATCGGCCAGCGCCGCAATGTGATCGTGTATCGCATGGCAACCCGCGGGACCGTCGAAGAGATGCTGCTCAGCAAAGCGGAAGGCAAGCGCAGACTGGAGAAGCTCGTCATCCGAAAGGGAAAGTTCAAGGACTGGGCCAACGAAAAGCGGCGATCGAGCGGCCGTGCAAACAACAAGCGCTCACAGGCAGACGATGAGAGCGGCCTCGATCAGGGCGATGAAGCGGAAGAGAACGACGATGAGGTGGGCGGGATTGAGCAATTGCGAGAATTGCTTGGAGCTGAAGACGGCAAACGAATGGATTTCGGGGACGAAAACAACGACTCCGCCGCCGCTGCGAGCCCGTCCAAAACCAAAAGTAATAAAAAGCGGCAGTACGCTTCGCGGGATGGCAACACTGCGTCTAGGGCCAGGAACCTCCTGAGCGAAGCCGACCTGGCCGCGCTCATCGACCGCAGCGACGCGGCCTACACAAAGGCTGCCGAGGACGTCAAGAGCCAGTCGAGCGCAAACAACCAAAGGGGCCATTCATCGAGCGCGTCGCAGGGCATCTTCAAGAGCGTCGAGACCATCAAGAACTCCGAGGGCGGGCTGCTGGACGGCCTCGCCTAGAGCTTGATCTTTGTTGAGCGAGCAGTGGACGCAGACAGGAGCGAAGCGTGGTTGGTTGAGGAACATATAGCAATTGTCTGAAAATCTATCGCATATGCCGCCGGTAGCATCAAAAAACCCCACCCCTCCTCCCTCTCTCCCTCTCTCTGGCTCGCGTTGCGCGTGGCTGTCTTGTCCAACAAATAAAGAGTACCAGGATCTTCAGCAATTAACCAAAAAAAAAAGCAACGACAGAGTCTCTGATTCGCGGCGGCCTCGCTAAATGTACAGTCGTGTTCTTCTCCCCTCCTCTCGGTTGCTCTGTCTATGATCTCTGTGCTCGCTCTCGCGCTGTCTTGCTTGGCAGTCGACCTCTCAGAGCTTGTCGATCACGGCAGCCGCGTACTCGTGCGTCTTGGCGTGGCCGCCGAGGTCGCCCGTGATTGTCTTGCCCTCAGCCAGCACGGTGAAAATGGCCTTTTGTATCCGATCGGCGTGGTCGAACAGACCCATGTGTTGCAGCATCATGATGGACGACAGCAGCAGCGCAGTTGGGTTTGCCAGGCCTTTGCCGGCAATGTCCGGCGCGCTTCCGTGCACGGCTTCGAAGATGGAGCACTCGTCTCCGATGTTACCTGAAGGCGTCAATCCCAAACCACCGATCAAGCCCGCGCACATATCAGACAGAATGTCTCCGTAAAGATTAGGCATGACCAACACCTTGTCTTTGTATGGATCAGGGTCGGTAACGATCTTCAAACAGGTGTTGTCAAGGATCTCCGTGTCGAACTCGACGTTCGGGAAGTCCTTGGCGACGTTTCTAGCAGTCCGCAGGAATAGACCGTCGCTCATCTTCATGATGGTCGCCTTGTGAACTACTCGGACCTTTGGCTTGCCGACGTCTTGCGCGTACTGGAAGGCGAACCGCAGGACCCGTTCAGAAGCCTCTCTCGTAATAAGCTTGATACTTTGCACGACACCATCCACGACCACGTGCTCAATCCCCGAGTACTCTCCTTCGGTATTTTCACGGATCAACACGGTGTCGACGTTATCGTATGGTGTCTTATAGCCAGCGATAGATTTGCACGGACGCACATTGGCGAAGAGGTTGAATGTCCGGCGTAATGTGAGATTGAGCGAGACGTGTCCTTTGCCCACAGGAGTCGCGAGTGGACCTTTGAGCGCAACGTAGTTTCGCATGACTGAGTCAATGGCTTCGTCTGGGATTACTGTACGACCGTCTTTGAGGGTGGGGGTAACATCGACTGGTTCCCATTTGATGGGTGCCTTATGCCATAGTACGAAAATTAGATTCAGGTGTCTCGCATGCATTCTTCGTCAGATCTTCAAGACTCACCCCAGACGCGGCGAAGATGTCCTTTACTGATTGCGATATTTCCGGCCCAATGCCGTCTCCTTCAATCAGTGTAACCGTGTACTTGCCCTACATCCGCGGAGAATTGTTAACCTCAACACTCCATAGTGGGACAGAAAAGGCTGTTTACGGACATCAGAGCCTTTTTGGCCTTTGAACTTGGCAACCTTGTCTTTCTCTGGCGTTGTGGAGTACGATTGTGATCTAAGGGCAGTAAGTCGTGAAAATTGAGATTGACTGCAGACAGGCCGAGCTGCGCTGAACGCTTGGCGCGTCGCCAACGCCAAGCACCGCGACTGAAGCATCTTATCGCGAGTCTGAAGCTGCCGTAGTTGTTGTGACGATGATCTAAGAAAAGTAGATCAAGCGTTGGTCACGGCGTAGTCTGCTTGAAGAGCTCCTATACAGCAGTTTGATATCTCTCATTTGCCTGCCCAATGCGGAAGTAAACACGGCTTCAGCCGGATTGACCTCATAACAAATGTGAAACCACATCCAAGCAGGGTAAGCATGGTTTCATTGTCTCTCACTATATTTGAAACACGGTACTTCCAGGAATCTGATAGCGCAAAACCGTCATGGGGTCCTAGTCTTGAAATTTCTATCAACTCATCTTCAAATTTTTAATGAGAGTGAGTACTGCCTCCATCCGCACAGTGATGCATATCGTTCCATTGTTTGTCGCATTCCATGCACAGGTCTGTGTCTAATGAGCTTTAATCTGGAACTCTGCACTAGCACTTGGCTTGCTCAGGATCCATGCTATGCCATCGTTGATCACCTTATCCCACGCGGCGCAAGCAGAAAGCTCATCACCGTAGCGACGGAATCCATGTGGAACACCACGGAAGACGTTGACGTCTGTGGGAACTCTGCGAAGGTCGTCAGTGCTCAAGGGGGAACCCTTATCCAGTATGAGGCGGAAACACCCACCCGTTTTCTGTGAGACGCTTTGCATAGAGCAAACCTTCGTCACGCAACACATCCACGCCAGCTATTCCAAACACCGTCGGCGGGAGGCCTTTCAACTTGTCACCAGGCGTGTTCCCCGGAGCTGCTTTCGGATCGTCTTGAGCGGGAATGCTGGGGAAGAGGAGCTTGTTGAACAAGTCCGCGGTCGTGCGTGGAAGCACTGGAGCAAACTCGTTCTCCACGTACGATGAAGTCTCCCATGACTGCAGTCTCTCTAATTGAGGTCCATAGCAGTCGCTATTTGTTAGGGCCGGGATCATTAGCACTGAACCTATAAGGCTTCCCGATGACGCCGTCTTTTCGCGATGTTTGGTCTGAGCCAAGGCAGCAGATAGCAAACCGCCAGCTGAGATTCCACCGACAATGATCTTTTGGGGATCGATACCCAGCTTCGCGGCATTCTCGAACGCCCACTCGAAAGTGTCTTCAGAGTCGTGCCAGGCTGTTGGATATACGAACTCAGGCGTGTGCCGATAATCAACGTTCAGAACTTTGACTCCCTGAGACAATACGATCCTTGAGCAACCAATATCCTCACTGCCCAGCGAACCAAACAAAAAACCACCTCCATGTAAATGCAGGTAGAGCGGTAATGGCTCTTTTGCTCCTTCTGCTTTGTCTCTAGCAACGTATGTGCGAGCTTTCAATGTTGTACCATCTCTGATTGGTATAGACAATTCTTCCGTTATCAGCTGATGTGCTACTGCTTTGAAGGCTTCTGCGGACGACTTCTCTCGATCCGCATTCACGATCCGCTTTTGCTCATTGACGTCGCTAATCGGGGGAGGGGTCGGCAAGCCCTCTTGGAGTTTCTTGAACTCGTCAGAAAGTCCACCGTACTCGGAAAAGTTCGCCATTATGCATAGATTTGCTGGGTGTTCTTAACAGCAGACGTATATCATGCTTCGCAACAAGTGGGCAGGTAATTAGAAGGAGGCCCGGACAGGTACCCGGTCAAGTACCACGGTATTCCCCGCCCATAAAAGCTCCGAAGCAAAACCACTTGGATGCGTCAAGGCCATTAGGCCGGAGGCGCTCTAGCTGATCCTACAAAGCTTATTCGGCCGCGCAGATCCTGAATATCACCTGTTGAACCCTGACTTCTTGGAAGATAATATATTGCGATATCGCTCGTGAACACGTTTTAATCACGATGAACGAGGAATTCGGAAGGCTAATGTACTAAAAATACGGTAAGGCAGCTGGCCACACGAAGTTGGACAGATACGGCCACCATCCCAACCGCCTTGAAAGTTTCGGCGGATCTCGAGATGAAGCTTAGTAGCTCACTACGCAGGGTAGGTTTTGATAATGCCTTCTTCAGGCAAGCGTGAGATCCCAGCTTTCTCCACATTTATTATTAACAGAAGTTACTCAGACCCAAGAGGACTCACAGTGCCGCTTGCGTCTGGTGTTGGTACGCTGTCAAGATCGAGCTAGGCAATCGATACAAGATGGCAGAGACTGAGAGAACGATCCTCAATCATTACAACCTCAACACACCCTTCCCGATCGCATGGCCGGCTGAGAAAGTCGACAGCGAGGGTTCGGGGGATGAGGACGAGATCGTTTTAGTTTCAGCCAAACCTGCCTCTCGCCCAAGACAACCTGCAAAGAATGCGAGGCATACGAAACGATACACGACGCTCGGTGGAAGACCCTTGAATCACAAGGCATCCAGCCCTCAAATCTCGCAGCGAAGCGCTGTTGACGCGGCGGTGCAAAAGGATGAGGCGGACCCGCTGGGAGCTTTCCAGAGCGTCATGTCAGTCCTGAGGCGGACTGGCATGCCGGTCGAAGAGGACATGGAACTGAGTAAGCCCTCCGGAACTTGTTCCAACACTGGAGCGTATATCTGACTGTGGCGCCAAGGGAACAAATTTCTCCTCTCGTCCACGTCCTTTAATCCCACTCAATACTTGGCCGAAGTTCACAAACAGGCTTCCAACGATGCCCTGATTCACGGTTTGGATGTGTTGTCGCGATCTATTGAGCAAAAGTCGGCCTCTCTCAAAATACTTGTCGAATCAAATTTCGAGCGATTTGTTAGAGCGAAGGCGACGATTGACAACGTGTACAATGAGATGAGGAATCATGGGACGGATGCGGAAGCCGTTTCCAAGCCGCATTCACGTCAAAGCAGTCGCCAACAGAACCATGGCCATTGGCGGAGTCAAAGTGGATTAGCGGTGAGCCAGGGCGAGATCTCTGCAAACTCCAAACGACGGCAGGCTCTGGTCAAAGAGAGCGAATTCGGAATTCTTGGGGTGAAGAATGCTCTTTTGGACACTGCTACCAAAGCTGAAGACGTTTGGGGTCCGGCATTAGGGGGTCAAGAAAGGGAAGAGAATCTCAAACTTGCTCTTGAATCTGTGGAAAAGAATCGCAATATACTCGATACTGGATGCGCTATAGAAGACTGCATCAAGCGGCGCGACTATGACAACCTTGCAGAAGAATACGCTCGCGCGCAGCGATACACCCGTGAAGCTAGATCGATTGTGGAGAAAGCGACGCAAAACAGGGTCCCATTAAATGACGGACAGGTGTACCAGATCGTGATCACTGCTCGAGTATGGCAGGATGTCACAGGTCGAGTCGATGACTTCAAGAGAGACACGTGGAAACGGTTGACCGACAGCAACTTCTCACTGGTAGCCGAGGTTCCTGATAACAGACCCGAAGAATTCATGGATTTGATCGCAATTTTGCTTCAACTTGGGGTTGAGGACAATCCAATTTGGGTATGGCTTCTCAACCGCTGGGAATACTTGAAGAAAGAAATTTCACGACGCTTTGAAGGTGCCCGAGTCCAGCTGGAGATCCTGCGTCGGAAACTGGCTCGAGATTTGGCATTGTCTTCGAAACAATCGACTCTACATCTCAGAGCCGCTCTTGCGAATCGAAATCGCGAAGATATGAGTACTCTAGATCGGGCACAAGTTCTTGAGTTCTGGGAACGCCAACAAACGCTCCTCAACAGTCTCCTGGCAGTAAAGGGAGGCATGCTGGGTGATGTATTAGAGTTCTGGGATATCATCCAATCTTTCGTTGATGGTATCAGACAGCGAAGCCTTCCTATTGGGATCGATGGATCGAGTCGGCATCACCATAAGATCGATTCGAACGGTCAGAAGGATCTTCAGGATGGCATTGTCCAGCTGCTTGATAGTGTAAAGGAACAGCTTAACGGCTGGTTCACCGAGGCGCCCTTGGAAGACATTTCGAGCATGTACACTCCGACTGCCTCAGCCTTGGCGTCACCTTCTTCTGCACCTCGCTTCAATTTTGATACGAACAACATTCCTCCTCCAACCCCAACCTCAAGTGACGTTCGAGATAACGCCGCGTTCTGGCCACCTCACAGCAACGCCCTGAGCGCTTCGATGTATCTTCGAAAAGCTGTAGATACCATTGGAGTGGCAATGTCAGAAGTCGCCGCTCTGCCTATGATCAAAGAAGACGGCCGACTTGGCCCTCAACTGCGCACGCTCGTCAGCGAAGTGCGCGAGCGAGCTCTCTCTTGTGTTGAAGCATCTTGGACGTCAGATATTGAAGGCTTCGGCGAACTCGAGGACTGGATCCGTACGGCCGAGAAGCCCGAAATCACGTACTTACCCAGCCGTTACGGACTATACCAGGACCGGATAGTCTCCGACCTTCAAAGTATCACCTATATCACTGGCGCTGCTGGGTCAATAGGCTCGGCAGAGGTCGTGACTCCACCTTCGGCTCGTCAAATCGAGATACTGCAGAAGACGTTCAGGCACAGCTTGTATCGAGCGTTCAGCAGCGTGCTAGACCATCTCACCAAGAGCAACGCAGCGGCAACCACTAATGGAGCTGTAGAAGAAGCCGAAGGTTTGAAAAAGCCGCTCTTCAGCGATGTTGGATCATCTGCATTTGCGAGTTCGGTCTTATCGTCGACGCAAGGCACGCGCAAGTTGCTGACGCTGTCTAACGTGAATCAGCTAAAGTCAGAGACGGTACCGACCCTTTGTCGGGCGTTTGAATCGGCATTCTCAACAACAGAGGACTCCAAGTCGGCGATCGACACTTTGCGTCAGATTCGGGATAGAATTTTCAATTCGTACATCCGTCCGACCACTGAATCATTGCGCCGCATCACACATGCCGGGATTACAGATGCTGACTACGGAGTGGTGAGGTCGTCTTCAGGAGGTGCTGACAGTGGCGCCCATCCCAATGACGCCAGCCCGTATGTGTACAGCTGCCTATTGCAGCTGGTGCTGGTTCATACCGAGGTCTCGCGCACGACCCCCTCAATTCTGCATCCGATCCTCCAGAACCTTCAGGACCATCTGACTGTCGCCCTCATCGAAGCGTTCAAGACCAGGCCCAAGTACTCGCTCGGGGCGCTGATGCAGGCCACCCTCGACGTCGAGTTTATCGCCCAGACGCTGGGCTTCTACACGAGCGAAAAGGCCGGCACGATCCAGTCGGAGATCTACGTCGCGCTCGACGAGCGCACGGACAACGAGGCGCGGCAGCAGCTGCAGAACGGCCTGCCGGAGATGCGCGCCATCCTGAAGCGGCTGCGGGAGAGCAGCGTGGGCACGTTTGGGTGCTTCAAGAAGCCGCGGCCGGCGAAGAAGAAGGACGAGGCGGCGGCGTAGGCGGCGGCCGTCTCGCCGGCAACTCCGTTAGCCGTGGCCTCACGATGTTGCATGAAGTCTCGCGATGGCGGGGGGCGGGGCCACAAGATCAGGGTGGGAGGCAGTGGTAAAAATTAGCAAGAGGTTTGCAGATTTCATGTGGAGAGCGGTCAACGAACAAGACGAGTCTAGGGAGCTTTTGTGGATCTGACGAATCAACTCCGAAACAATATTCCTTTTTTTTTTTTTTTTTTTTTTTTTTTTTTTTTGGCATCAACATATCAATGAAGTTGTATGCCGCCCCGGATCTGCTCCAAGCTCTCGGAGACAATCACCATCGCGTGATCCCGCCGTCCACGACGATGTCTGTGGCTGTCACGTAGCTGCTGCCGTCTGCCAGCAAAAAGAGCACGGGCGCACGCAGTTCGTGCGGCAAGGCCTGTTGAAATTAGAAATTTTTGAGCAGCAAACCTCATGCGAACCTTTTGGAAGGAGAAACGTACAAGGCGGCCGAGCATCGACTCCTGCGTCCACAGATGCTCGAGCTGGGGGTCGCCCTGGAGGCTTGGGCCTGTCGCCGGCGTCCGCACATAGCCTGGACTGATGCTGTTGACCCGGATTGGCGGAAGGGCACCGTCGACGGGATCTGGGGACCGCGCCTGAGCGGCCAAAGACCAATCTATCCGCGGGTGGTTTGGAGAATTCGCGTCACGAGGGTTATTCCCCCACTCCGCTGCCAGACTGCGCACGAGAGCATGCAAAGCGGCTTTGGACGGATTGTATGCGGCAGTGTGGACGCCCTGTTTAATGTACCGTTTCTCATTTAAGTAATAAATAACTTCGTCGCGAAATGATGTTGAGAACCGTACCTTGTTGACAATATAGCCACTCATGCTCGCAAAAACCACAATGCTTCCAGGCACCTTTTGCTCGCGAAAGATTCTCGCACATCCTTGGGCGGCTGCGAACGTGCCCAGCACATTATTGTTGAGCAGCTTCTGGAACCTATTGAGGTCATAGTCAATAGCATCAACCCGGTCGTGGCCACCGGCAAGAAGTACAGCTCCTCTCAGAGAAGCGCCCGTCTCGTGGCAGAACGATCTGAGCGAAGTGAAACCAGCCTCGAGGTCCTCTTTATCTGTAGTGAGCAGCCGCTGGTACCGGAGCGTTCCGCCAAAGGATCGCGCGATGGAGGTCACAGATGCTGGAACCTTGGATTAGCTACAATATCTGGCTGGCAGTCTCTTTGACTGCCGTGTAGAAAAGAGGATGGGTGGCCTCACCCCAATAATCATCTGGTGGCTGATCGACAATGTCTGTGCAAAAGACGTGTGCTCCATGCTCAATTAGAGATGGTATGATGTGGCGACCTATGCCACCAAGGCCGCCGGTGACTTTTCATGGGTTAGGGGTGCCGATTGTACAGCCCTAGCGGCGCCGATGGAACAAAGTAATACTAGAGATCTCTGGTGGGACGTACGAAACACAATTCTGCTATCTAAAGAAAAGAGAGTAGATGTGGGCAGCTCTGGAGGATTTGGCGGTGGCGTTCGAAAGGTGGATGCGCTCCTCGCTTGACAGTGGAACCAGCTCGAGTCTGCAATTGTCAATGTTTTATGTTGACGGGCCAGCGACTGGTATCTTTGACGCCCTCGGAGCGCCAAGCCGTAGCCAGCCGCAACGCCCACACATGTACACGGCGATGTCACAACATTCGTCGAACGTTTCAAAGAGAAGTCATTGTGAGCGATCTTGGCTCGAGAAATTCCAAGTCGCATATTCATTCACATACAGCGAATGCAACGATTTGTATGTTTCAATGGCCTGTTCAACAAGTCAATCAGAATCACAGTCGAGTTACCTGTGTAGCCTCAAGACTTAGGATGTCATTATGCCATGCATGCTTGTGGCCCACGTGGCTGGCCAATCACACTTCAAAGTCATTGCATGCGAATGGGGAAAGTAGGAACGAGAAGGTCCCTGATAGCTTCCTGAAGCAGATGCCGATAGCTTGAGAGAGGTTCTCTTTGTATCAGGTGATTTGGTACAGGCAATCAGACTTCCAGACACGAGTGGTGGTGTGTGCTCCTTGGATCGGTTTACGATATTCCGAGACGCGTCGACACTCGGTTGATCGTAATTTCGTAGTGCTGGATCTATGGTGACGTTTCGCTACCATATTTTTTTTTTTTCCAAAAACACATGCACTTGCCAGTCTTCTGCCACGCAGTCGATTGTTGACAATCTAAACGGTGGCTAAGCAGCAATCTATGCGCAGCCAGCTCGGCGAGTTATCGTTCCGCTTCCTCATGCTAGAGGGACCCGTCGAACAGTCTCTCGGCTCTCGGTGGATCGCTCCTACTTGAATCCGTGTTTCACGTGATCGGACTTCTTGGTCTGACACGCGCCACGGTAGGACAAATCAGGCGAAAGAGCCCCTTGAGAAGATAAGGCTCGCCGTAATACACGTCGGGGGCGGGCCCGACGGAACGCCATGGGCTGATAAGTGGACGGCTTAATAGATGTTGCTCCGAATGTAGGCTGAGGGCCAACATCATTTGAAGCGTCCCCGTAAGAGACGTCTGACCGGCGATGGTCCGTTTGGGGATCGGACCCCCTACCGAGGCCTTTCACTGGGAGCAAGAGGCGAGATCGCTTGTTGATGGCCGGATTGGGGAACCATTCCCCGGTTCCTGCTTTAGGGCTGAGCCGTTGCGCTACGGTGGGATACTCGCAAATCAGCTTGGCTATCAGCATAGACGAGATGTACATGTCACTCCGGCGCCGATCCAGGACTCAGCCCGACGGGTGTTGTTCTTCGCTCTACCTCACGATGAAATTTCTTGTTCCATCGGGCTTACCCTCCGACCATCAAAGGTACTACCAAATACCGACACGTGGGCTACCCCTTAGGTTAAACGAGCGTTATTACATCCCATCTTCAGACAGTCTTAAATCCTTCGAATGCCTTCGTGGTGCGGTTGTTCGCCGTCAAGTCTCCACAGTTCACTTAATTGAATCTTGAAACCGTGGGGGCAAAGGCGCAAGTCATGGCGACAACCGATCTTTCAAACCAGCCCAGCAAGTCCGATATGCTTGAGCAGATCGTGCCAAGTCACAACTATTCGTCGTCGGCGTCGTCTTCATCCAATCCGGGTTCAAAAAATCCAACAATCAAGAATCAATCCACGGCGCAAGATGATTCTTCAATATCAAAAAAGTCACAATTCCTCCGGTGGGTTAGAGGCAAACCAGACCCAGAGGAGATTGTGTTACAAGGCCCACGGCTTGCAATCGTAGTTTTTACGGTTTGCCTCGGACTCTTCGTCGGGGTCATGGACAACTCGATTGTGGCGACTGGACTGGTCTCGATAGCGAAAAGTTTTGACAACTTCGTCGACGTCAACTGGGTAGCGCAAGCCTATCTGCTGGCCTGGCTTGGTTTTACAGTCACGTTCGCACGTCTGTCAGACATTATTGGGCGACGATCCGCATTTCTTCTTGTATGTCGCTACCATGAACGTAGATCAGTGACTTTATTGAAATATCCCTCTTAGGCGTGGTTCATGTTGACAGTGTTCAGTTTGGCGGCTTCGCTTTCCACAAGCCTGAACATGCTGATAGCCTTTCGAGTCCTTCAGGGCGTCGGAGGAGCTGGGTTGTACGGGTTGACGATGATCATGTGAGTCGCTACATTGAGACATCGGATAGACGATCGCTGAAGATATGTCGAACAGACTGCCCGAGTTGATAGACGTGAAGAGAATGGCTATGCTGGGTGGATTGATTGGAGCGACGCTAGCATTTGCTGGCCTGCTTGGCCCAGTGATTGGTATGTAGACCGCCGGCATTAGTTCTAAGAAAAGCCTACTAACGCTCAGTCCAGGCGGTGGCATCGCTGAAAACACGTCCGGCTTTCCGGCTTGGATCTTCAGACTCACCGTGCCCATCGGCGGGGTCGTCATCATCGTGGTCTTGCTGGTGTGGCCGAGGAATGCGCGTACAATGTGCCCGTACACGCCATGGCGCACTTTCGACGTGGTCGGATCCTCGCTCCTCACTGCCGCCAGCACCCTCCTAATATTTGCGATGGAGCAAGGCGGAGCCCAGGTGTATGCGTGGAACTCAGCAACAATCATTGGCTGTTTGACCGCCTCAGGCGTCAGTTGGGTCTCGGTGGTGATATGGTCCTGGGTGCTGGCATACAAGGAAGAGGCATGGGGCATTGTGCCGATCTTGCCGGTATCGCTGTTCAAGGACCGAGTGATGGCGTGCAACATCCTTTTCGCGCTCCTGGTCGGCATTCCCTTCCAGCTGGCGATAATTGAGATCCCGGAGCGGTTCCAACTGGTCAACTTGACATCGCCACTCAGCGCCGGCTTGAGGCTGATGCCCCAGCTTTTGGGCAGTAGTGTAGGGAGCCTGCTGACTGGTGCTTTGTCGTCCAAGAGCAATCGGACCAACTACAGCACCATCGCGGCTGCATGCCTGGTGCTGCTTGGCTGCGGCCTGCTGTCAACCATCCCGGACGGTCAATCGGTGGACAAGGCTCAGTACGGCTATCAGGTGATCTTGGGGATGGGGATCGGATCGTCTTTTGCCAGCGCTACGATCGTCGCTACTGCTCAGTCAACTCCTAAGACGCGAGGTGTGTTTCAAGTTTGTGTAGCGATCATATGTGCAACATCCCACTGACGTTCTGAGTTTCAGCTGTCGCGCAGGGCCTAGTCGACCAGGCCCGCATGCTGGGCGGGTCGCTGGGGCTCGCCATGGCCACCATCATCGTCAACAAGAAGCTTGATAGCTCGCTGGGCGGCTCGGTGCTCACGCCGCAGCAGCTCCGCGACGTGCGCCAGTCGCTGCTGGCCCTGGGCGAGCTGTCCGCGCCGCAGCAGGCAGCGGTGCGCAGCGTCTTCGCCGCCGCCTTCAACGCGGATATGCGCGTGTGCACGTACCTGAGCGCGGGCCTGGTCGTCGTGTCGCTGGTCGCGTTCAAGGCGCACCCAGTCGACTTCATCGCCAAGCGCCGCCGGGAGATGGCGGACGCGGCGGCGGCGGCGGCGGCGGGCGGGGCTGCTGGCGCGAAGCTGGAGCCGGCGGCGGCGTCGCCGTCCCGCGACCCGGAGAAGGCGGAGGGCGGGCCCGCGGTGACTGCCGCAGTGGAGGACAACGAGGCGTAGAACAAGTAGATAGACGGCATAAGGCGCATCGCAGGGCATCATTGAGGGGACACCGGGGGGGGTTTTTCGTGGCAGCGGCAGATCTGCAAACGGCAGTCCGGAGTGCAGAGTCCAGGCACCTGGACGCGCACACGCCAGCACATATACATACACGCGCGCATTGATGGACGAGCACGACTCTCACGAGCTTGATTCCGAATTTGTTGCCTCGCCATGGCACTGTTGTTTATTTTTCCTTTTTCTTTTTGGATGACAGAAAATGGGCCAGAACTCAAAAGCAAAGGGAAGACGCGCTTGTGGCCGTCCCGGCCGGCCATTCCCTCACTCGAGCTGCCCGGCTTTTTCTTTTCTTTTTCTCTTTTGCTGACTACCTGTCCTGCGTACCTTAAGTAGGTCGCCGGTCACTGGTAGCTCTGCGCCAGCGCGCCGGGGAACCGGCCCGAGACGTCGATGATCATCTGGCCGAACAGGCCGTTGGCCCAGCTGAACCACTGGCGCGTCCAGTCGCTCTCGTTGAAGGCGTTGATGCTCTCGTGGATCAGGCCGAGGCCGTCGGTGCTGCTGACGATCTGCTTGAGCACCGACTCGACCTCGCTCTGGTTGGTCGCAGTCAGGGCCTGCACTATCAGCGACATGGGCCACACGAAGCCCGGCCCGTCGTGGGGGCCGCCGATGCCGTTGATGACGGGCCCGACGCTGTAGTAGGGGTTGGCGGCGCGCGACAGCACGGCTTTGCGAGTGTTGAGGTAGATCGGGTCGGTGTTGCTCGTGAAGTTGAGGAAGGGCAGCGACAGCAAGCTGGGGATGTTTGCGTCGTCCATGAAGTTGACGGACATGAACCTGTTCCGAAGATAGAGTGAGCAGATAGAATGCGAATGCGATTAACAAGCGAGATTCAAACGGGAGTGAGCAAGTAGAAGTCGAACGGAACGAGCAATGCAGATTCAGACAGCAGTAACAAGCAAAAGAGAATGCAACGAATGAACAAAGAAAAAAGAGACGTACCCGTCAACCTCAAACGCGTACACGGGGCCGAACGCTGTCGAGTTGATCACACCGTGTTTTTGCACGGCAGCTGCGATGCTCGAGCTCATGTTGGACATCTTGGTGGTGAGCTCTTGGGGGAGCTGTCCGGGGAGGGCGCCCATGATTTTGGAGGCAGTATCCAGGAAGTGGCTGAACATGGCGTTGGCCGGGATAAAGAACTCGTAGATGCACGAGTCGTCGCTTGGTCTGAAGGCGCTGCGGACCAAGCCCGTGCCTGAGTTGGTTGGGTTACCCATGCCGCTGTTGTCAAGCGTGCCCTCGGAGGTGTCGGTGAGCCTCTCGAAAGTGTAGGTGGAGGTGGCGACGCTGCCGTTAGGATTGTAGGTTGTTATGTCGGTCATGCTATCGGCCACGTTGAGGACAGTCTGCACAGCGGAGACCCACTGGAATTCATTGAAGAAGGCAGAGTCACCGGTGGCGCTGTAGTAGTCGGAGCTGATCTCGAGGAAGGCAGCCAAAGAGTCGAGCTCAAACTTGCACTCGTACACGGTGTTATTGTTAATGGGTGGAGTGACCATGTCGTCGTCGACGGCGTTATTGATGCTCGGTGGGATGCCGGATTCCGGGGGAGGTTGGAACGACTGGCAATACGGATACTCCTGCAAGTATCGTGCCTGCAAATTGATCACACCGCGGTAAAGAGACGCCAGGCTATCGGTGCTAGAGGCATTGGACGAGGAGCTGTAGTTTGCGACCTCGCTGGCCAATACGGGCAAGTATGACTGCATCTGATTCGCAGAATCCCTCAGCCACATTGCGTCGATGTCTCCAGTGATAACGAAAGTTAGCTCTTCTTTGCTGTTATTGGCGGCGAAGCCTCGCCATGCCACCGTGGTGTCCAAAGTGCTTGGGTACGCGTTCTCAAATAACTTGTAAAGATCTGGGTCTTTGATAACGGATGCATAGTGGGCGATCAAGCCATCAACTGCCGAAGAGTTGAAGGTCCTGCAGGCCGGGGAGGGCCTTTGAGAAGAGAGGTTGTAATGGCCTCCGCTGAACGGTGCATGGTACTCGGTCGAATATTCGGTGTAGTCCGGGCAAACTATGGCGGTCGTATTGGGGAACGCAGCAGATGCGGGGGCTCCATACAAGAGCGTCAGGAATAGCACAGGGAGCATCGCTTGAGACGTGAAGAAAGCCATTATCGAATGTCTCTAGTCGCACGATCGACAAGCTTCACGTTCCTACAGGTTTTTTCCTTCCAACGACAACCGGCAGTGCAAGGGACACATGCAGGCACACGAGAGGAAAGTCGGTGGGTGAAAGCAATATAAGTGCCTACCGGGTTACCAGCAGTAGAAATGTTCCCCGTGAGTTAACGACTATACGGGATGGTCGAAAGAGGAATGCGGAGACAGTCGAGAAAAACGGTTGATGGGCATGACGATGGTCGAGCACACGGCAATAGCAGCTGCCGTTTGAACATGACATAGCCATTGCGGTCGGCGAATCAGAGATGCAAATCAGTCAAACTTGCAAAACTCTAAGCACAAACAAGCAATCCGGGGAAAGACGCCTCATGCGGCACGCGGGGACCCCCACATGCGCTAGAACCTTGAGTAGAAGGCGAGATTAGTTTTACGACTGAACGAGACGGTCGGTTGGTTGGTGCAAAGGCCGATGTGGGTGTCGCATTACTGCAGTGATCTAAGGCCAAATCCTCGCATGAATTCCCAGTCCTGGAATACATCTGTGTTTTGATCATGGGAAAGGTTTCACTGAAATTCGCTGTCAAACCCCAGAGGTGTTACCAGCTCTTGGTCGTGATAGTGCTACAGCAGTGGAGTCCACTTTGAATTTTGGATGGCCTCATCATTCAAGACACGTGAACCGTTCTGTATCCAGTAGAATGTATGTGTGGCTGCTTGGCGAATAGTCACCTTTTTTGCAGAGTGTTATGGAAGACCTTCGGCATGTGTCAGTCGGGGAATGGGCAGAAATTGCGTCGATTGTCGATTGAACGGTCTGACGTCATATCGCCAGCTCCTGTAGTTCGTCCGCCACTGTATCTGAGCGCGTCTTCATTAGCACCAACCCCGTTGATTTTGCTGCTCTGAAGCCATCTGTAGTATTCACCCTCATCGTCGTCCAAGGCTCGCTTCGTCGGTTTGTATTGAGCGGATGCTGCCTCAACGGGAGATGCATTGGCGTTTGCTGCAGCGACATCGCGACGCGCTATACAAGTCTGCTCAAAGCCCTGTAACGCGAATTTCAAGTCGTCGATCAGATTGACGCTGTATCTGCGACACGTCACGAATCTTATCGCCTGCGTCAACTCCGTGCCTCGCGTTTCGATCAGGTAAGCTGCGCAGAAAGCCGCGGATCTATGGTTGCCCGTCTCGCACATAACCAGCGCTTTGCCCTCGCGCCCAGTCGTGGCTTCGTACTCTCTGAAATGCTGGCACACCGCAGCGATTGCTACTGGAAGCTCCTGCGCAAACTGTTGCGTAGATGTCACGTCCTCCAGCAACACCGGGATGCCCAACTCTGCCGCCGCCCGAGCTACCATCGGTCCTGGTCTCTGCTCCTCCTTGCGGCAGTGTCGGAACACCACCAAGATTGTGACATCGTGTTCCGACAATGCCTCTGCGGTTTTGACAGCCGGAAATGGCCCAAGCAGTAGCGAAGGGATTACCATTTGAACTTTCTGTCGATCTTCGTAATTCCAATTTCGGTTGATCGTCTCATCGAAAGACCTGTCACTGCCAGCCATTGAGGGCGGTCTCGATGTTGCAGGCGTCAGGGCCCCTTGCTCTTGTTCCATGCTTCTGGGTGCGCTGAATGGCGGAGGCACGTGGATCCGGGGTGGTGAAGGTAGCCTGAAAACGTAGCCAAGCCTCTGCTCGGCAGCAGATGGCCTCTGCTGACTTGTGTTAGACATCGCGATGCTCATCCGGCCCAATCCATAGCTACATTCTCCAAAGGCTTTGGACGAATTTTTAGATTGATGCAATCGGCAGCTGGCTAAAGATTTGGCTTCCGGTGTCTTGAGGCAAAGCTGGCTGGCTGTTTGCCGATCCCCGAATGCTGAGTGTCTATTTCTCTCAGCTCCATTTAGATAGCGTCATGATGGTTAAAGGCGGTGTTTGACTGATACCAAAATTGCTGACTCGTGGTCATTTCAAATATCTTCTCAAGGTGTAGGAGAGTAAGGGTAAAGGTAACGGACGCTGATGTGCATCACAAAGGACAAGCCTGGTCTGGAATTATCACGTGACAATCTACGCGAACAAGTTACCCGGGTAGTCGGCAATAGCGTAGCAACAAGCGTATAGCAGGCTTTTCGATTATTTATCTTTACACCTCGTATAGATGAGCTATTTCCCTTTCTCATGACCATTGCAATTGCCAGCTGTACGAAAAAGCACCGCCGCTCGTCACGTTCTGCAGCCCTGTTACCATAAGGCGCGAGATGGAGCTGTCAAAGTCAAACGAAGGGACCGTCTTGCCGTTGAAGGTGACCTGGCTTATGTTGCTGCCGTTGCTCACGCCCAGTATGGTGATGTTAGCCAACGAGTTGGCCTCCTTGAACTGACCGGTCGGAGTCGCGGATAAAGCACCCATTGTAGCATTGAAAGCAACACTCAGTGTAGCATTGGGCGTCACGCTCTCGCCGTCGTCCATGTACAAGGAGCCTGTCGCGGCCTGGTTCCCATCAAGTCCTACCAACACACTCCATGGCATCGTCCGACTATCCTTGAGCGTGAGAGCGCCTTGCGGCGGCTGCAGCGGCATGACTGTGCCTCCCCTAAGATATACGGGAATGTGCCCGAGCGGCGCGTCGATTGTCACATTCTGCCCGGCCAGCGCGCTTGGTTCGCTGATGGCGGACTGATTGTACCAATCGTACCACTTTGTCCCCGTCGAGACTCCTGGGAACACACCGTTCACAGTGGTTGCACCTTCCGCAAGAACTGGGGTTACCAGAACCGACGGACCCAGCAGAAACTGTTGGTCCGCGCTGGCCAGCTCTGGCTGATTGGGAAACTCCCAAGCAAGAGCCCTCATCACTGTCGATCCGGTTGTGTGTGCCTGGTAGAAGAGCGTGTAGATGTACGGGATCATTGCATACCTGATCGCCATGGCGCTCTTGGAAGCGTCAATCACCGAAGCCCAACGGAAAGGCTCCTGGGACAGCGCCAGATAGGTGTTGTGGTTGCGGTAGAAGGGGAAGAAGGCCGACAGCTGCATCCATCGGTTGCAAAGCTCTTCGTCTGTGTTGCCGTTGAATCCGCATGTGTCGACACCGAACATAGGGATACCGAACAAGCTCATCGACAAGGCCTGTGGGATAGAGAGCATCATGTAGTACCAAAGCGACGTGTTGTCGCCTCCCCAGTGGCCCGCGACTTGACCCGCGCCAGCATAAGTCGAGCGGCCGATGATGAAAGGCCGTTTGCCAGGGAAGACGCTGCTCAGCGCGTGGTAGGTGGCGTTGAGGATACCGTAACCCCAGATGTTGTGTACGTCGTAGTCCTGAGTCTTCAATGCATCGTTGTGTGTGCCATTGGGCGAGATGCCATGAACGGCCAGGTCGCCCCAGTAATTGTTGATCACATACGGAGGGTGGTTGATGTTCCGTCCGGTCGAGGTAGGCGTAGTCGTGAAATAGCTTGTCGTTGTAGATGAGGAAGACGTCGAAGTCGAGGTGGCCGCTTCAGACGAGAAGACGGCGCTAAGCGAGCTTGCTTGGGTGGAATTGGTTATGTTGAACCCTTCGGGATAGCCGGTTGGACCCGATGTTGGAACGCCACCAGGAGCTGGATTCAACGTGATGTTGCCAGTGCCGCACGATCCCACACAGAAGGAAGAGGCCTCGGACATGTCGATCCAGGCGCCGTCAAAGGACAAGTTCCTGTGAAACATGACGAACTCATTCGACCACCACTCCTGCGTGCCTGCGCTCAGCCAGTCCGGAAAGACGGTGTAGCCGGGCCAGACAGCCCCGATGTACAAGCTGCCGTCTGGATTGCGAACGAAGGCATTCGATTCGTTGCCTCTGTTGAAGGTTGGGTAAGCGTCCGACGCATTGTCCGGGTTCGGGACATAGATTGCAGAATCCACTATGGGGATGTAGTGACGCCCAGAAGCATGTAGTTTCTGCAGGAACTGCGATCCTTCTGTCTGATTGAACCGCACGGGGTCAGTAGTGAAGTCTCGGAGGAAGCCCATGTAATCAATGTCAGTCCAGATGTTCTCTAGCGGTATCTGGAAGTTTTCAAAGTCATTGACGATGCCTTCGACAATGGACCAGTTGGAATAGCCCCAACGACACTGATGGTAGCCAAAGGCGAAGTATTGCTGCATTGCCGGGAGTCCGATATTGGACAGCTGGTAGCTCTTGGCCACTTGTTCGACTGACGGGCCAGCGTAGAAGTAAAGGTCCATGTTGCCACCAAGAGTGCGCCAGGTGATGTTGTTGGGGTGAAGGAGGATCTCGTGGCCGTGGGGATTCCGATAGTACATGCCGTGGGTCAAAGAGGTGTAAGTGGTGTTTGGTGAGGTCTGATTCCAAGGCGTGTAAGTCAAGGAGCCATTGGAAGAGTTGGTGTAATATCGCGTATCGTAAAAGACGGGATGCGTGCCGTAGATGTTCGCATCGGTTGCGTCTCCTACATCCGCGTTCCACATGGTTTTGGTGAAGTTGTTGGACAATTTGAGTGGATGGATTGTCTCACCCAGGCCGTAGAGATTGTATTCATCAGGAAGCGCACTGACGATCTCTGTGAACTGGTCCTCGAAAACAAGCTTATGACCTTGAGTCGAAAACAAAGTATCACCGGCGGACTTTCGCGTGATGGTAAACCAAAACGACGGCTCGTTTCCCCAGGTGACGTTGAGATCGTTGCTAGCAATGTCGGAAGATGAGAAGCCATTATCAATTCCTGCCTTATTCACCAGATTAGTCGGGGTGATATAGTGGGTTGTGTTGGAGTCGTCGATGTAGGTCGGCCCAATCTCAATGTTTAGCCTGTCAGCAGACTGGTACTGAACTGTAAGATTAAGCGACTGGATGTCATTGCCGTATACATTGCACGGGCTTCCAGCAAGATTCAAGGACGCCGTGAATCCATAGTCGTTGGTCGAAATCCCCGAAGCTGTATATCCCGGACAGAGATCCTGTGCGACCGGTGCCGTCGGGTTCTGAACGTTGGGCAAGACCGGTACACCGTTGTCAGCTGTTGATGGTATGGTGAAGTCTGGACGATAGCTAGTGCTGGTTGACGTAGAAGCGTTGCTGGTGGTGTTGCTGGAGGATGTCGAGGTAGCTTGAGCAGCAGCGAGTGTAGGACCTGCGATCAGAGTCAGAGCAGCAGCAGTAGCGGCGGCCTTACCGCATCTCGCAAAGGGGCCCATGGTCGTCGGTAGATTTGGAAAGGATGCAGATGGAAGCGAGGTGGCTGCATATGCCTCTGTTAAAAATCCCAAGTCAAGTACCAAGGAGGAAAAATTGTAACCTGACTCCTCAAAAGCTCGGTCTTCTACGCATAAGACACCGAGATGTCAACGCCAAAAAATAAGTTACACCAACCCGCCGCGCGGAGAGCATAGCCACGGCCGAGCCAATGAAGTCGCGTTCATCGACGCCACAGAGATCATTGAGAAAGTATAACGCTCAGCGTCCGCCACAGAATCTTTACCTACAACTTCTAGCGCCAACAATCTTTGACCTACACAGCCCGTGCTCGCTTATACATCCGTTTTCCGATTCTCAACGTCATCCATGCTGGGACAAGACGCAGAAAATGTGGAGGTTGGCGGACTATACGATGGACCGACGCAGCTTTTCCAACGTTTTCCCGCTCTGGTCACTCAAGCGTACAATCTCCGTTACATCCTTTCGGACTTGGGCCTGATCTTAGGCTCTCAACCCCGCTCCGCTCTCTGAGGTAATCATAGAGTTGTCAGCTTCACTTGTCCAACGACGAATTATTTTTGCTTAATGTTATGCACAGCTTCCAGCGATGTTTGTCGACTGTTGTCTGAAATTGTGAGATCCTGTTAGTATGGGATTCGGAGTGAGCGTATCTCATATCGGTTACAAAACACTACAATCTTCGAATATCAACATAACACCATAGCCGATCTCGAAAATTTACCTCATGAAGTAATAGCTGTAGATCTCCGCTGCTTGAAGTCATAAAGCTGTGCTGCAATTGTATCCAGCCACTGTCGCCCGATGATCGTATCATGGCAGTGGTTTCACTCAGATACTTTCCAATGCATGAGTCAAAAATCTCTGATAATCATATAGTATCTGGGGCCGTGCTAAACATGGTTAGGATCTCCCGTAAACGGCGTGGTTGACAGCTCCAGGATGCAAGATCTAACAGGGTTGCAAATTGTCCATCGTCAACGCCAAAGCTAGACGTGTTTCATTGATGTGAATTCGACGATATTTCCATGCACCCTAGATATATGGTTTTAACACATGGCATTATGTGAGCTGGGTGACATGGCAAATGAGAAATGGGGTTTCCATCCTTTCGGAGCGACGCATTTCTCATATCTAAATCTATATTGAAGTTTGATGGTGGAGGACTGTCAAAACCATTTCTGATGGTTGTTAAATGTCGACGCGGTAAAGCTTTACCCGGTGGGAAGTTACGCACACAAAGCCCAAGCCACACATTCTGACCACAGTTTCCAGCGCCATGTCAAAACCATTGAGAAGTGGGTTACAGCGGTCGAAGGGCGAATAGCCGTATAAGGCTATCCATTATACATCCATTAGATATGGTACGCCTCTTAATGAACCCATCTATGCTTCAGCCAAGTTGATCCCAGCTAATCATTTAAGCCCGAAACAAAATTTTCTCATCCAGCAACGTTTGGCTGCATCCGATCGACGTCAAAACGTCAAATAGAATTGACCCCAAACGAGATTCGTCGTTCCAGAGACCTCACCTCCTGATGAACTTCTTAGGCGTGCGGCACTGACTCATCTAGACAAGTTTGCCAGTATCACAGCACCCACCTGCTAATGCTTGTATCCGCGCTGAGACACCTGCTCAAATTCGGCGGAAGATAGTGGATCAGAGAGGTTCAGCTATCGACCGGGTCTCTCACCCGCCATAGTACGCGTACCGTTCTACAGTCACCCTTCAACAAGGAGAGGATAGTAAATTTTCTCCTGAATGCACAGTATATTCCTCGCAATCTTGCCGAAACAGGTAGGTGTGACAAAATGCTCAGTTGAGACATCGGATTCGTATACAATTCCCACACAGTGGCCAAGAACGGCCCGGTTCTCGCGGGAGACGCACAATGCGACGGCGGGACGACTTTTATTAGTATGCGTTCTGGACTTCGTATAAAAACATCGTCATGCGGGACAAGCAGTACACTGACCAATACGGTCCGGACAATTAAGAGACATCCGGGCCCCGGGTCGGAAAGCGCAGCCATTGGCCGCAACAACCAAGCTAAAAGGTAGAATTAAGCAAGGCTTTGTAACTTCGCTGGCGTAATGCGGATTGGTAAACCCTACGGACTACCATACCCGTTCCCGTTTGCGTTACACCAACATTCCGAAGCCTGATCTTCCTAAATTATACCGCTTGACTAGAATCGATTGCTGCCAGGCACAGTCCGCTACTGCACAGGATCGAATTCCGATTCATTCAGAATCCTGTTGCCTGCGAGACTGTCCCATGTCCATGCATGCTATACCATCGTGTCATCCAGATCGACAACCAACCGCTATCGCCGTTCCCGTTGTGTAACTCTCCAATCGACTCGGCGCTAGCCTCTCTGATCAACAGTCAGCGTGGCCTATGTCACTGAAGGAGACTTGCGTGTATAAAATGCCTGACAGAGCAGCAAGGCTTCGTGCGATTTCCCGGCCTCCGCAGCTGGAAACACTCATCGGATCTTACCTCCAGGTCTTTCTCCAGCTCTAATTACTTCTAGGAAACGTAGCTCCTGTCTTGTTCTACAGCAGCTATCATGAAGGCGCTCGTTTTCCTTCTTCTCGGTGCCCCTTTCACCTACGCCTATCCACAACTCGTCAGCACTGTGGGTGGCCTGGCCGTCGACCAGATCGACCAATTGGCCAACGATATTGACATAGGTGACCTGTTGAGCAATGCCTTGCAGGCACTCGATGATTCATCTGCCGCTGCTTCGGATCCGCCATTCAACGCTAGCGCGCAGTATGTCTCCAACACGGGAGCAAACGCGTATCAGGCGCCTGGACCTGGAGACGCTCGGGGCCCTTGTCCGGGGCTGAACGTGATGGCCAACCATGGGTACCTGCCGAGGAATGGGTATGCCAATTTGGCACAGTTCGTACTTGCCACACGACAGGTTTTTGGTATGGGAGAAGATCTCTCCACCGTCCTCGCGGCCTACGGTGGGCTTCTTGACGGAGCCGTTGTGGCCTGGAGCATCGGTGGCCAAGAGCACACGGGCATTGGGGGTAGCCACAACAACTACGAGACGGATAGCTCACCACTCCGTGGAGATTTGAACCAGTATGGATCTAACGAAAACCTGATTATCTCCCAGTTCCAGCAGGTGAGTCCCCAAATCAGTGCGGCATTCGGTATTTCAAAAACCACCGGACTTATCTAGCCATTACTAGTTGTTCGACATGCAACCTGACCCGAGCACGGCAAACTACGACCTCAACGTGCTCAAAGAGTTCCGCGGAGCGCGCTTCAACCAGTCCGTCAGCGAGAACCCATACTTTACCTATGCCCCGTTCTCTGGCGCTGTCGTGTCCCAGGCAGCTTTCATCTTCATCTATCGGCTCATGGGCAACAAATCGGCCGAATACCCCGCCGGTTATCTTGATCAAAGCACGCTCATGTCCTTTATGGGTATCTCCGGCACGGACGGAGACTTCACCTGGACTCCGGGCGCTGAGAGGATCCCGGACAACTGGTTCAGGCGCGCAGACACGGACCTGTACGGCTTCAAAGGGCTCTCGACCGATGAGGGCATGTTCGACGACGGGCAATCTTATGTCGGGCAGCCTGGTTGCAACCAAGGCAGAGTCAACTCGTATGTCACCATCAATGTGTCCGATACATCTGCAGGCTCAACTTCCACGCCGCTGTTCACGCCGTTGTGCCAAGGGTTCGCTTTCGCCAATAACGAAATCGTGGGCGATATACCGATCGTCGACACGGTCGTGCAAGAGCTGCTATTGCCGATACAAAATGCCATGGGCTGCGTGACCGTCCCAGCGGTGAACCAGTCGGCGTTCCAGGCATGTCCAGGCTACAGCTTGTTTGGGGGCCCGACAGGCCCAATTTACACTAGCTCGGGTTCAAATCAGACCAACTCAACTGCCTGAGCGGGTTGATGATTCTGTAGCAGGAGACATTGAAGTAGACCGCGAGGCTTGAATAATCAAATCACTTTGGCTTCCAGGACCATAATTAATAGGATCTACCTCGGTGGCATTTTTACCAATCAAGATCAATACGAGTCCTTCGCAAATTCAAAATCAACTTTGCTATTTTCTCTCATTCAGAATTCACTGTTGTCGCTCCAAGCGTATCAACGCTGAAGCAGAGGCGTGTGGAAGGGTGGGCCCAACTGGAAGTCTGTCGGGCTCGCTGGCCCTCTTATGGAAGCGCTTGCTCATACAACATAGGCTCCTCGAGCGACGTGCATTGCTTTCTAGGTATTGGATCACAGCGAGAGATAAATCGTACGCTTGATTTTGGATTTCACAGTGTCCGTCGTTTTTGCCTGCTAAGCCAAATTGTCCGTTCGTTGTAACCAGAGATCTGGGATTGGGCGGATCCAGTTCTTATCTTTTCGCCGCCCGCAATGGCTCGTTCGAAGACATGACATGTGATGTAGTCCGTCCACTGAAGCAACGTTCTGCTATGAGTCGGAGCATTGCCAGGAGCTAGGAAAAATGAACCACCCAGGACTGGACCTCGCTAGATTGAACATGGAGTCATGCCTAATCACAGTGAGTGACAAAAGTCGAAATGCACCGCGAGTCATTTGCGCCCACGTACATCAGCGTTTCGAAGCAGCCGCTAAGCCCTCGCAGCACATGGCCAGCGGCAGATCACTCGCCGCAGGGAGCTTCAAAAGTTCGACACAAGACGCAGGCTGTGATCCGTGTGTGCCTTTGCGAGAGTTCAGACTTGACTTGTATTATAGCTTAGTGGTCACAGCTGCGAGACTGACTTTACATGTACGTTCTGTGGTCGAAGTGCGCCGCCACCGGGCCTTGTTATGTTGATCCGTTCCTGAGTCGCTATCCAATCGCTGTATCAACGGCCATTGCCCCCGCTCCCAGATTTCCTGATTTGTTAAGCGAGCCAGGCCCTCTTTGCGCGCAGTAGAGTAGCGCTGCATCGTGCACACACTCTCCTGTGTATTGGCTTAGTTGCCGCATTCGTTTCTGCAACACCTCCCTCTGCGTCTCCCACGTTCCCAGAACCATGGCCGTCTGCAATTGGTACTTTCTTCTCAATCATTCAAACTTTTGAAAAATCCTCCCAGACCCAACTCAAGAATCCAACAAACATCAGTATCGAATGACGAAATTACCCACTCGCCGTGGAACTCCCGAAACGCTGTATGCTCAAATGCTTTGACGAAAGGACAGTGTGGTGAACTGATATAGGTAGAGAGGGTCGGCGGAACGGATGAGCAAGCTTACGGTAGGAACTAACCTTCTACAGGCCCGATCCGACAAGCTGCATAGCGGGAGTTCTCCATACCTTACCGCGCATGAGTCGCGTCAAGATGGAGGATTGGGGTGTTCGAAAAGTGATGGAAGCAATTTATTCACAGAATGCCAGAATCACGCAAGGCATTTTGCAGGATTGTTTCCTTGACTGCTGCAAAGACAAGCCGTATGTTTGAAGTATCTGTGGCTTGAGTGAGGCTGTTTGAGATGGTTGCACGGTCAATGATCTGAATTTATTCGGAAAGGAAAACTTTGCCGAACTTACTGAGGGTATAGGTTGAGACCTGCTCGGTTGACCTGATTAAAGCGCCAGAGTAGGTACTTCGCTGCACGATTCACGTCGCCCCCTCCGGTGTAATCGGGAAAGTACTGCTCCAATGGAGATCTTGCAAGTTTTTGCTTGAACAAGTCAACTTTGTTCAGGAAAAGTACTACGCTAGTACGCATGAACCAGCGCGAGTTGACAATTGAGTCAAACAAGACCAGACTTTCGATCATTCGATTCTGAGTCACGGTTCAGTCAAGCGTGATTCCTCACAGCAGATGAACAGCGTCTACTCACACGGCTGGATTCCTCCAACAGCACTTGGTCATATTCGCTAAGAGCGACACAGAAGATGATCGACGTGACATTCTCAAAGCAATGGATCCATTTTTTCCTCTCGCTTCGTTGTCCACCGACATCAAACATGCTGATGAGTGACAACACGTCAGCTATACTAAGCACAGATACCACAAGAACCGTCTCGCTTACTGTATGCTTAGCTGACCCATCGTAAATCTGGTCTCATAAATACCGCTTGTTTTGGTTCTGGCTCTTAGCACGTCTGCTTCTTGGGGCTGAAAGTCTGGCGAAGCTATCCGCCGCGCTGCATCGAAGAAACTTGATGAAAGTTGCTTAGTGATTGCTCGAAGATAGGTTATGTAGCTGAAAGACGAGAGACTTACTAAGGTGCCGAGTCCATGAGGTAGAACTCGTTCTGGCGTTCAAGCACTCCAGGCATGCAGGGATCTTTCCACAGGGCTTGAACTGCGTCACCGACTTTGGGGTCGAGGAAAGCAGATGGATCTGCGTTGACTGTGTAATTCATAAGAAACTGGCAGTTTTGCACGTTTTCTTCATCTGATGGCTCTACTTCGAACTCTTCCATAGCGCTGATGAGCGCTTGCGCGCAATCAACCAGATTTTTGTAGATAGTCAAACGATACGAAGCCAACTCGCTGGTGTCGTAACCGCCCTGGTGGATGATTTTCATCTGTTTGACGACAGTAGACTTGCCGCTCTCTCCCGTGCCTGTGCGGATAGTCAAAATTTGATTCGAACCAAAACACGATCTGCAGTGGTCGCAAACATACCAAGTAACAGAATCTTGCATTCTCGTCGTAACCGTCTCTGGTCTTCTTCCAATGTGCGATCGATGGCTTGACTTCTTTTCTTGGCCTCGCCATCTTCCGTGGGTGTACTTGAGCAAGCGCCCATCGCGCTGATCGTGTATTCTATTCCTCGAGCTGCTAGCTGTGCAGAGGGGAGGTCGGGGGGACGGTGAGGGTTCGGCTTCGCTGAGGCAGCAAGCGCCGCGCTACCTCGGGGTTTCGTTCGAAATGAGATCAGCCGATAATGCACGTGTTCTGATCACTTCAGAAGGACATCTCATTCTCATATGCGTGAAATCCTTGCACTGGCGGCCAAAAAACTGGGAGGAGTCGCCCAAGGGGTTGCTGGCAAGAAAACGGTGGAGTCCAATGGGGGACCTGAGGGGGTGGGCAGCGAACCGAATGCGGGAAATCGGAGGATTCAAGGCGTGGATAGGCGGCCGGCAAAACCTTGTCGAGGCGAAACAAGGCGAAGACAGAAGAAAGATGAGATCGAAGGCGAACCGAAAGGCAGCGGCAGGTAGTGAGCGGTATTTGGGAAGAAGGAGAATGAGGATGAGCAGGACTGGGCAGGACAGAGGTTGATGGAGAGGCTGGACCGTCACAGGCTTGACAGAACCTTCTTTTGACACAGCAGGCGGAAGAACGGATGGAAGAAAGGGAAAGGATGATCAGGGTTTAGCGGGAGCTGGAGTAAATCAAGGAATGCTGGAAAGAAAAGATGATTGTTTGCTCTGTCTCTTCGCTTTCATCCAAGGTGTGTATTCGGCTGGTGATGATGATGATGCCACCGAGAGAACAGCGCGCAGCTTTCGCGCCCACTGACAGCTGGAGGTATTCGAGCACACGCCCACGCACACACTCACTCACGCATATACACACATACAACCCCCCAGCTCCTCGGGGCTGCGGGCCCCCGAGAGGACCTAAGCCAAGACGGGTAGCTACTTCCGTTATTTTGCTTCCGGCAGCTCGGTTGCAAGAGTGAGGCTTCGCCAAGTGTAGCTACCTGAGTTATCCCCAGAGGCCTGTCTTGAATTTCCAATATTGCCCACTCGAATCTCACTCAGTTTCACGCTAGCATCACGTGCATCTCCAAGGGACGGCGACCCCGGACATGTAACTTCGTTGTCTGTGTTGCCTAGGTTATTATTATCCTTGTCAAATTTCATGTCGCCGATCGATAGCACATCACGTCGCCGATCAATATCACGACTGGCAAATGGCGGCCTGAACGTTCACGCAGCCTTATCAATCGAACCAATCCCCGATCTGACATTCGTAGCTCCGGCATTGGCAGAAATGGGTAGTACCATAGGATTGATTTTATAAATCCGCTCGGGATTTGGGTATTGCTCGTACCTCCTATCATGTTGTATGGCTATCATCTCACTAAGTTGCGTGTCTCCAATACCCGTCCGAACTCGATGCGTCTTTCAGGAAATCGGAATCAGGCTCTGCCCCTCGGGTCTGTTGAGGGCAACAACCGCAATGCCCCAGTCTTGCTTGTCAGTAATTACCGCTGGGTAGGAAAACTCCGGACAGGTCCAAGGGCATACTCCCGCTTCTCCTCCCCAGACGTCCTGCCGCCGCAATCACCAGCCTGTGAGCAAGTCGCCGTCACGTTGACGTGACCGCTATGGTTGTCGCAGCTATGCCACCGATCCATTACCGAATTCGTCTGCCTGCTGTGGATCGACATTGTGATAGTCGAGTATCTCCGAGTACCTGTACCGCGTGTATTAGTATTTCCCTGAAAAGGCTTACATGCCATGACCTCACATCATGATCTTCCACGTGTCAATGGGCAAATCTGCATCGTTGAACGACCAATCGAACTTCTCTTCTGCGACCGGCTCATCCGTTGGGTCGTGGTATGGTGAGAGATACTCATGCGCCAGCGCGTCTCCCGCTCGTATTCGTTTCCGAGGGTCGAAGACCAACATATTCTCGAGGAGATCGACCGCTTGTCCTTGGTTAACGGGTCTCATTTGTCTGACATAGCATTGCCTGATACTCACCTAATGGATCTGCATTCTTGAACTTGTTGGCAAGAGGTTGCCGTTCTCTTTTGGGTAGTGACTGCACGAATCGAAGGGTCTACAGATGGTGTGAAACCCGTCAGTTTTAGTCTTCTTCGAGTTCGAAGTACCCGTGGGAACACTTACGTTTTCGGAACAGATCGTCTTGATGACATCGTCTGGGGGGGTTCCCAGAAGCTCGGTGATGATCGAGAATTGGTTGACATGATCTTTGCCGGGGAAGAGAGGTTTTCCATCAAGCATCTCAGCGAAGATGCAGCCAGCACTCCAGATGTCAACTTCGACATCATACTTCTGCCACGTCAACATGATCTCGGGTGCACGATAGTATCTAGTTGACACATAACCAGTCATCTGGGGGTCTTGAATGCGGGCCAAACCAAAGTCACAGATCTTCAAATCGCAGTTCTCGTTGATAAGGATGTTGGATGGTTTGAGGTCCCGATGGACGACTCCGGCAGAATGAACGTATTTCAACCCGCGCTGTGACGAATCCTTAGCGTCTGTGGTAGAAAAAGCACCAAATGCCTCAAACATACCAAAATTTGGTACAGGAAGTATTGAATGAACTGTTTCTCCAGCGGTCGCGATGTGAGGAGTCGGTGCAGATCAGTGCCGAGAAGTTCGGTGACAAAGTAGCTACGCATAGTTAGCCAGTATTGTGACCTGTCCCGCCAATGCTGCTTACATGTCTTCGAGTGGGGATATGAAGATGTCGCTCAGACTGATGATCTGACCGGATTGTCAGCAAGTCTCAATCGCACCGGCTAAGCAGACGCACATTTTCATGTCTCAGGTGCTTCAGAAGCTTCAGCTCCCGATATGTTCGCTTCGCCAGGACGGGCGTGGAGAAGGGCTTCATGATCTTCTTGACTGCAACCGCTTGCCCCGCCAACTGGTCTTTGGCCGAGCAAACCAGCCCGAATGCGCCCATGCCCACTGGTTGAAGATCTGTGTAGCGACTGGTGATCTCGAATGTCGTCCCAAAGATCTGGGCTCGAATGAACTCAGCCATCGCGACGGGCTATAGCACGAGCGGCTCGGTCGTGGTGATGGAAGTGGGCGAGTTGGCAATGTGCGCGCACTCTTGAGTGGTCCGGCACGCGGCCAAGCAGTTCTCGAGATTCGTGCGAGCGTCGAGGAGCAGTTGCTAGAAAATGACAGACACGCAGTTACTCGGCCGATCGAGAGAAAGAGAATGGTTATTGAGACCAAGTTATTGTTATGGCGAATGGTTGCCCAAAAGCTTGTCCGGTGCAGACTTGCCCGCATGTACAGATGGATCTGGCGATGCATCATTGTTCTACAGCCAATCACAACCCATCCCGGCTAGAACTTCCGTTGCGATTGCGAAGATCTACTGATGCTACCCTGCTGCTAAGATATTGGTTACCCGCAACACGCTAAGCCATATTGAAAAAACTTTCTTGCTTTGAGCCTCTAATTGTTCCGCCCCAAATATTGACCCTCCGGCTCTTTTCGTACTGGATCGAGATATAACGAAATCAAATGCAAGAAGCCGAGTCACATTCGAGATCTTCCGCCCCCAGGCATGCAGGTTCTTGACAAGGGTTGTGGATGAATGATGTCTTTATGACTGAATGCTTGCCTTAGACAAGTAAGGTAACTTGATATCGGCATGGCAGACGGTCAAACGTCGACCGGATCGGAGCCGCTGGTCTGCGTTGTTGATTTCCATCACGCACGGTAAATAATCTCGGGGCATTAGTGTCTGCACTTATATGAAAATTGCTGACCCAGCCTCATCCAACAGCGGTCCGGAAGTCGAATGTTGGGTTAGCCGCGCCCAAGACGAGGACCCGTCTTCGGAAAATGACTGGTCTCTGCTACCGTTTCTCGCCCTTCCAGATGGCTCGCATGCGTACGCGACCGTTTCACATACAGACGAATTTTCCGATTGGTTGCTAAATTGCATCTTCCAGGTTCGATGAGGAGATCTCGTATTTCACATTGCGGAAAGGGAAGCCCGAAAGTCCAACGTCTTCTTGTTTTGGCATATCATGTACCCGGCGACTGGATGCAAAGGAGTTGATAAACAAACCAGCAGACGTGACGAGATCTTCAGTCCAGAAAGCTGTCGTAGCTATCATCGACAATCCTTACCTCTTTTCGAGTATTAGGGAGAAGCTATCCGCTGTTACCAAAGCTTGGTTTGCCCAAAGGGACTTTTCCGACTTCGCCATCGTTGAACACTTTCAGGAAGACCTCGCAGCCTCGTGCCGTAATGGAACCGTCGAGACTGATCAATATGTCGGCGTCTCCTTGCGCGAGTTCGTACATGACTACCGTCATCTCACCCTCGTTCTATTCAAATGCTGTCTATTACAACCCAAGATGCTCTTCTTCAGCACATATTGCGAAAAGATGTGCCTGCTACAATTTTCCTTGATCTCACTTATTCCTGGTCTCATCCGCAGCCTGCAAGATTGTGCAGATCCTGGTCTGAAAAGCTACGAAGACACGCTGGTCAAGCCCAGTTCACTGCGAACAAGCGATCGAGCCTCACGTGAGTGATGTATATGCGTGCACGCACCAGAACTCCTGACTAATTAAACAAGTTCTGTCTTACATGGGCTTGCCACTCCAAATTTTTGGCAAGGTGAGCTGCAAAAGCCGTGATTCTGTCTGTGCTGTCCAGACTAACCCAAATACAAGGGCAGCCTCTTCGGCCCATACACTCCTTTGCAACAGCTTGATGTTCTTGGCGACTTTGGTACTAAGTCATATATTGCGGGATCGACGAACTCTCTGCTTCTACATCAGCGCGATCGGTACGGTGATATTATGATTGATGTGGACAGCAAGACGATCAGTATTTTCGCAGTTTCTCTCAAGTCGGCGCTGGCATTGACTGCGGCTGACCGGCGCTGGATCGACATGATAACGCAGTCTGTCCAAGATACGTGGGATCCGGAGAACCCCACAAGACCTACCACCATGGGGTACGTGGGCAGTGAGGAATACATCAGACTCCAGTTCGAAGAGTATCTATTGGGATTGCTCTCGGCCGTGAAATACGGTCAATTCGTCAGCAAGCATGGTGGCGATCCGAAGCAGGTGCTTTCTGAAGCGAATGCCGATCCAGCGGCAGATTACGGGCCCCAATGGGTGGGCTTGTGGCTGCAGACGGATAACCACCGAATTTTCGAAAAGTCGACGGACGCGAACCTTTTCGACGTCGTCGAGCCTCGACATCCGTCCGCGGGAGGTATGACCTTGGAAGACGTGCAGCGGCGGGTGCAGCAACAGGTGGCCGACCTGCACTTGGATGAGCGGTTCAACGAGACGAAAGAGGTCTTGAGCAAGCACTACGCCACAGGCTCGCAGAAGGTCACTTCGGCATTCAACAAAGTCTGGTCAGACATCGAGGTGTTGCGGGAGAACCAGCGCAAGCGAGCAGAGGAGAAGAAGGCCGTAATAGGCACTGCAGCGATTGGAGACAGCCACGAGGGCCAACCCGCGCAGCAATCCCTCGACGACAAAGCCGCCGTTTCCCCGAGAGCGGGCGCTGACTGGGCCAGGACACAGGCGCAGGCGCAGGCGACCATGCAAGCGGCCGGGGCCAAGGCATCGCAGGTCTTTGCTTCGTGGAGCGCGTGGGCGAGCGAGAAGAGGGCCTCTTCGGCGTGGCCCCGCAGCCCCACGGCCGCGGCAGCGCCGTCATCGGACAACGACGGAGAGAGGTCGACAGGGGCGGCAGCGCCTGTGGAGGACCAGAAAAGTTGAATACACTGTGCGGTTACGCACACCCTCTGTCGACCAAGACAGGTCTAGGCTTTGCTGCGACACGGCACACGCGCCGAATGGCGCCGCAGTGCTGTTAAAGTTGTTATGCAGGACAAAAGTAGTTGCATCAACGGCGAGCCACGCCGCCATTGGCCAGCCGTTTGCCTGGAAATGCAGTCTAGCACAGGAATCTCGTGTCAAAGACCGGCAAGCCACATGCTTCTCAGGCCTACATAGCAGCAGCATCGCCTCAGCGTAAAGGAGCTGATGCGAGTTGGAAGAGGCGGACCTGCGACCCGTAGTAATCCAAACCTCCACAGCCCCAGCAGTCACTTTTCGTCTCTTTGTCATGGCTTGCAGACGTCCCGCCGCTCTCTGTAGCATCTCTCGTGCCCCCGCACCGGCGCCGCGCGCTCCACTCAGCCCTGCAGCCGCCCGTGCTCCGCTCCAGCCGAGCCGCCGCGCGCCCTGACCGTGAACCCGACCCGCGGGAAGTGGCAGCGCGCGCGCGCGCGCGCCGTCTCGATCACCGCCTCCTGGGCCGACAGCGCGACCAGCGTGCCGGCGGTCGGGCTGGGCGGGGTCAGCGCATGCAGCGGGGGGCGTGGCGGGCACGTACCTGTCGCGGCCGGAGTCGTCTGGGGCGACGAGGACCGGGGCGCCGCGGCGCAGGGCGGCGCGGGCGTCGAGGTCGAGGGGCGCGGCTGCGGGCAGCATGGGGACGGCGGCGGACTGGTGGGCGACCGCCCAGGCCTGGAGGGCATCAAGCCAGGGAGGCGGCGGCGAGTCCTGAGCGGTTTTCTGTTGAGGCTCGGCGGCGCTGTCGGCCCTTTGTTCGGTGAGTGGCCTCTGCTGGAGCCAAGTGTGCACACGGGCGAACCAGGCGTGCAGGCCAGGGTACCTCTGCTCGTTGAAAATCTGCTGGAAGATCTGGGTGTTGTGCGTGTCGGCCAGCTGGCCGCCAGTCAAGTTGTTAAGGCCGATCCCTGCGCAGATATCTTTGCCCCAGGCCAGCTGGTAGTACAGAGAGATGTCCGCCATGCTGGGACGTGGGGTGCTGAAGATCCATTGATTTTGGTTGGTGAACAGAGGCTCCAGCAGAGAAAGATGGGTATCAAGCGCCGCCAAGTTGCGAGGGATCTTCCGGGCCAGCTTGTCGGCGTCCAGCTCGTGGCCGATCAGGTTGGCTCGGTCAGTGCCAAAGGAGCTGCGCCAGACGTCGCCGGGGATCAAGCCGGTAGTGAGGCGGAACAAAGGTCTCTGCTGCAGCGGTCAGAAGGACTTTCGCTGCTGCCATGCGGACAACGTATGCCAAATCGATGAGAGCACGCACGTCTGTCCAGAAGCTGCCGAACCCCCTGATAAGGGGACGGTAGTCGCGGCCGTCGTCGGCCTTGGGATACAGCGAGAGGTACCCCTGAGACTCGGAGAAGTGCAGTTCGAGCGCTTCGACGATCAGGGACGTGTCGCAATAAACCTTTGCGTGCATATCATCAGCCTCTGATAGAGCGACGGTCTTGTAGAGTACGGTGCTAGGTTTCCGATTTTTCAAAATCGTACAACCATTGTACTCACATCGGACCCAATGGCCGCCACGGGGATCTTGCGGTACGTGAGCCCGAACACGCGCGATAGCAGCGGCCGCGGCATCATGCTCGGCACCGTGACGAACCAGTAGCCGATACCCTTGAGACGCAAGGCCATTCGGACCTTTTGGGTGAATGGGGACGCTAGGCATTGACGGCGAAGGTGTCAGCATGTCAAGGATCCATGTATCAGCTGGTAGATCGTGTGGTGTGCTCTGGGACATATTGCTTCTCTGGTCTATCTACGGGATAGCTCATGCAGCAACAATACGGTTTATCTCACGCGGGCTCGTTGTTTAACATTGTTCCCATCTGACAAAACATGTGCGCCTTCACCTTTGACTCATCTCAACCTCTCAGTACTTACAGTCATATCCGAACAGCACAACGGGCGGTCCGGCCCTGTGGCGGCTGGCACTGGAAAAGGCTCGCAGCGGGCCCAAGCTATTGGAAAAGAACTTCATCCTTTGCAAGTGCTAAGACGTGCTGGAACATGCAAAATTTTGCAGGGGCTGCTTGACAAGATTCTGCGCTGCAAACGTGTGCTTGGAAGTCGCTGGGGACACGGATGAGCACAGCTTGATGGATCTCCGGCTCAACGACCCCGCTCCGGTGCCTTTGAGGAGCAATTACCTTTCTTTCATTGCCCGAGATCATTTCATGTACGCAATTTCAAAGTAATAAGAGCTCGCTCGCGATGAGATTGGGGACTAGCAATGTTGGAGTCATCGAAAGCCAATCACGAACGTCGGCTGTTGAAAAAGAGAATATGTGGAGGCAGAATTGAATATGGGACCATTCCCATACTCAGGAAAGGCATTCGCTCGTAAAGGCTCCCGTCGTTAATATGATGACCAAGGATTATCGTAACTTGTATCTCGTATATCAAATCAAGCACAACCTTGTCTTGGGCCAATGTGCTGATGTAATGATCGAGTCGTGCCACGGATCCGCCCGTAGTCATCAACCCCCTAAATCCCCAAATCCCTATGATACTTTGGGGTTCAACGCTCATTTTCTTTCTCGATGCTTCTGCCGATAGCAAAGCCGGCCGCCGATACTGATGCAAATTCAAGCAAAGCTGACTAGCGATAGATTGACGGTAACGCCCTGGCATACAGAGTCGGCAAGCCCTGTGAATGCTCGAGCGCGTTGGCGGAATCACAAAGCGTCCGCAAGCCGTTTGCTTTCGTCGTAAAACCTTTTTTCGTCATGGGTTGCACTCTATAGTTTACTGACCTCCCAAAGCATACGATTGTGAGATAGAAACACCATTAGACTCGAATGTCGTGGCTTCAGGATGGCAGACTGCACCTGCTGGCGGAAGGAGGCCTTCAGCAAAGTATCGACGAGTATAAGCGTCGAGACACTTGGAATAGGTTACGTCCGAGCAATGCTGGAGTGATCTGTCAACAGGTTTTTTCCGTGGATGTGGCGGCCCAAGCAGACTTACTCCGGAAACATTAAATTGCAGGACACGAGATCGTGGAAAAACTTTCGACAGACTTACGGCACTGCAAGAGAGTCAGTAAAGATTGTTGTTGGAGTTTATGTTGGGTTTTGAAAGCCTCACTTTCGAAGAGGCGTTGCCGGGTCTCGAGTGTTGCCGATCCATAGAATTGGATGAGACGTATTCGCTCCGATAGACCCTTCGCACACAATCATGTTAGTCCTTTGACCGCCGTACAAGTACACTGGCGCCAGATACACACCATCAAACGTCCACTTTGGTCGCGTTTTCCAGCCGTAACATCGCAAAGTCCAAGACGCCCATATGTGAGGCATCCACTTCGTCTTATGCGCTAGTTCTTGGAAGTATTTGGTGAAATCGGCTTTCGTTAAATTTGACAAATCCTCACTGTCTGTGCAGGCCACGGCATCAAGCGCCTCGAACGCCAGCTCGTCGTACCGAGGACATATGGCCGAGTTTGGCGGACATACATCAGGGATCTGGGACCGTTTGAAGCTGGCAAACTTGTGGCCACTGCCGTCTCCGATGTCAGCCAAGAACTCTGCTAGTTTAGGGAAAGCCTTGTAGGGGTTGTACAGCGACATCTTGATGAGTCTCATGACGTCGCTGTACGTAATCACTATTGGGCCGTGACCTGCAAATCCTGGGACTGGCAACGGATCGTGCCGCAGGCTTTCTAGGAGATCCTCAACCGTTCTGCGGATATGTGCTGGTCCATGTTGTGAATAAATGGCACATTCAGACGGCCCAGCTTCATAGCAATCCTGGAAGAATGAATTCATGACACGATCCGTGTCAAGGACCGCAGAATACCAAAAGCCCGTAGAAATTTCCCTGGGGTCTGCAACGCCGTCTGCGATCAGTCTTTCAACTCTATCGGGGTACATGGATGCAAAAGTCGATCCCAGCACGGCACCGTAGGAGATGCCCCAGTATAGCAGCTTTTCCTGACCTTTTCGCCACTTCAGCTTCTCCGAGATATCGTCCTCATGAGTCATCACCCTATGCTTTGCTACAAGGGAGCGAGCTTCGGCTTCACGCCATTGACCGAGGCGCTCGACGACTTGAAGCATATCCGCGGCGGTGGGGGTGGTGTTAATGTACGATCCAATCTTGGAAGCATCGTCGCCGGTACATGTCGCTGCGAAAGCCATGGCTCTAGCCCAAGCATTGTCGCTCGCGATATCTGAAGTGCCGAACAGATCCGCGAACCGATCGTCCGTGGTCCATTTTTGCCGTGCAAAACGCTCGTCGAAGCACTTGAAGACCGGCCTGGAGTTGTTGACACCTCTTTGGTCATATGCGATCAGATCGAAAAATTTGGGGTTTAGGTCCGAACTGTCCGAGTCGGTTCGAGAACGGAGCTGATCACTGACTGCCAAAAGCCTCTGTACCGCAGAGCCTGCGGGTCCGCCTGGGTTGATTATGATCGCGCCCCCGTAACGTGGATCCGTCACTGGAACAACGGCGGGATACTTGAGAAGGGCCAGCGAGATCAATCGCGAATCTTCGGATGCGGTATCATTCCAATCCAGCGGCACCTGCAACCTGGCACATTGGTACTTCCCCAGGCAAGGTGTGTAATCGAGCACCTTGCTGGGTCGGATCTGGAGAGAGGACGTTTAGAGTTATGCATAAATCATGCTGCAGTCTGTAGACATGCCGTGTTCCATGGCTGTTCCAACGTTCGGTCCAGGTAAGAACTTCTGGCCGGGCGCGGCGGAGCCAAGTAGAGCCAGAGGGAGAGGCAGGCAAATGCTGCCACGAAGCCCTCAAAAATCCTGTGATACAGTGATCGCGGCTCGGGCCTTGGCCGAGACACGATGGCTGCATCTCCGTGAGCAAGCTTCTCTGCCATCATCGTGGTCATGCGACCTGTAGTAAGCTCCGTCGCAGCCAGAACGACCAAAAGTCAGACGGTGCAAAATCCCCGACGTCGGCGGAAGCGGGGATGGAGCAGCGTGTGGGAAGGCAGGTGCGGCAGTACGAGGTGCCGATGGTCCGACGTTGCATTGTTTCCGCGTGCGTGATAACTGTTAATGGCTGAATGGATCAAAATGGCATAATCGTCTAATATATCGCCGTTCAGGGACGCGAGCTTTGCGCATGCTTCTATACGAACTAACGTATCACCGTGTCGCAATCTATGACCAATTGCATGCCAGTCTGCCTTTCTCGCCATCTGTGATATTATGCTATGCTATCCTGTGCTATGCCATGCAATGCCTAGCTATGCTATGCTATGCTATGCTATGCTATGCTATGCTAAGCTAAGCTATGCTATGCTATGCTACGCTTTATTATGTTGTGCCGGCTGGCGCACTCTCCAGTATTGTCCGTAGAGAATGCGGTAAACTGCATCAAGTATCGCCCTTCAAATCCTGTATCGCTTGATGAAAAGCGTACAGACGAACACTACGGCCGACAGTCCAATGAGAAGGTCTGCCACGTATCTTAGCAAAGCTCGACAGAGGCGATCAGCAAGATTCTAAAACACTTACAGAGTGCGTCGTTTGCAGCTTTAACCAACGACACGCGGATTCTGTTGCTGGTCTTGAGATCGAAGTTATCCAGGCATCTTAAACTCTTCATGCATTCTTCCACGACCTAGCGGGGTGCCATCAATTGCTGTGAAATAGAAAGTCATTGGGATAACTTACCTCAGACACATCACCGTCGAAAGCAGTCCCAAGCTCGGTCTGGATGTGTTTAACACCTGCATTATGAAGTATCGCTGACATGCAAGAGATGATGACTAGAGTGGCCATCTCGGTCACCAGGGTGTAGAGGCCGTATATGGAAGCGCGATCTATGCATTATAAGATATAATGTTAGCTCATCGCCATGATTTAACACGTCGCGAGAACAACGAACTGTCCAAGGGCGTAGCTTTCCAGAGGCATGAGTTGGACGCATTAAACAGAGCGCCAATAGATACGCCTGCCAGTATACAGGATGCAAGGTTCTCCCATAGTTCTTCGACACCTGTGAGAACGTCAGCATTTGCATGACTGTCTCAACCTACTATCAGAGAAACCACAAACCAGTCCATCGAAGGGCTATCCAAAGTGACGAGACCACCGAAATCACGGAAACAACCATTAGGATCGGCCAAGGCCGACCAAAACGCAGCAACAAAGCCCCAGATCCGAATTGGCCGGATGCGCGACCAACGGCTATGACGGTATTCATGATGCCGCCCAGGTACGTCGCCCGTCCTATGGCTACACTCATGTAGTAGGGGCGCGACGAAAGTGAGCTAAATGCATGGTGAAAGGTCAGACGTGCGTGATTCCGTCAAGTTGCCTCGGATGATATTGGGTCAAATACTTACGCTTCCAGCAAGAGAACACCCAAAGAACCTGTGTAAGAAGATCGGAACGATCTCCCTCGTAGCCACAAGTTTTACAGGAACGAGGGGCAGTCTAGCCCAGTGAGATTCTGAAAATTCCAAGTATAATAAACCCTGAGAAACCTATCGCGAAGAGCGAGTATATAGCTGGATGGCTCCATGGAAGGTCATTGCCGCCGAGATTTAGGGCAAAAACGATGCTGAGAAGGGCCGTCGAGAGTAGACCAATCCCCGTCAGATCGAATTGACCTCTCTCCAAATGTGTGGCGAACTTCACTCCTTGGCTGTCTTCGAAAAGTTTGACCTTTAAAGGCGGCAGTTTGACCTTCCCGAGCGCCCAAAACGAAAGCAATCAATGATACCGGAAGCTCGATGAAGAACACCCTGCAAAGTTACCTATCAGCGTCAAGCGTACCGGTTTTGGTCAAGGTCGCGGGCTCTGCGTACAGTTTCCAGTATGTGCGTTGTGCAAGGTATGTACCCAGGGATGCACCAAAAAATGATCCGAGTAGGAAGCACGCTTCCGCAGCGCCGTCGAGCACGCCCCGTTTCCGTATCGGAACAATATCTGTGTTTCATACTTCAGCCGAGACACAATGTAGCGTGTATCAAAAGTAAACACATCGTTACCGTTTATAATCAGGCTGATCGTATAACTGAGGCCAGTCGCGCCACATCCAACCACAAATCTGGACACACAAAGCATCCAGAAGTCGAGGGAGAAACAGCTGTCTATCATCAGTACTGATTCCCGAGCCTTGGTTACACAGCGAATTCCCAATACCATAATGCGACTCCAAGAGCAAACAAGATTTGACTTAGCAGTAGCAGAGGCCTGCGGCCGTGGATGTCCGCTATTCGACTGTACTACATTCCGATCTGTCAACCATGTCTTTTCCGCTCTGAAGATGGAAGCGAGAGGCTCACAGGAGGCAGTGCTGCAACGACGCCCAAAAGAAGGATGCCATCAACCAGGATGCATGTCGTAGCTGATTGAAAGAGTCCCCGATCTGAACATAGCTAGATATCGCGAACGACAAGTCCGCGATAATTAGGACAAGACTAGGCACGGAAATGTCAATGCGCGGAGCATAGATAAACCAAAGTATGTATACGTTGGTCTGCTTACTCGAGAGCCAGAGGAGGAAGGATCTGCCACAGCTCCTGAGTCTGGACAACAATAGCAGATTTGACGACATCATTGGAGGAGTACGACCCCGTGGTACGTGGACATTCTGTCACGCGCTCCTCGTCAGATCGCTCGCCGTCCTCGCTATCAAGACGTCCGTCGGGCCTGTTGCCTGCAGCGGCATCGCGCGAGCCCAGCAGCGGCTCATTCTCGGTAGCTACCCGCGCCATAGTATATCAGCACATCGAGCAAGGTCAATGAATGGCTCCCAGCTGGCTCAAGTGCGATGCCCGTCCTCGAACACCTTTGTTGCACAGATGAGGTTAAGCAACGAGTGTTCGAGGTCAATTGCGGGTCGGACTCGGCGACACGCTTCCGGCCGTTCGGAGTCGGGCTTCTGGCGCGTTTGCCCGAGAAGTAAAAGTTGCATGTTGAAAGTTTGTTTCTCCGGGTGGGGATTAGAGCGAATTCGGTGTTAAAGAACATTCGATCTTGAAACCCTTTCAAGGCACAAAGAGTTATAGATTCCAAAAGAAAACAAAGTGTTCCAAATTTGTAGAAGCAGATGTTTCAGAATAAGCTTGACGTGACCTAGTGCTCGGCTATAGGCTTAGTACATCTGCTGGCCTTGACGCCAATCTTTAGCAGTACTTCCGGGAACACACAGTCTCTCTCCAGATCCGTCCGCACTAAACATAGCACGAGCAGCTGCCTGCCACACATACGTGATATTTGCCAACATCCCAGGCGTCCACCACAGCCGGCAATCGGCAAGCTCCTTGACGAATTGACGAGGTGTACGTTTGGGGTCATCCAGGTGGACTTGATTCCTTAGATTTACCGATCCGGTGACATGCCGTTGGGACAGCGTTTGCAGACTACGGAGCAGAGAGTGCATCGCCGTGCCTTCATACTCCTTCAACAGACGCGGAGATGGAAGTTCGTGCCGATGCATCCCGAGGGCCTGGCGAGCTTCATCAAATATAGTTTCAAACGTCTGTACTATGCCACCCTTGGTCGCTCCAGCTGTCTCCATAGGCCCGTTCTTGGGCAGGCCGCCAAGGGCCACAGAACGTAACTTTTGCTCGGTGTCTCAGCATATCGACGAAGTGTGCGCACATGGACCCACAGTGGCCGTCCGTGACTATAAGTATGTTCGAGGAGTTGAACGGTTGGGGTAGCGTTTCAGACGTTTGCTTCTTCAGGAGGAGGAAGCCTTAGTCTTTTTTCTAGCGCTGAAACCGGACCAGTGTCCAATCGAGTAAAATTGGACTCCCCAGTGTGTTTCAGGCCCATACATATGCGTCCAGTTGTCGAAAGCTTTGGCAAACTGGAAACTTTGAGAGTCTGCCACGCGCCATTGCGTGTAGTTAAAGATATTCCGGACTTTGACATGATCATCAGTTGTGTAACTCGCGAACCAAAGTCGGTTTTTCCACCGGTTCCGGTAATTCCGGCGCCCATGAATCCCAAGTGCCGGCCGCATTGTCATCTGCCGTCACATTGGTTTGCTTACGGCCGACAAGAGAGCCAATCGCGTTTATGGCATCGTGTGCTCGAAAGTTACCATGACCAGTCCAGGGCAAGTTCGGAAAGAGAGCGCCGAATGTGGCAAAACCAAGCCCCACGCTACCGCCACCGTTGAATTGCAGGTCGATTATCAGCTTTTTGCGGCCACTTTTGGTCAGAAAGTCAACAGCATCATGCATGGTTGACTCCCACAATCTCTCTTTCTCCAGTGGGAGGAAACTATTGATCACAAGAACCGCTACATCTTCAAGACCAATTTCGCGGGGCAAGAATGCTTGCAAGCTGTTTCCCAAACACGTTATCAGCGGCCAGGGATAGCCTGCACGTTGCTTTGACGCAGGTGGGATAGGTTTGGTGCTATTCTTGTGAGGTCTAGGCTGATCCGATTTTCTGGTATACTTTTCGTAGAGCATTTGGCCAGATGTGATTTTCGTGAAGGATGGAGGGGATTTTGGCTGTATTGTCGTAGTAGTGCGCGGTGCCGTTCTTGAATGCTAGAGTAGTCTCGCGGTTGGTGTAGAATCTTGAGGCTCGAAATCGTGAGGGTCCTTGCTGGGCGAGTGAGGTGAACAGAGAGTTATAGGCTGTGTCTCTGGTGTGGAGGGGAATCTGAGAAGCAGAGGCCAGCAAGTATTCAACAGCATCCTGTCCATCGATAGTCACAACCGGAGAGACAAAGGAGTCCCGCTGTTTTGCAAGTGTTTGGACATCTTCTAGTACAATATATCTCAGGGACTCGTCCGTGCACCGAGACGGATGCCAGGTCAACGGGGCGGTGGAAGGAAAAGACGTCCATATCTCCTCTGAAGTCTAAGTGACCATCCCTGGCACTGGCAAATAGTAGGTCAAGGTCCATTTGAAAGCTGGGCTCCGACTGATATTGTCCATTCAGGGCTTTTTGCATGACTGCCTCCAGAGAGTAGCTAAGATTGACTGCTGGATACTCGTAATCAGGCTGCAGCTCACGCGGCCTATTGAGCATATCCAGCGTCGAATGGAATTGTAGTAAAGCTCTCAAGGCATCGATCAGATCCAGTGCGCGATCGAGCACGAACGGCACCGATCCGAGGCAGTCTTGGGCCAATTTGGCCGGAACCCTCAGCAGACCAGCGTGGGTCTGCCTGAGATTTGAGATCTCCAGACAAGCTAGCCCCGGAAAATCTCCGTACAGTGGTTGCGCAGGTGCGATGCCAACAAACAACAAAATCAATAGATGGTACATTCTTTGTGAAAATTAAAGACGAAAAACCTTCCTTGTAAAGCTCAACACCAGCCAGGGAACGATTGCGATAGCGCACAAGTATGGTATGTCAAAAGTGAAAAGATACCTCCATGAGAGATGCGTATCCACTCGATCTGGAAGAAGATGCATTGCCAAAGGCATTGCCAAGCGTTGATCGCAAGACTGAGATCAGTCTGAGCGCTGTCGTGCCTTCACGATGACAGAGTGACTGTCTAGACTTCAAGCATGGAACACGAACACCCATGAGGACATGATCCGAGCCATAGCTGCTGTCCGTGTCAAGTGGGATCCACATAATCCAATGGAGCTAGGCCATCACTCGAAGCTTGTCCAAACGACTGGCGCTGGTGCTGACGCAGCTTTGCTCAAAATGCAGCTTGCCCTTTTACTCATGATGTAAGGGTGACTTTGGTGCTACTTGGACCAAAATCTTCCCAAGAGTAAGTAAACGGAGGATTTGCAGCTTCGGGTCATCGTCAGCCCGCGTAACGAAGATTTCTGGAAGGAGTGCCGCAGTCGTATAAGCATATCGCATGAGGCTCAGAGAACCATCTCGAATGAGTTCCTGTTGAGGTAACAAGATGGTCCTACTTGGGAGACTCGATTCGGGTTAGCGACGGCTTAGGGAACCGACGGAACGAGTTGTTCTTAGTGCTCATTGGCCGCCACCCCCTCCCTTATCATAAGATGTGCGCTGCGGCTGACAGTAAATTGCATCAACAGACGGACGTTTGGTCCAGAAACTGACGAGTTTACAATGCGCAGCCTACGATTCGCATTTTGCAAAGTAATAGATGAACCGATCGAAGGTCCGCAAAATGCCATTTTAATCCGACAGCTACAACATATCTGTGGAACAGATTTACACTCTGCAGATCGAATCCACAGATCGGGCCTACTTAATCCCGAAACGCGGGTGAGGCTCACTGTAGATCTCCCTTCCATTCAGCTCGACGAAATTACTGACGCCTCATCAGGCGAATAGTATCACTCCATGGCAGTGGCAGCGTTTCGCTTAACGCCCTCGCCAGTAGCCCGACCGCCTGTGACTCGTCTTTACCAGTCGTTTCTCCTGTTTCGTCGCTCTCAAAATCAGAGTGCTCGGCCTCGAATTGAATTCTCCTGAGTCATTGACGCGTGCGGTTCCGGCGAGCCGAACAGCCGCTGGCTAGAACGTTGGTGAAGATGCGGCTGTAAGGAGACCCAAACTTTGCACCCCGATGCGCCTTTGTATTACGCTTTTGGGATTAATGCTGACTTTCGTTGTCCTGCCGACTTCCATTATAGTTGACAACCTCATTTCCATGGCTGTGCTCGAATGTCAGCCGGCGCACCAAAATCTTGCCGAAATTCCAAAATTCGCCTTATCCTAATCAAGCGCGAAACGCAAAAGCCCTTTCAACAGCACTTCTTACCATGATCCCTAACTCCGTGCCAGTAATCACGACTGAAGCATCTCTCCTCCCACCGTCTCAAACCGCAATGCTGAGTCGAACGTTTCACGGCCAGACTGCGCCGCTTGACATTCGGTGCACCACCTCGAACTTTTTTGAAAGCAGATGCTGACGTGCGCCGTCAGCCATCTATGCCATTCTTGCTCTGCCAATGGGATTGCGCTACATATATCATCTACATAGCTCAATCTCCACTGCGTGACATAAATTCGGGCATCATCTACAGCGTCTTCGACCTACCTGCCCTCCTACGCTGAACAACCTCGACAACTCAGAGGAAACATCCAGCAGTACCCTGATACCCTTGATTGGCCTCGATAACCACCAATTCGAGCGGACGAGCCTGCTACCACGGGTCGTCCAAGATCCCATAATGGCCCGTCATCCCAAGCTGGCTCGATGCCTCTTGGCGCTCCAGATACTTGGTGCTATCCGTACGTTTCTAAAGCTGCAGACTCCACGAGCAGTTCCGTAAGTCGAAAGTCTAACAATAACCAGCGGCCTTGGCTTCAACGACCAGGATGGCCGATTTCATCGCCCAGGGCCTCGATCCGAACGGCGGTAATGCAGCCGCATCCGACTCCAATTCGACGACTTCACCTTCTTCTCTTACAAGTGCAATCAGCGGTCTGAACACTACATCCACGAGTTCAACGACCTCACTGTCCTTATCTTCGGCTCAACCAAATGTCTTACTGGCGTCAATATCAACATCAACATCAACCACCATGTCATCCTCAACTTCACCTTCCTCTTCCTCTTCTTCTTCTTCTTCTTCTTCTTCTTCTTCATCGTCGTCTTTCTCATCGTCCTCGTCCTCGTCAGTATCATCAGCATCAGTGATGCAGGCCAACAAGACGAGCATTTCGACTTCTTCGCACATTTCCTCCACTATTTCGGAAACGACCTCACTCAACAAAACTAACTCGCAATCCTTTACCATCAACACCTCGCTGTGCCCCAGCTATGCAAGTACGCAATGGACTCCTGTGTTAGTCACAACAACACCCGCTCCTACCGGGAGTGGAATTTCTTATGCTGCAGATTGTGCTCAGTGGTATTACTGGTGGTCCACTGCGTCCAGTTCGTGGTCTGGCAATCTTTACGTCTACACACCCTCAACCGTTGTTCAAACCGAAATATACTCAACTACCACCGACATCCCCCAACCCGCCAGCAAGCTTTGTGACGGCTTTCCACGCGCTGCTGGGCCCATTGAACTGCGATCCGGCTCAATTAGCCAACTTGTCTACACCATGACCGCCACCCAGGCCGGCAATCTCAGTGCCGGATGTTTGGGGCCTGGAGGTGCGACGCCCACTTTTCCTGTGCCCGAGCCCACGTGTTCCATAAACCCTACAGACTGCTCATCGCTATGGAACCTCCTGGATCCACCGCACACCCAAACGCCGCCCTGCCCTTCACCCAGCTCCACAGGTCCAGTCACAAATACGCAAACCACCTGCTACATTGGCGGCAATTCCGTGCAGATTTTCTACTGGCCGCTTAGTACGACAACACCGCTATGCGGCCAAGCGGCCGCTCCCACCGACGCCCCGCTTCAGCCTGTCCGCAATGGCAGTGCTGCCTACGCTACATTCGGCACCATTACTGTTACCTCGCCGGACATTTATGTCAGCATCGATACCGTGTACGCAGGTATTACTGCCATGACGACCAATGCGAACAACATTCCATTTTATGTGACCAGCACTGAGTTCACTTATGACAATGTCGCCTTCGCGATGCCATTGCAATCACTATCGAGCATCCAGCAATACGCTTCAGGGGTTGCCAACAACTGGCCCGCGATGAGTTCCTTCCTGTTCGACGGTGGCTGGGACGATGGGCTCTACAACGGAGGACTGGGCTCTGCGTCGTACAACTTCAATGATCTCGCCACAGTGCCAGCCTCCGCGTACTTTCTGAACCCCAACAATCCAATGTGGACGCCGGAAGGTGTAAGCAGCGCGCAGTACTGGTCCACGATATACGCCGGATACTACCCTCAAATTGTGGTGCCCCCGCAGGTTCTTAGCCTAAACCCTCTGTTCAGCCAGTGTGAGCCAGATCTCCGCGGAATTTACGACCCGCCGAGTACGATGCCCTCCGCGAGTGTGCTTGCTGTAGCGACGCCATTCAGCAGCCCCACTTCTCAACCAGCCTCACCCGGGGCAAGCAAGGGAGGCGCGCCAGCGCCCAACACAGCGCCTGCTAACACAAACCTGCCGCTTGCGCAGCCCAGTTCCAGTCAGCAGCCACTTCCTGGGCCCACGCAGCGCCCATCCAATCCGCAATCAGGGCAGAGCCAAGCGACTGGCGTCCCGCCCTCTTCGCAGCCGGCTCCGCAGCCGTCAAACTCGCACGGCCAAGCACCGGCCCCAGCCCAATCGCAGCCTCAAAATCAAGGACCTTCTCCAGGTCAATCGCAGCCTCAAAGCAAAGGACCTGCTCCAGGTCAACCGCAGCCTCAAAGCCAAGGACCTGCTCCAAGTCAACCGCAGCCTCAAAGCCAAGGACCTGCTCCAGGTCAACCGCAGCCTCAAAGCCAAGGACCTACCCCCGCTCCACCGCAACCTCACAGCCAGCCAGGTGGCGACCCAGGGGCACCTGCTCCAGCCCAAACCCAGCCGCAGAACCAAGCCAGCGCGAGCAAATCGGGCACGGCTCAGCCACAGCTTTCTGGCCCGCTCAATACAGCCAGCATCGCGATTGTCCCATCTAATGGGCTAACAAGCAGCATAGTGGCCGGTGGGACCACACTTCCGGTGTTCAGCAGTGCAGGGAAGGTGGTTGTCGGTGCGGTGACTTTGCAACCGGGCAGTTCGGTGATAGTCGGTGGGCAGACGATCAGTCTGCTCTCAAACTCGATGCTAGTTGTCAATGGGGGCCCGCAAACGACCAGCCAATCCCAAACAGCGAACCCGTCTCAAGCGACGCCGGCGTCTGGCGCCCACGGTGGCGTGACAGCTCAGCCGACGTTCAGCGGCGCAGTCGTCTCTATCGGATCGAACGCAATGACGGCTTCTGAGATCTCAAGTTCGGATGTTGTCATTGGCAACTCGCTCACGCTTACGCCAGGTGAAGTGACTGTAGTCAGTGGGCAGACCATCAGCTTAGCTGCTACGGGCGGCGCGTTGCAAATTGGCACCAGCACAGTCAGTTGGAGTGCTATGAGTTCCAACGGAAGTGGAACCGCAGGTGCCGGCGCGGCTGCCTACACGGCCGGCGCCGCCAGAGATGTCGGCGCTGGGATCGCTAGGCCAGCAGCCGCGGTCATGTTGGGCGCTGCTGTACACATTTTCATTCTGCCATAGACCGGAGGCCTTGCTCTAGGAAGGAAAAAGCTGAGAGAAAAGATAAATGAGACTGAGATGTCTATATCATGCACTATACGTATATACCGTATACCATAAATCTTATACCATATATTATAATGACCGGCCAACGGAACCTCAATTCATAACGATCCATGCAAGAAACTAATAATTTGAATGCATTGTTATTGCCAGTATCAACCGCAGCGTCTCAAGGCACCTCAGCGCAAGGCACCTCAGCGCAAGGCACCTCAGCGCAGGCGCGCCCGGGCTTCACGCCCGTCTCTGCTCCGCCCCGCCGTGGAGTGAGCCCCTGTGATCGGAAAGCTGGGTCACCGTCTGGAATTGACGGGATCCCCCGCAGACATTGATTGCGTTAGCACAACCGATCTCGCCGACTTCCCAAGAAGGCAGTTAACCCACAGATGCAGATCGCTGCTCCTGACAATGTTGTCTCTACCGTGGGCTGCAGCCTCAGGCAATTACACCGAGAGCCATGGGGAACCCGTTCTCAGATCTGGAGTAGTGGGGTTATTCCAATATTCGAAGACACCGACTACTTATTATTGCACATGGATACCCGATTGCTATCGCATTGACGGCACCCACATAAAATGCTCGTGGTTGGGATGATGTGCTCCAATACAACGTTTCTTGGCTGACCAAGCCTTCCCTCTTTTCCCAGTATGCTCGAGACGCACCACACGCCAAACGCGAAATGGAACAGAACGTGAAAGCACACAAACATCGACCCCTGCCGTTCTCGAGTGACGTCGCACGAGATCTTGATGAGCACATGCCAGATGGAAATTTCACGGACTATTCTTCAAAAGCCGTGCATAATGTCTACATCTTGACCCCTCATCGGAGCATTTTGCGTGGCTGCATCCGGTCTCTACACCGTCGGAGGTTGGCGGGCGGCAGACGGTATCGATAGAAGGGTGGCAGGGCAGCGATCGTTTTAACTTCTGAGATCCATGATAGTCTTCGCTCCCGCAACGGCTAGCAGCAAGGGGACTGACGCGGCGAGCCATTTTTCGGACAAATCAGAGTCGCGCCTCGACATGTCCCCTCAACGGCTTGCCCAAAAAAAGAAAAAAGAGAACGCGACTGCCTACTGGGACGTCTCGCCTCTTTATCTGCTAACGTAACTACTGTAGTATCCATTTTTCTTTTTATCAGTCCTCAGGCCCGTTCAAGCAGTCTATAGCTATGCACCGTCGTTTCGTCAACGTGAACTTATTCTCTTCAAGCCCACTCGCTTTCTGCCGCTTTATTTTATTTTAGTCCAAAGCTGCTCGCTTAGCTACAACCAGCTATCATTACTCTTCGCTTCGCTTTGCCTTGGAGAGCCGTGGTCACGTAGAATTATACGATCGTTCAAACCCATCCAGCGTCACACGACATCGCCTTCGACCGTGCTTCCCATCGCCACACGCTCTTATTCAACCGCATCCTTCTCCCAAAGCCACTCGCTGTACCATCAAAATGAGCGCGATCAACTCCCCCCCGCAGTCTCCGGGCGCTTCCCCCCAGGAGCAACGCAACCGGACATTCTCTTTTCGCAGCGACCGCTCATCCGAGTCAAGATCTTCCAGACCCAAAATCGACCTCACCGAGACCTCCAAAGACAAGAGGCGCCTATCCGCTCACACTAAAATCAATCCCAATGCCGCTCTCGCCGAGATCGAGCCCGCCGCTTTAGCCATGGAGTCATCCACCACTACGACTTTGACAGGCAAGCAATTCAAAGACTCATATGGGAATGTGATCAGTGAGTCCCGTCTGAAGATGCTCGCGTCGTGCGCACGGATGCTGACAACCATTTGCAGCCGATCCGGACCCTTCCAACCCCACTCGCTCGCGAATGGAAAGGCCGTTGGACACCATTCGCTCATTTGAGAGTCAGATCGAAGCGAGCTACAAGCGCCGCAATACAATCTCGAGAGCAGGTATGTGTTTGACTCTGTTTCAAGAGTTGGAACGTTTGGAACACAAAAAGCTGATTGATGTTCGACAGAGTCTGCAGGCTCCAACATCGGCCAGTCCGGCCCTCGCAGCGGCTACATAGGCAGTGAGTCATACACACCAGTTGATGCCCTCTAAAAGCATAGATCATTGACAGAAGCTCCTCTCTTTATAGATACCGGAAATGCTAGCTGGGCTCCCAGGAACCAATCCCCTTATCGCAACGAGTATGGCCCCACCCAGAGGCCTGGTCATTATCGGATGCAATCTGCGCCAATGAGTTCCCAGCCTGTGCCTGAAAATGATGCCTATCACATCGTATGAATACCAGCACGGTCAGTATCAACGGGACTCGTATGACGGAACGTACCCAGCCGCTGGCTCGAGCGGAAGCGCCAGCGAGCCCTGGGGCAATTCGACCGATCCAAGCAGTGAGAACAGCTCTGTTGACAGAATCCAGTCTGCCGGTAACAGGAGATATGATTACAACGATGCCTACGGAGGCGGCAACTACAACAATAGTGCTTATGGCCAGCCTTCCCCCAAGAGGGATCCCTACGGCCGGCCCTCGCCCTCTCCCACTCAAGAATACCAATACCATCAGCAAATGGCGCAACAACAGCAGCAGCAACAGCACCCTCAGCGCCATCCACAGTTCCCGTACGTCCCGGGCCCCAATTCCAACTATACTGGCCAGGGCCCACCGGCCCCACCAAAGCACGAACCAAGGCGTAACTTTGTTCCACTTGGTGGCCCCGGGCAAAGCCAAGCGTCGCCGCAGCAGCAGCAGCAGCAGCAGCAGCAGCAGCAACCACAATATCAGGAGAACTGGCAGTCTGCTTCGGCGCCTCGCGGACCAGTTGCGGCAGCTTACTACCAGGGAGGCAACGGTCAACAGATGGCAGGCCCGAACTCGGGCAACCAAAGGCTGACAAAACGCAACCCCGAACCGCGGTCGCCCCCTGCGCAGGAGAAGCGCAAGAGCTGGCTGAGGCGCAGGTTCAGCAAGGACTGATTCATCATGGCTGTTGGAGATGAAGATAATGACGAGAAGAAACTTTGCATTGAAACGGGCTTCATCACTATTGGGCTGTCTTGCCCTTTTACCTGATTAAAAAACACAAGGGACGGAGTGACGATTGTTTTTGTTAATGAGACATTTCTTGTGTGTTAATGACCGACTCGGCTGCGAGGTACACAAAAAACCCCCGCACAGAGTCATCATAATGTTCAACATATCACTTGTCTTTCTATTTTTTTTGGATCATTGGAGACGTGCCTCTAAGTCGCATGGGAGCCGTCCGAGCTGCCTGCCCGTTCCAGCCCTTCGGCCCTCCGGCCGCGTGCGGCTACGGCACAGTGTTCCAGCAGCTGGCGAGCCCGATTGCCCCCCCTGCGCCGGTCCCGCTCGCGACGTCCGCCTGGGCCTCTTGCCGCGCTGCCTTTGTTTTGCGAGAGGGCCGGGCATCTGCAGGCAGCGCAGCCAGGCGGGCCTCGCCCAAACGATGCTCGTCGCCTGGACGTGGCGTGCCTCGAGTCATGATCCGGAACTTGAGGGTTTCGGGGCTGGAGTCCGTGCAAAGAATACTGCTTTCCAGCCTTCAATTTTGATTGTTGCGACCCTTTCAAGGCCCAAAAATTTTGATTCCGCGAATACTGGCCACCGGCCTCTGAGTATCCCATCACCTTTCACCAAGAATCGAACGGCGCCATGCTTTAGAGTCTGCAACTGCACATCCACTGTATTTGTAGATGTTCTGTGCAATGATTGCAGGTCTTCTGCGGTCAGAGAGCCTTGTGATGCGGCTCTTCAGGCCTTCTTCTTCTCCTCAAATTCCTCGCCCTGATCTTCCAGCATCGCAACGACAATGTAACCGAACAGCACCACATTCGCCGCCACGGCGGCCGTGGCACCCGCCCACGTGTTGGCGTTCTTAGTATTGTGGTAGACGTTGGCGCGGCTGAAGAAAAAGGTCGACAGCGGCAAAGTGATCATGAGGAAGGTAAAGAAGAGCAGCTTGACTATCGTGCTGGTCGGCACTGCCGGCCTCACATTCGATGGCTTTTGGCTTTCTACAGGAGGGGCGCTTGGCCGCGTCTTGACGACTGTAGGGTCTTCCGCCCGGGACGTCGGTGGGTTGACTCTCCGCTGTGTGGCCATGGCTGGGAGTTTGGGAATTTGGCTTTGTCAGGGTTGTCTGAATTGGTGTAACGAGTTCTATTGTGAGAGCTATTGTGGTTTTGTTGAGGTCGGCTTTGATAATAAACAATACGGACAAATTGAACTTTGCTCCACTAGCGGCCGTGACATTAAGCAGACGCGACCTGGTCACGTGCTACCCTGCTTCGCCGCGCCATTGACACTGACGTGAACGCGGGACGCCGTCTCCCAAAATTGTTAACCACTCGCGTCACACGCTTCCATCAGATGTAATTTCGTTGCTCTACCTTTTTTACACCAATAGACGGCTGCGTCTCAAGTCCAGTGTAACAATTCGCACTAGAGTACCCATAGATCATTGCAAGCGTTTTTCAGCATCGTAAAAACCCGACAAAGCTCACTGAAAACCAATCGCGGTCAAAATTCACCAAACCCAAAAAAAACATCCCACTCGGTCCGAACACTACGCGTAGAAACCGGTTCAGCATGAAACGTCCTTGACTCTGGACAGATCTGGACTTTCTTTATTCAATTTCTGAAGTCTCCAGCAAACGTTATGGCTGGCGATACAGTTACCATTCACGACTCAGACTCGGATTACGGGGACGAATCGCTGGACGACTTCGACGAAGCGATCAAAAAGTCTAAACCTTTTGTGACACAACCCACCGTACCACTGTCTGCTGCTTCCCAGTTGCAAAAACCCCGAGATAACGAACCAACCTTTATCACTCAACCAACACAACCTCTCCGTGCAACGACACCTCCAAAAACCTCCCATGGCGCTCGTGGCCTGTCATCCTCGACCTCCCCCGCTGTTCAAGTCTCGCGTTCCTCGCCGGTTATCTCCGACACACCCGACAAGAGTCAAGTCCCAGCTCCGATCGTACAGAGCGCAATCAGTCGAGGTGTGTCGGCAATGATGCCTCCTGGCACCTTCAAACAAGCGCCGACCTATCGCCCAGACGTGCAGAGCCAATCGCAGGCCTACACGCAGGCCTACACCCAGGAAGCGTCCCAACAGATCCAAATCTCCAGTGACGAAGAAGACAACGAGGAACAACAGAGGAGGCGGAACGCAAGAAGCATCAAGCCTACGACTTTCACACATGGCCCAAGAGTTGAAGAATCGCCGAAATCGAGATTCCAAAGCATCTTGTCCTTGTACAAGGACGACCCTCTGCCAAGCCTGAAGAGAGGTTCCGACGCCATGGCTGATGCATATTCTGGGGAGAGGAAAGCCAAAGCGCCTCGCCAAATGGAACCATCCATGGCGCGGGAGGTCAAAGAAGGCCCTGACATGGGACTTGGTGACATCACAGACTGGCGGACCAAAAAGAAGGTCACGGAGATCCGAGGCATCCTTCCCCACAAGTCAGTGCGGGCCTGTTTCGATGCCCTTAAGCGCCGACATGGCAATGTCGATGATGCGCTTGATCTCCTGACTACCGAAGTGGACCCAGCCAAAAACGCCTCGGTCGACTCTGTGGATTTGACAAAATCCGCCGAAAACTCTGCTGATGAGCTGAGTGGCGTCACATCCCCAAACCACTCTGACGTAGCGTCTCGCAAAACGCACAAGTACACGGTCAAAAATTCCAGCTCGATCTGGGACAAGTGGAACAACAAAAGAAAGAGCAAGGATGTGATGCAAGACACAGCAGGCCCAAAGGCGTCCTTGAAAAGAAAGTCTGATGCATCGAGCGATTCGACTTTGGAACAACCCGTGCACACTCGTAAAAGGAGACTGCTTAATGGACACGGCAAGAAGGCTCGAGGCCACGCCTTCACCGACGCCAGAGCCTGTCGAGCCTGAGGCCGTCGAATCAGAAAGCGAAGCTGAGGAAGAAGAAGTGGAAGGCCTTTCATCGCACGACAAAGAAGAGCTGCTTGGGATATTCAACACTTGTTCCGAACCCGAATTGGTCGATCTGTCCCGCAAAAACGTGGCCGATGTGCGTCTGGTTATGGGTGCACGCCCTTTCAAGAACCTAGGGGAGATCTCCAAAGTCCGAAAGCAAGGCAGGGCGTCAGCGAACGTCGGCGAGCGAGTGTTCGATGCTTGTTTGAACATGTTCACAGCTTACAAGACCGTCGACAAGCTTGTTGAAGAATGCGAGAAAGTTGGAAAACCGATCGCAGAACAGATGGAGCAGTGGGGCGTCGACGTTTTCGGTAAAGAGGAAGATGGCCTCGCCCTCACGTCGTTCACTGATCCAGACTACGATTCTGGTATCGGAAGTCCATCCAGCTTGGGCGAGCACGAGCACGGCGCAAGTCGCAAAGGCAAGAACTTGGTCAAGCAGCCAAAGTCTTTTGCGGCAGATAAGCGCATGAAAGATTATCAGGTCGTTGGCCTCAACTGGCTGGCGCTGTTGTTCTCCCAGAAACTCTCTTGCATCCTTGCGGACGATATGGGTCTTGGCAAAACATGTCAGATCGTAGCGTATATCGCCCATCTCAAGGAGATCAAGGTCGCTGGTCCGCACATGGTCGTCGTTACAGGGTCCACGATCGAAAATTGGCTGCGGGAGTTTGAGAAGTTTTGCCCGAGCCTAAAAGTGACTCCGTACTACGGTAGTCAGGCAGAAAGATTTGCAGCGCAAGAAGACATCACTGCCAAGATCAAGAAAGGGAAGATCGATGTGATCGTTACGTCGTACGACATGGCCAAGCAAAAGATGGATATTGACTTCCTTCGCAAGCGCGTTCAGCCATGCGTTTGCGTGTTCGACGAAGCCCATGCGCTCAAGAACAGCCAGTCTGCTAAATACAAGCAGCTGATGCGCATCGACTGCAAGCAGCGAGTGCTGTTGACTGGAACGCCACTCCAAAACAACTTGCTTGAACTGATCTCTTTGCTGGCCTTCCTCATGCCAGCCATCTTCAAGGGCGCAGAGGAGGATCTCACTGCGATTTTCAAACATAGCGCCAAGACCTTTGAGACGGACCACGCGGCGCTCCTCTCGGCCGAGCGGATCTCGCGCGCTCGGTCTATGATGAAGCCTTTCCTGCTTCGCCGTAAGAAGGAACAAGTGCAGCAGGAGATGCCGAGGAAGATCAAGATTGTCGAGTATTGTGACATGACAGCTTCCCAGCAGGCGATCCTGAACGAGATCAAATCGACTGCGCGCACCCTCCTCGTCGACCCTGGAGTGGCCCCAGACAAAGACAAGGCTGCGCAGAAGAAGCACAAGAACAATGTGCTGATGGACCTGAGGAAATGCGCGATCCATCCAATGCTCTTCCGCAGGCACTACACGGACGCCAAGCTCCGCGATGTGGCGATCTCGTATTGCAAGACGTTCCCCAGCAGCGACGTGGACCTGGTTGCTGAAGACCTCTCGAGCTTCACGGACATCGACATGCACAGATTCTGCTGTGACGATGCAGACAAGATCAAGAAATGCTGTGCTAAACACAAGCTCAAGAATCGGGAGTGGATGGACTCTGGCAAGATCACCAAGTTGCTGGAGATTCTGGAGAAACACCGCGCCGGAGGTCACCGCACGCTCGTGTTCAGCCAATTCACGATGGTTCTGAACATCTTGGAGGATGTGTTGAACGAGACGGGCATCAATTACTGCCGTCTCGACGGGTCGACGCGCGTCAGCGAGCGCGAGGATCTGCTGGACGCCTTCCGCGAGGACAAAGATGGCATCTCGGTCTTCTTGCTGTCGACCAAAGCGGGGGGCCAAGGCATCAACCTCGAGTGCGCGGACCGCGTGGTCATTTTCGACAGCAGCTTCAATCCGCAAGAAGACATTCAGGCGGAGAACAGAGCGCATCGGATTGGCCAGACCAAAGACGTGGAGGTGGTCAAGCTGGTCACGAAAGGCACCATCGAAGAGATGGTGCTGCGTCTCGGGGAGAGCAAGCTTTTGCTGGATGAGCGGGTCGCGGGCGACGGCAGTGCAGTCGAACAGACTGCACAGGAGCGCGTCGAGGCCATGTTGGCCGAGAGCCTGGCCAACGAGGCCGAAGCCCCGACCGCTGCTTCCAGCAAAGCAAGCGGCTCCCCGGCGCCGGGCGGCGATCGTGGAGATCGCGGCAAGATCATTGCCGCGAGAGACACGCCGCCTGATGGCCCAAAGGGGCCTCAGGCGGGCCGCAAGCGGAGCCGCGACCAGGACGAGGGGAGTACGGCCACACGTACGTCCCCTCGGAAGCGAGGAAAGACCGGCGGCCAGCCGGATCTTTCCAAGCAATTCCTGGCCGGTCTCGAGGGCGCGGGCCTCGACATGTCCGCGGCGTCGAAGTGACGGATGCCGTCAAATCCGTCACTTCGACGCGCATGCATTGTCGTGACGAGCACGCGAAATGCATGACCCCCGGCGCAACGCAGAGGATGACAATGTACAGGCGATAGACATCGTTACATGGACTGCACCATGTAATCGAACAAAAAGGGGGTACTTCAACCCCTATCTGTATTCTTAGTGGTCAGTATTCGATCTTGTAGAAAACAGGTAGAAATTGGCTATTTAGCATCATCCGGTCACATGAAAGCCGTAGCTAGCATGCTGTGAATCGGCTGGCGGCCGATCGAAGCTAGTGCGTCAAGTCGTCACAAAGCTGGAGAGGCAGCTCTCTTGATTGAAACCTCACCTTTTCAAAATGTTTTTCTGCCCACGATCTGAAATAGTCCTGTGATTTTTGTAGTCAGCTGAACGAGATAGACACACCTCTCCTATCTCTGATCAATAGGTATTCGATCACGCAAGCCTCGGACGCTCGGACCGCCTAAACAAGCCACCCCTCCTTCACCCAGCCTGCCGACTGTCGTCGGCCTCCCCACTTAGTCCTTGCAGAAGGTCACTCTTTTCTTGGGTCCGAAAGCCACTCTCTGACTACGTCCATATCTTTATTTGTGACGAACTCGTCGCCTGGCAATTCGTTAGTCCACACTTACGCAGTCCTTCTCACGCCCGCCGTACTCGATGGACGACCCCGCAAACGACTTTGACAGCGTGCAGTGGCGCCGTGAGGATGAGGTCGATAGAGAGACAGACGACAGGTTCAGCTCCACCAGGATAGATAGCCCGCCGGCAAGCCCACCGGACGCGCGCCGCAAGTCCAACGGCAAGAGGAGGCAGACACCTGGGGTCAGGCGGCAGTCGTCTGATGCGGCACCACCAGGCGCGACCACTGCAGATGCGATCGACCGAGCTGGCATCGGGGCGGATGGGTACTTGCAATGCACGGTCGATACGCCTCAGAAAGAGGGCGAGGGTTCGAGGGACGCGTACATTTCGTACTTGATCACGACGCATGTGAGTAGCCGCTTGACTAGGTCCAACACCGGTGGTATGGGAACGCAGTTGCTGACAGGGCTTTCGATCGCAGTCGGACTTCAAGACGTTCTCTAAAAATGATTTCACGGTGCGAAGGCGATTCACGGATTTCGTGTTCCTCTACAAGACCCTTCACCGCCAGTATGCTCATGTTGCAGTTCCACCTCTCCCGGACAAACACAAGATGGAATACGTTCGGGGAGACCGATTCGGGCCCGACTTCACGACAAGACGTGCCCATGCGCTGGATCGATTCATCAAACGCATAACTTTGCATCCTGTCCTCAGGCGCAACTCGACATTTTTAGTCTTCCTTGAAACGCCGGACTGGAACTCAACGATGCGTGCCCGTAATACGCGGAGCAGCTCGATGTCCGAACCGGCCGGCGGCAACGCGCTCAGCACTTCTGGCAACGGCGGCGGAAGCGCGTTTGACAGCTTCCAAGACTGGGGCATGAATTTGTTCTCTAAGCCGCACAAGCCAGACAAGCGCTTCGTGGAGGTGCGTGAGAAGGCAGACAAACTGGATGAGGACCTTGCGAATGTCGAGAAGATCGTTTCTCGCGTAGCCCGGCGTGAAGGGGACCTGGAAGCAGACTACTTGGATCTCGCGACGCAGTTCCGCAAACTGGTAAACATGGAAGCAGCGGTTGGCAACGAGTTGACGAGCTTTGCATCGAGTGTCGAAACGTCCAGCCAGGGCTTCAAGGCGCTCCGCGACGCTACAGACCAAAACTACCTAGGCAGTCTACGTGACATGTCGTCCTACGTGGATGCGCTGAAAGCGCTGCTCAAACTCCGCGAGCAAAAGCAAATCGACTTTGAAGCGCTGACCGAGTACCTGAACAAGTCTGCCAACGAGCGCGATACTCTGGCCTCGCAGCATGGCTCGTCGTCCCTCGGCTCCGGCCCCGCATCCTTCTTCCGCAGCAAGATCGAAGACGTGCGTGGGGTCGACCACGAGCAGAGCCGGCGCGACAGGCTTAGGAAGACGGAGATGCAGATCGAGCGCCTGACGCGCGAGGTGGAGGAGGCCAAGAAAACCAGCGAGGCCTTCGACGAGCAGGTCGTCAACGAGGTGGCCGAGTTCGAGCGAATCAAGGCATGTGAATTCAAGGGCACACTGGGCGCGCTGGCGGACGCGCAGATGGCATTTTTTCCGCAGCACGATCGACACCTGGGAGGAATTCTTGAAGCACGCCGAGAGCGATCGCCATTAGGCCGTTGGACGCACTATGCGCTGTGCATTTTGCATTTTGCCGGTTTGCGGCTTGCATGACGTCGCATGCAATTTCCACTGCTGGTCTTGCAAGCGGTGGCTTGATCCGTAGCAACTGAAGTCCCAAGTAATCTGCATTCTAGTACGTCCGACCAAGTGGTTCTGTGTCTTCGTTGCGTTTAGAGGTCTCAGGCTCGTCCCCGATTGCCTAGAAGGGCCGAGCTCAGGCTAGCCGTGTTGGGCAGGAATATTGGCGAGAATGTTGTCACCCACCAAGAAGAAGCCCCGCGACGCGTCCCCGAGCAATTTTCGCGTTGGACTCTGCGTTATTTCGCCCACTGCCATTGTCAACGAGCAACGACACTACGGCTACTGCTGCGACATATCATATCGTGACGACTTTCCTCACAATACCTGGTATTGATCGCTCTGACTGTAGATCCCTCTTTGATTTCTGTCCACACGCAAGATCCAATTCTTCGGACCCGTGTCCCCAGGACCTTTTAACACAAACCGCCCACCAGTAAGTGTCTTAGGACGCCCTGTGCTCGTTGCACGCGAGAAAAGGCTAACACGACGCAATCACAGTGCTCGAAGCCAGGATTGAGGAAGCGCTGCTGATCAAAAAGGTATACCATTACGCGCATCCCTGCTCAGTTTCCGACGTGCCAGAGAGCTCACGCTACCTCCCGCCAAACTAGGTCGTCGACGCAATCAAGGATCTCGTACAAGACTGCAACTTCGACTGCAATGACTCGGGCATTGCCCTCCAGGCCATGGACAACTCCCACGTCGCCCTCGTCAGCATGCTGCTGTCCGCGGGCGCCTTCAGCCCCTACCGGTGCGACCGCAACATCGCTCTCGGCGTCAACCTGAACTCCCTGACAAAGGTGCTACGGTGCGCCAACAACGACGATATTCTGACGATCAAGGCCGAGGACGGGCCGGACGTCGTCAACCTACAGTTCGAGTCCTCGAGCAGCGACCGCATGTCCGAGTACGACATCAAGCTGACCGACATCGACCAGGAGCACCTGGGCATTCCAGAGACCAGCTACGCGGCGACGGTGAACATGCCGAGCAGCGAGTTCCAGAAGATCTGTCGCGACCTGAGCCAACTGAGCGAGTCCGGTCCGTTTCTTCCTTTCATTACCCCCTTGACCTGCCCGAGGAAGTCCTTTTGAGACTTATCCAGTAAAAAGAACCCACGAGAGAGAGAGAGAGAGGCTCGCTAACTGTGCGCTGCTAGTGACGATCGAATGCACAAAAGAAGGCATCAAGTTCGCGTGCAACGGCGACATCGGCACCGGCGCCACCACGCTGCGCTCCCACACCAACGTCGACAAGCCGGACCAGAACGTCGAGATCGCCATGTCCGAGCCCGTCTCGCTGACCTTCTCGCTCAAGTACCTGGTCAACTTCTGCAAGGCCAGCTCGCTGTCCTCGTCCGTCAAGCTGTGCCTGAGCAGCGAGGTGCCGCTGCTGGTCGAGTACCCGATCCAGCAGGGCGGGCAGTCGCACCTGCGCTTCTACCTGGCGCCGAAGATCGGGGACGAGGAGTAGGCAGGGGTGCAGCCGGCAAAGAAAAGGGGGGAAGCCTTGTGTATTTAAGCTCTCTTCTCTCTCCTTGTCGTCCCGCTCGACAAAGGGAATCGGGCGGAGCGAGGGAAAAAGGAAAGAGAAAAAGAATATACAAGATTATGTACGATTCAAAGAGCCCGAAGATCCACTTGAACATGTCGAAAAAACAAACGCGACCGTCCGATCTTGTTGATCTGTCGTATTCACTTGACATATTTACTGCTCATCCAGCCTGGCGGTTCTGCGCCCGCTTCAACGTCCTTCAGCCACGGACCAAGCCCAGCCAGAAACTTGTTGGTCGTCTCCTCGCTGCTTCCGTCAATGAGCGGCTCGCCCCGCGAGCTCTGCAGCATCTGGGTCCCTGCCAGCATGCACGTCGGAATGTACTGGTCCTGGTCGATCGCCTGAGACGGCAAGCCCTCGGCCTCGCCGCTCAGTATGTCTGCACAGAGAGTGGGCGCAGCAGCCAAGGAGCGCGCCATGCCGACACCGTCGACGGATGCCAGCGCAATCAGCCATGGCCTTGCCTTTCTGGAATCCGCCGGTAGAGTAGATACGCATATTGCCGGCATACGTGCGCAGCGACGGTGCGATGTCAAGATAGTATCCCTCGCCGGGCCTCGTGGTGCTAGAAGCGTGCTTCCATCCGAATTCTTCATACGTTCCGGCACTGAGCTCGATCGCGTCGACCTGCGCCGTCTGCGCTAGCAATTGAACTATTTCTTGCACTTCAGACAAAGTGGTCATGTCCCCTTTGTGCTCGCGCACGTTGAGTTTTACGCTAATCAAGAACCCTTTGCTGGTAGTCGCGTTACGGATGGCGGCGATGAGCTCGAGAAGGAAGCGTGCACGCGAACTTGACGGTCGCAGGCCCGTACGGATCAGTTGGATCCCGGACGTTTGTTGTGCGTGACAGGAACTGGCTGATGAGGTAGCCGTGCGCTCCATTGAGCTGGATGCCGTCAAATCCCGCTGCGCGTAGATATGCAGCTGCGTGCGCAAAACTCTGAACGACAGAGGCTATTTCACTTGTGCTGGCCGCATGTGGTCGCGCGTAATTGCGACCCAGTTCGTTTCTAAGAAAGGGGGTCAGTAGGTGAAGCACGTTTTCCAAATCAGTGAAGGTGCAATTAAAAGCTTACTGTTCAAGCTTCACGTCACTGGCGCTGACCGGATCACTTTGATAAATTTCTTGAGTCTGTCGACCGGTGTGGTTCAATTGTGCCAGTGCCAAGCTTCCGCGCTGTTTCATCGCCGCAGCCAGCTCGCTGTACGCTTTGAACCTGGCATCTCCGTGCTTGGCATCCGCTGGCACCATCAAATTTCCCTGACCTTCAATATGTCCAGGATCCGGAGTGAGTGTGCCTGTGACGATGATGCCAATTGATCCATCCCTGCCCCATCGGTTGTATAAATCAATTAATTCTGGTGTTGGCACACCGGATGCGGACCGCGAAATCGGATCCCAAGACGCCATTCGTTCGCTCATAGCTGCTTTAAGGAAGCGGTTCGACGCAGTAAGGCCACTGGGCTGGAAGTCCAGAGGTGCGCCAAGAGCGGCCATGTCAGAAGTGCGAATGGTTTCACTGGCAATCATGCTGTATAAGATATTGGCGTCGAAGATCAGGTGCTCTGTTTTTCCAACTTGAGGTACACTTAGTCTGCTATTGACGAATTCAGATTTTTGGAAGTAGGCAGGTGGAGGTGTAGACCTTTGCTGGCCCGACCGGGGAGGGGGCCGGGTCCTTTATAATCAGGCAGAATGACCACCTCGCACCCGCGCCGCATGCATGAGGTAGGTGCCTTCCAAACGCTATACTTTATTTGAATACCTGGGTCGATGCGCGCAGACCTTGAGACCGCGCCTGCTTAGAAGGCTTTGAAGCCAGATGTATCTAAGGTCTACTTTCATGAGGCAGCATACGCCGCGGTCGGTGATGCTGTGTTGCATTGCACAAATTAAGGACACCTTTTCCGATTCTACTTGTGCGTTCCATCTACATAAACATCTATGTCTCGTCTCTGCTGTATCACTTGCGCGTCTTCGAGCGAAGGCTGTGCACTGTAATTGTCAGTGCTTACATTGTAATGGCTTTGACCAGACTCCACTTGATAAGGGGAGCCAATGCCTCGGTAAGTCGTTGGGGATCGATTCGCCGAGCTTGTTGCCTTGCTGGTACGATTTGATGTGCTCGAACCCGTCAGATATACTGTATCGTCGTCATGGTCGGTCTCCAGAGAGCCTGATTGCGTCTGCTTGCGTCTATTGGCTGTGCTGCTGCCTATCGTTCCGAGATGAACCTCCCCACTATGCTTTTGATTTTTGTACCGCTGTTTAGAGCTTTGACTAGCATGTTTCCGTGGAGATAGAAGAGGCGCAAGAGTTGGAATGCACGCCACGATGATACCCAGATATGTTTCTAGGCTCGCTAAGACATATTCTATGGCATCTGTGTATGTGTAGTCGAGTTGGTCAGCAGACAGAGTAATCACAATCCGAGCGATATTAATGCCAGTGATTCTGTGGAGTCGAATCAGTCGCTGATGTCATTACTCAATTTTCAGTCAAATAAAGGAGTTCTTACGAGAGCCCTAGACTGAACATTCCTATGATAGCAATCTTCTTCTGGACAGGCATTTGGAGATTCCAAATTATGGGTATTGGCATGACGATAAGTAGCAGATCGATGACCATTACTCCAGAAGCGGCTGCGATCTCTTCATCTGTGGTGCTACCACAAGTCCCACTTATGTTCTTGTCCCATTGATATTCGAGGGGCTGGCAGATCAGGAGAACAGTAAGCAGAATACCGATAAAAAACAGGAATACTATTCCAGACGTGATCCAGCATGCAATTCGAAAAACGCGGTTCTGGAATATTTCGTAGTATAGGGCGATGATAGACCATTTTATGAGCACAGTTGAGAGAATCCATGTGATTGAGCCGATGAAAAGAGTCTTGGACGCAATGGTAACAGTGCTTGGGTTCGTGATCTGATCGACATGCAGACCAATCCCACCGTCATAAACCCCTGTCGAATTTAGCAATCAGTCACCTTGTGAGTGTACGATTGGAAGCGCACGAATGTGCACATAGACGCACCAACCCATGTATCAACGAGCGATCCTGTGACAGCGACTAGGGCCGCAAATATAATGTAATCGTGAAGCCGAAAAGAACGTTTCGTGATGAAGGTCACGATGACTCTCAGGCTGACCGCAATCAGTGCTAAGATGTAGAAGGTTGTAGATATTCCCACAGTGGTGCGCCCTTCCGAACTAACTTCAACAGCCATGATCTCCGACTTCTGAAAGAATGAACGCTACTGAGTGGTAGTGACGTAAAATCAAAGGAATCAGGTCCAAAAACTGGCTGTCGTGTAAGTTTTTGTGCAGGAGAACATGTGGATGCCAACTCTCCCAGACTCTATGCAGACTCAACGTAGCGCATGTCATTCAGATCGTCATTTTGCATGGATGTCTGACAAACACTTCGCCCCATGCACGCACTCAAACTCATCACTACCGACGAGGAATTTCCTGGGGCCACGTCGAAGTCGTGTTATCTTCTCACTAACATAAGTATCTGGCCTCACCTATACACGTATATATACTCGTATCACAAACTACTAGCCGCCTGACTAGCCTATCGGGGCTGGTGTCTCGGCCCATGCACGCGCATAGATGCATTGTTGACGTCAGACCCTACGCGTACTATCTGATGATTGGTTCGTTCGGAGTCTCCAGACACCTGCAAGTAGGCTGGGATTTTAGACTCGACTTTATCGACTACCCTAACTGTAGCTCTGCATGGGTGGCTTTTATCTGTAAGTCCCTAAGTAGATTTATGTGGGCATCGCTGGATGTAGAGTTCGCCAGTAAATCTGCGCTACGGGGACAACTGTCTGGAGAGCGGGGAAGGAAAGTTTATTCCTGGTTGCAAACCGCAACCTCGAGAGTGTCCTAAATTAAGATTAGGGATCAGTCATCCTACTGTGCCTTCCTAATAGAAGCAGATTGTGCGTAAGCTGTATTACGCATGTCGTCAAGCCTTCGATATTGACAAGTCAAACGCTAATCACAATCGACGTACAGTGACGTGACAGAAGTCCGTAGACACTACCCTAACAAATTTCGCAGGAAAGTGTATACAGACTTTTGTCCTAGTACTGTAATGTGGCCTCTGTCATCGTCATGAGCTCGAGGATTGATGTGCACGAGCCATAGTATCGCTTTTCGAGCGATGGCTGTTTTCGGTGTTTTCCTGTTTTCCTGTTATCTTAAGAATCTCTTGTACTGCCATGATGCAGAAAGTCTCCGTGTTGAAGATTCTCAGCATGGAGTGAAAAATTCACTGATTGAAACGAGTCCTGCAGAATTCACTTTCAATTACTCGATACCTCGCACAGCGACTGAAGTACTCGAAGACATCGGGATCCATCTAGAGACCTAGTTTCAAAGAGATGGGTCTCGTAACGGCCTTTTACACTTCTCCATTATCCTATCGACTCTATGCTTCTTCCGTTGCAGGTCTTTTAGCTCATAATGTCTCCTTCATCAAAGGCGAATGGCACCTGTGGGCGCCATTTCTTCTCGCGCTACACGTGTTTCTAGCTGCAATAATGATCATACTTCAGATCCTCGTTGACACAAACAGCCCTCTAGCAGCAACAAGTGAAGCAATGTGTATGATAGGTGCCTATGCTGTCGCATTGTTCTCGAGTATGTCGATTTATCGAGTGTTCTTCCATCGTCTAAAAACTTTTCCGGGACCATATATGGCGAAAGTCACTAAGCTGTGGCATGCGATGCACTGCCTCGGGTTCCAGAATCACGTCCTTTTACTGGATCTACATCGCAAGTACGGTCCTTTTGTTCGTACAGGTATGTGATCGATGTGAGAAGGCGGTAGGATAAGACTATGATTCTTTCTTACGCACTCTAGGCCCGACGGAGCTCTCAATTGCGCATCCAGGTATACATCTGGCAACGGATGGGCCCAACAATGATTGCTTCAAGAGCGTTTGGTATGACATGATGGTTCCTGAATTAAGTGTCGTTTCTGTACGAGATAAGAAGATCCACGATGAGAGAAGGAGAACTTGGGATCGTGGGTTCAGCACGAAAGGTATGTGCAAGAATGTCAAGTGTACATCTAGTTTCTCACGCCAAGAAACTCTTCAGCATTGCACGACTACGAAGAACGGGTCTTGAAATATGTCTGCCAGCTCAAAGATCACCTGACAAGATCTGCAAACTCTGGGACTGAAGTCAACATGACCGAAATGCTTTACTGGTTTGGATGGGACGTGATGGGAGACATTGTCTTCGGGAAATCCTTCGAAATGCTTGAGAATGAAAAATGGCATCAGACTATCATTTGGCTTAAAAACGCCATGAAGCTCCTGGGCCCAGTAACTCCTGTCCCTTGGCTGGCGCACATTGGCTTTGCCTATATACCAGGACTCTGGATTGTCAAAGATTGGTTCAGCATGATAGACTTCTGCCGCCAGAAGATGCTCTCACGCTTCGAGGATCAGACAGAGAAAGCAGACGTTTCGAGCTGGCTTATAAAAGATGCCAAGAAGAATGGTTTGAGGAAGGAGGACTACTATTGGCTCACCGGAGACAGTATACTTGCAATCGTTGCTGGCAGTGATACTGTGACAGCCTCATTAGTATGTTTGTTCTACCGGCTGGCACAAGACACAAAACGCCAGGAACAACTATTTGCAGCACTTGAAGGGATAGACTCATCAGATCTAAGGTCTCTCGAGAAGGTCGACTATCTGACTGCTCTGCTCAAAGAGACGCTACGCCTACATCCGGCACTTCCAACAGGTGGCCTACGCGAGAGCGGTGACAGTGGATGCTTTGTGGGCGACACCTACATACCTCCTCGCACCACAATCATTGCTCCTAAGTATTGTATAGGCCGCCTTGAGTGCGCCTTCGAAAGAGCCGAAGAATTCATTCCCGAACGGTGGACTACACAGCCAGAACTTGTCCGAGATATGCGTGCATTCCGGCCATTCGGTGTTGGAAGATACAGATGCATAGGTAAAGATTTGGCTTGGGGTGAGATGAGGCTAGTCATTGCAGCCTTGGTAGCAAGTTTCAAGATAGCATTTGCAGCAGGCGAGGATGGATCTAGGGTTGACAAGGAGATGAAAGATTTTTTCACTCCAGCTCCCGGACGGTTGGATCTTGTTTTCGAGAAACGATAACGCGATTTCCATGAAAAGTGTATCTACATAATACAAGAAGAAGAGCAAGGATGAATCGGTAAGTTCCATCAAACTTGCCTCTGCCAAGTTACGAGTGACCGCCACGTACTCGTCTGGGACAAGTACGCTTGCTACATATGAGGTCACTTTGCGTCCTGTTAAGCTGGCCTTTCAACATGTACCTTGGTACTACAGAATCAGGTGCGAACGACGATCAGTCCGCCTAACAAGTCGGTGTTGTCATGTGCGGTCCCTTGTTCCATTAGCGTTATCTGGATCTACCGCAAGCGAATGGCATGCTCCGAGGAACTCTAAAAGAGGACAGACATAACGTCACGGCGCCAAAGTCATCCAGCATGTAGATGCCGAACGACGGAGCTCACTTATATGGCAAAGATTTGCGAGTGTCAAGTAGCAAACGCATCCATAAAGAAACGCAATTCTTCCGGCTTCCTGCATGCCTGAGCATCACCTCAGACCATCTCTCTCGTCTTCATTGAACCGTAAACGCCAGCCATGACCAGCCCTGTCAGGACAATACTCTCTGGATCACCTCTCCTCAATCAAGTCACTACCGAAGCATGTTATGGCAGAAAGTCGGAAGCAAGTCAAAGTCCAACACATCGAACCCACGGAAACTCCAATGGCGCAGCCACTGAGATTGCAAGTAGTCAGAAGTCATCACTGCTGAACCAGTCGATGTATCACTTTCATTCAATCTGGCTCTTCACTTACTCCGACCTGAAGACCATCGTCTTCCCGAGCGCGTTCTTCGCAGTTGCACATGGGCTCGCAATGCAGTCCAATCAGCCTGACGGATGGCATCAAATCCCTCTTGACGTCCCGAAAGCCTTGCTCTGGTCATGGATCAACCTCTTGCCATTCGCAATTGACAACCAACGTCAGCCGCAGTCGATCGAGGAAGATCGCCTCAACAAGCCATGGCGGACAATGCCCCGTGGGCGTTTGACTCAATCACAGGCAAAACGCATTATGTTTGCCTTCTACATTGCAGCATTTCTCTACAGTACCGTTTTCGGCGGCCTCGTGCAATGCATAAGCCTTATGGTGCTTGGTTGGTGGTACAATGATAGGGATGGTGCAGACGTCGACTGCGTCACACGCAACCTCATTAACGGGCTGGGATTTACCTGTTTCAATTCAGGTGCCCTGGACGTGTTGATTAGCGGCCAATGGCCCACGGACTTTCATATTGGGTGGTGGCTTTGGATCATTGGTGCCATCGTCTTTTCAACCGTGCAAACCCAGGACATGTACGATCAAGAGGGAGACAAGGAAAGAGGACGTAAGACTGTCCCATTACAACTCGGTGATGCCACCGCGCGATGGACAATTGCATTGCCCATGATTCTCTGGGGCTTCTTCTGCCCATGGTACTGGCGTTCGGGCCTCTCCGCTTACTCGGCTTCCGTCGTCCTGGCAGCTGTGATCGCATACAGGACTATCATTTATCGTTCAGTACAGAGTGATAAGATCACCTTCCGGCTCTGACGCCCTTAGAAGTTCTTCTGTTAGGGAGTCACACTTGCGGTGACGCTCTCTCCGGAGATCTCTCCGGATGATCACATGGACAGGCTGGGTACCACGCCATCTTTATATTAGGACAAGTACAGGGTGTTATCTTCTCCCGATCTATCACTTTGGCATGCAACCCTAAAGTGTGACTCAGGGCGAATTACGACGTGAGTTGAAGTATCAATCCTTAAGGAGCTGACTGCGTCAGCGAAATATCACGAGGATCACGAATCAGGATCTCGAGCGTCGGCCCGCCAAGTCCCGCCAAGCTGCACGCTAATCGCCCGCTGTCGCGTAAGACCGTTAGATGTCCAGGGCGGCAGGATTGGGTGGAGGCGGTACTGTGGCGGAGTATACTCCGGTAAAGCACTTTTGATCCACCCGTAATAGTTTCATCTTCTTCTTCTTCTTCTCTTCTAGTTAGTCAATGAATGAGTTGCTGATCTACCAATTGCATTATTTGTGATACTATTCCAGGCCTAGAAATAGGTAAGCTGCCCCTTCCCGAGGCTACAGTACGCCTGTCTGCACAAGGGAATGAACACGCATCCTGTTGCTACAGTGCGACAGAAGTCTGTAGACACTGCCCCAACAAATTTCGCGGAAAGTGTACGCAGACTTTTGTCCTAGTACTGTATCTTATTCGTTGTCCAAAAGGAAACCATCTCTGCATATTGTAGTATCTTGAATCTTCGTAGACGCAGTCGTCGCCTGCTGCTGCCAAGCCGGCCTCGTGATATGAGCATCGATGTGCTTGGATGGAGAACCGTTGGCAATCCATGTAGATGCAGGTCATGAATTCTTTGAGGGCTATTTATAAAAACAGAATTGGTCGAAAAAAATAGAACCAAATTGTCAAAGCCTCACCTCGCGTAGATAGATGATCGGCAGGGCACATGCGTGGACTACTATCCAAAGCCCAGAACCTTTTTTGGATTTGCTTAGCTCCTCTTTGTCTTGGGCCAACCACCTCCGGGATGGAATTTTGTATGAGATGAGAAGACAAAGTAGTCAGCCGACCTGATGACTCGATTCTGCTTATGGTTACTTTCGTAGAGTCCAACTTGCGCTTCTCCTCGAGGCACCTCACGTGGAGAAGGACCTTTTGGCCGGAGCATGCAGTTGTAAGCCTTCAATTATTGCGGTCTGGAGCAAGGCAAGTCATACAGTTGGTCTGTCTACGAACCAGCTCGCCCTCATCCGCTACCACCGAAATTACCGGAGGACGACCTTCAGACAACTATAGAACTCGAAAATCAGCAAGATACCATCTTAGCAGCCGCTCGAGAACTGGGACGGTCATACAGTCCACCACACAAGCTATCATGGCTCATCGGCCCCGCCGCTTGGTTACTGGGATATCTTATGAGGTTTGGTCTTGCGGGTTCTATGCGACCTGTCAAATGGATGCGATCAAGGATACGGCATGGGAGACATGCCCGATCGTTACGACCTATTCTTTAAGGAGCTGATTTCTGAGACTACAAACAAAAAGACCGGTGCATGATGATTGCTCATGATGCTGAGTTACCTACGAATTCATTGTATTTGAGGAAGAGCCAGAGATCCACATATGCGACTCATAAAAGAGACACGCTGCGTATTTTGATATCTTTGGAGCGTAGGGATGTGCAGCCTAGGGTCGTTTGCTATTCCCTTGGCCTGACACAACAAGACAACTCGTTGACTGAGCATTGTCTTACACAGCTTGGATCGAGCTGGTCGCTCATTCCAAATTTCAGCAATCACCCATCCTTGTTTGAAATTGACTACTCTCATGATTCTCTCCCAAATGCAGTGGCGAGTTTTGTCTCGAGCTTCTTCACTATCGTTACAATGATGGCTTTCCAAGCAATGCTTCCAATAGGCCTTCATTCTACAGAAATCCTGGCCAATATGTTGCGGGGCGAGAAAGTATGCCGATCAGCGTCCACCGCTAGAGGCTATAGGCACCGCAGCCCTATCTGCACTAGTAAGCTGGGAAACCATGTTCTTGTTCGCTATGAAACCTGTCGTTGACTCCATGTTTGACATGTCCATCTCAAATTTGCACAGGATCTGATACTGGGGTACCTCTCGCGATCAGCCGTCATAGCAACACGAATGGTAGTGCTTGTTCGCCGAGGGCGGTCGCGCTTGTTGCGCTCGCCTGAACCTCCGCCTATAATAGCCTCCCCACAAACATAATTTCTCATTCATGCGGATTTAAGAGATGCTTCGTCATTCGCAATCCTCTCCAGCGGTTAGACTTTGTCTCAGCTAGGCCACACAACGTAACCTTTGACTCAGTATCTCATGCCCATCACTGAATCTCAACTTAATTCTCTCGCCGTAAGACTTCTACTTGGTCTCTACTAGAGTGATGATCTTAGCCATGTTGAGAATAGGTAATTATAACACTTTGAATTGCACGCGAATTGCGAGAAGGAGGCATTCCGGAGTGCGGGTGTGCTATAATTAAGACATGTTACGCTATCCCGAAACAGGTGCAAGCCATCGCCAATGCTGACAACGGGAAAAAGATTATACCGAGATGCCCGATAAGGCTGATTTTGAGTCTGAACGATTTCCCTCGGCTCGGCTGCTTTCCCCAGACGCAATGGCGTAGCTTTTGCATGGGCAGTTCTGTAAGACATGTAACGCTCTAAACGCTGTGCACTACTTCCGCTTCTCCGGGTCTTCGACAGGTGTGGTTTGCAGCGCGCTTCAGCACCCCCTGCTTGAAAATGGCTACCGGCCCTATCCGCCAGCAGTTCGACGTCCAGTCCTTCGAGAAGTACATCGCCGAAAACGTCCCAGCTCTAAAGTGCCCGCTCGAGATCAAGCAGGTGTGTAGAATTCCCGCGTCGCGACAGCCTCCCACAGGAGTGTGCTGCTGAAAGTCTCCTGAGAATAGTTCGGCTATGGCCAATCGAACCCGACATACTTCATCACCGACTCAGCCGGCTACAATTATGTCATGCGCAAGATGCCTCCGGGCAAGATCCTGTCCAAGACCGCACACCGAGTAGACCGCGAGTACCGGATACTGCACGCGCTCGAGAAGACGGATGTCGCGGTCCCGAAGACGTACGCGCTGTGCATGGATCCCAAGGTCATCGGCACGCCCTTCTACGTTATGGAGTTCTTGAAGGGCCGGATATTTCAGGACCCTTCGATCCCGGACGTTGACCCCAAGACGAGACACGAGATGTATGTACTGCTCGGTGGTCGTGCACGGAGCACTGTATCTGACGTAGACTCAGATGGCGCGACGCCGTGCGGACGCTCGCCAAGTTCCACCGAGTCGACCCGGCTTCCGTGAACCTATCGGATTTTGGCAAACACACTGGGTTCTACGACCGCCAGATTAAGCTATTCGGCTCTCTTTGCGAAGCGCAGGCGTCGACCAAAGACGTCGATACGGGGGTGGAGGTCGGCAAAATCCCCTACTTTGACGAGATGATGACCTTTTTCAAGCAGAAGGATACGCAGCCCAAGGACCGCGGCACATTCATTCACGGCGATTATAAAATCGACAACCTGATCTTCCACCCCACCGAGCCGCGAGTGATCGGCATACTCGAGTGAGTTGTCCTTTCTTGGAAACGGCTGGCTTCTGCGTTGCTAATCTACCTTTCTTCAAACCAAAGCTGGGAGATGTCGACCATCGGCCATCCGCTCTCCGACGTCGCCAATCTCCTGATGCCCTTCGTCACCGCAAACAACAGGGTCTCCCAGAAGCTGCGCGGCCAGAAGGGCACCGCCGAGGTCAACAACGGCTTCGTGCCGGGCGCCCTTGCCGGCATGCCCACCCGCGAGCAGTGCCTCGCCTGGTACGCCGAGACGGCCGGCTACGACCCGGCCGGCGAGCTGGCGTGGGGCGACGCCTTCAGCGTGTTCAAGGGGTCCATCATCATGCAGGGCATCGCGGCGCGGTACGCGGTGCGGCAGGCCAGCAGCGAGCGCGCGCACGAGTACGGCGAGGCGATGGGGCCGATGGGCTGGGTCGCGTACGACCTGGCGGTGCTCGCGGAGGAGGAGGCGCGGGGCCGCGGGGGCGCGAAGCTGTGAGGCCCGTGGGCGTGCCAGGCAGCGGGAGTCGATCGCGTGCCGGGGCGAAGGCTGCGGCAGATAGGCGGCTCGGAGGAACAGATTATTCAAAAGACTTTGTAATCCTGTCCACGTCTCACCACTTGATCTGCATGTTGTGTGACAACGCGCCAAGGACGCGCGAGCTTCAAGGGCGGTGTTGCGCGGGCTGACCTACCAGGACGCGCATGCCAAAGGGATAGGGACACAAGTTTTCCTGGTTTAATGGGCTTCTCAACGCCATGAAGAAAGCTTGATTTCTGTCAACACCAGCAACGACCCGATGACAGTAATCGTTGCAAATTCGTTGTCCGCTACCAATACAAGAGCCCTTTGGCCGTTTGTCACTGAATGTTTTGAAACGGCTCACAAAAAAACAAAAATCGCAAACTCCAATCCCGGTTCTCCCTTTTTCCTCATTCACTAGAAAATGGTTGGCTCCAAGCATGCATATCGTCTTATCCTTCTCGATCTTTCCTTTTGAAAAATTTACAGCTGGCCACCCAGGATCGCCTCTGTCGCGCTGCCAATGTAAGCGCGCTTGGCGTCCAGCGTGCCTTGAACGAAACCAAACCGCCTCTCTAGCTCGAGCTTGACTCCCTTTTTGGTGACTTGCATCAGATCCGCCGTGCTTAGAATATCACGGATCTCTGCCAGCAGCTGATCATCTGTTGGTAGCTCCAAATCGTTGAATCCGCCGTTCATGATACTGGGCGTGCCACTCTGTGGAGCCGCGATGCTGCCTACAGAATACGTCGAAAAATACCTGGGAGGTGGCGCCTGGGGAGGCGCGCCGATGTCCGTCCGACTGAGCGATCGCATCGGCGTGGCGTACCCGCTGTGGTTGCCCCCGAACTCGGACTTAGGATAAGGTTTGGTCGCGTAGGAAATGCCTGAGATTTGGGAGCGTGCGTCGTCGTCCTCAAAGCCGCCGCTCTGGCCGCTCGTGCCGATGGTGCCACCGCCGCGGCTGGTCTGAGCTTCCCAGAGCTCGGCCTGGTATTCCTCCCAACGCTTGTGTGGTATCACCGACGGATCGAACTTGCCTTCGTCCGAGACCACGATCTGCTTGCCTTTCTCGCCCGTAACGACCCTGGTGTTGCCCCACGAGAAGTCGTCCATGTGCCAAAAGGCGTAGAGAGGCAGGGCGCAAGCAAAAATCGGCGTCGCCAGGATGTAGATGATCATCCACCCGACCATCTCCCACTTTCTTCTAAGAATGAATATGATCGCCTGCAAACCGTAGATTGCGCCCAGCAGTATAAAAGCCGTAACGGGGATCGCACTCGGATCTTGAATTATGCGCACGATCAAGTAGCCGATATACCCGACGATCACCGGTTGCACAAGGGTCGACAAAAGATCCAGAAATACGATAAATCTCATGCTGAAACAACAGAATCCACAGAGCTGCTGCATCGGGACCAGCTCCAAAAGGTTGTGCACTGTCGAGTTGATCCATCGCCGTCTTTGTGACAAGAAAACTTTCCACGTCTCAGGTGCGTTGGTCCACGCATGCGCCCGGAAAATGTACTTGGTCTTATATTTGTTGTGGAACTTTACCAGGAGCGTCGTCAAGAATCGATCTTCACCCAGGTGCAACAAATTTTTCATGTGCAGCGTGTCGACTCGGATCTCCGAATAGGCGTCGATGATCTCCTTGGACACAAACAACGGCTTGCCGGTCTCGGCCGCGCGAACTCGATACATGCTGAAACAGCCAGGCAAACAAGTGACCGATCCAAACAGTGATTCGAAGGCCTTGGTCAAGTTGTGACTGATGTAGTATTCGTAAACCTGAATCATCGTAACCATGGATGATCGTGCGTTACTGAGTGCCGTTTCACCACAGACGCCAATCAGGCGGGTGTCATGCAGGAAAGAAGCAATCATGCGCGTGGCAGAGTCGGGCGCAACTATCGTGTCGGCGTCCACCTGGAACAAGAATTCATAAAACGTGGGATTAACGCCGATGATGTTCCGGATTTGATGGTACATTTCGAGCTCCATGGGCGTCATGGGCAAGTTGTAGTGAACGCGGTTGAGGAACCTCATGATCACCATTTGGGAATCTCGCTTACCACGATTTCCTGGCTTGGAAACTTCCGAAGGCTTTCCGATCTTGACCAACACCAAGAACGGCACGATATGGCCCTGGACCTCGTACAGTCCAGAATAAACTTTGCCCATGTTGTGTTGCCGTTGGCCTTCGCCCAGGCTCTCAAAGCTCAAGGGTTCTGGGTCCACGGTATCCGGCACACCGAGAATGTCCAGGACGATGCGGGGGGTAGGTCTGTCGTTGCCCTGGCCAATGATCATACCGTCGCAAATTATGACCATCAACTTGCGTTTGTCATCATATTTCATGCGCGCGATCGAGTCGATCGTGCGCCGCAACGAGTCTTCGTCCTCTGTGTACGCAGGTATGGTGCATATGACAAATTTGTCAAGATTCTCAGGCGCGGATTTGCCGCCGAATTGGAGAGCCGCGAAGAACTTGAAACCGATGACACTGACAAGCAACAGCGAGATGGCCAACATAATGTATCGAGCGAATTGACACTGGGTGGAGCCACGCTTGTCGACATCGCCGACATAGAACAAATTGTTGAGACAAACCAGCATGGTCGATTCGGTCTGAGGATCCAAGTTGAGCTCTTTCCATTGCTGTGACACGTCCTGGCCGGGGTATTGTTGGAAGAGGCTGACCACACCAGTGTCCATGTAGCTTGATGCAGTGGTGGAGGCATTGCTGCCATTATATCCCGGAGGGTACTGGAGAGGGGGCCCAGCGATATAACCAGTCAAATCGTAGACTTTACCATTGAGTGAAGCAATGTTCCTGCGGTTGTTCTGGCTGCTAATCAAAGTCTGCATGTACTGGGGGGAATAAGCGACGGTGCCTTTCCAGTATTCTTTCTCCAGCTGGAGAAGCTGCTCGGTAAGCCAATCCGGTCGATAGTCAGGCCCGGCAGCCCATCTGAAATCGTGGTACTGGGCGTTGGGATCGTTTGACGAGATGGTGCTGGACAGGCCCGTGTAGTTGGTGGGTTGGAAGTTGAGCTGCACGGCAAGGTCAATCCCCTCGTTGGGATTAGTTCCTGCGCACATTGCGGATACCTGGACCGGAAACAAGGCTGTTGCATCCTTGCCGGCATATTGCTCGAGGGTCTTGGCGGGGATGATGTTTGGGTAGTGGGCGGGAACGAATTTTCCCAGGTCGAAGACCACACCTCTAATGGCCACGTAGGATTCTGCGCCGCCCTGGCCGTTGTACGATGTCAGTTCGGCTTCGGAGTAGACGTACTGATGGGGGCAAATCAGTATGGGAAAGCCGACGATGAAGAAGATGACAAAGGCGCAAGAGAGCCAAATCATCAGGTTGATTGCCAACTTCTCGCGCCAAGCCATCCGAACGTCCTTCCGTTTAATGCCACCAATGTAGCGGACCACAAAGTCCGGGATATAGAAAGTCAGAGCCCAGACCAAAGCAACCCAGCGCTTGCGAGAAGACGAAACCTTGACGACATCGACCTCCTCCATCTTCTTCTCGTTGCCCTTCTCTGCCATTTCTTCTCTCGTCTCCATGTTACGGAACATGTCGCCCTGATGGAAGGCGGAGGCGCCGGCTTCAGATTTGGTATCAATTTCACGGCTGCCAAAATAGCCCTGAGTCTTGTCTTCTGGAAAGCCGGCCGGGGATGGAGAGGAGTTGGCAAGCAGATTGACTCGAGACTCGGTCAGGAATTTCGAATCGCCCATCTGGGCAGATTGGTCGTAAACCTGGCCGCTTCCCACATCCAAGTCCAGCGCGAGGTCTCGACCCATGGCTGCAGGGATTCCAGTAGTTGTGGCTTTTGTTAGCTGCATCCAGCAGCGCTCACTCAACAATACGCCAGTTGTACCTATTCTAGCTTCACTAGCAGGCCATTGTTTAGCTTGCAAAACGGTTTCGGCTCTATCTCTCTCGCTACCAACAGCGAAATCGGCATTTTCGTGTAGACCCAGAAACTCGCCAAAGGGTATGAATATGGGGAAGTCAGCGAAGCGGAGGCGCTGGCTTATCTCAGCGATGCCGAACGTCTGGATTTGAGCCCTGACGCACTTGCTGTCGAACTGGTTGGCGATACGGCGGTCATTTGGCTTCAAGCAGAAGACAAAGTACGGGTTTGTGGAAGGATTCGAGAGGGACTTGTTGATGTTGTCGAGCGAGGACAGAAATTCGGCAGCGGCACCCTGACTAGCCAAGGTGTCGGCTTTGCCCTTTTTAGTTTTCTGCGCGGATTGCTTTTCGTCAGGATCGGCGACATCGAAAGGGTTGGCGTCATCGAAGTTGTCTCCTCGGCGGGTGCTCTTCTGGGTACCCGACCTTTGCGGTCGATCGCCACGTCTGCGAGCCATGCTCGGCGCCCTGGTGGGCTTCGAGCTGAGAGTCCCCTGAACGATGGCGTTTCGGTCCTGGGCATGATAGACTGTGTGTAGAGCGTCCTGGCCAAACAAGCCTCTCACGAAATCGCTTTTTGTGTTCTTGATCAGATTCAGAAAATCGCCAGAGACTGTCTCAGTGTTTTGTTCAATCAGTCCATCGACCGGGTACTCAACTTCGCCAGCCCAATGCCTAACAGTAAATGAGGCATGGGCGTTATGAGTGGCGAAATTACTACCAGGAATGAAAGTGCGGGGCGTCTCCGACATCGATGGCGGGGTTCTTGCCGTCGAAACGTCTTTTAAGACTCTCAAGCAATTGAATGTCAGATCGCCCTCGTCGCATCTGGTCATCGAGTATGGCAAGCAGACCGTTGTTTTGTTTTAGGAGACCCTTGAAGGCATCAGAGTTGTCGTAGTAGCTGGTGGGAGGAACAGCGATTTCTTCATTCTCCAACAGGCTGGCGCTCTCTTCGAAGAATGAATGAAGACAAAAGTTGTAGAGGGACTCGGTGGCGGCGTTGTTAAGAAGCTGATCGAGCACACATCCAGTTTGGGTTTGCGGGGCGAAGCCTGGAAAGTCAACGATGGAGACGGTGTTGGCGACGGTATCTTCATCAGCACAGACACGCTGATTCACTTGTTCGATGACGTAGGCCACGAGAAGGGAGTAAAGCGTGCTGGCGAATTCGTCGGCGTTGTCCCTAGCGCCCTTGGGATCGAGCATGACAGTGACGCGCTCACGTCGGATGGTTTTGGTTTTGTAACCGAGGCAGTTTTGCATATCTGCCATGCTCACACCCAAGAATGCAGCAACGGTCTCCAGAGACTCTTTGTTCTTAACAATGGTAACATCCTCGCCGCCCTCATGGGAGTAGCCGCCGCTCTCCCCAGGGGCGGTGTTGGTAGATTGGGTTGTAATAAAATCAAGCTGGCCCAGATGTAGGATGCATGCCAAGACCTGGCAGATATCAGCGATATCAGCTCGTGGGAATTCTAGCTTGCGCAGAGCGGTCTTGAAATGTTGGAAACCGTCGGCGTCATTGACTCCTACTTTCAGCTGAGAGACGTGGCCCAAATAGCGCCATTTGTGGTCGTGGGAATTGAGCGAAGACCTGTTGGCGCTGGGCAAGGCGTCGGTGGCGTGTTCACTAAGGCCGAGATGTCGCTTCTCGGCGGGGCTAGTGCCAGCCAATAGGTAATAGAGTACGTGGTAGCTGCGTTCACCGGTGGGGACAGAAGCCACACGGCTCCGTTCCAGTCGGTGGTCGAGGAGCTTGCCGCCGATGAGGGTCGGAGAGGTATCGTACTGCAATTCAAAGAAGAGACCAGCTTTGGATGCGGTGGGAGTGGTCATAGTTTTTGTGGTTGTAAGGGTATCGAACAGGAAGGCAGCGTAGGATAGCTTGGTGGAGAGAGGGGTTGAGGATAACGAGAGCACCGAGGCAAGCATGTGTGAGCGCAAAGTAGTCTTCCCACTGCCTGACTCTCCCAAAAACACGATAGCCTGGTTCTCTTGCCGATTGGAGAGACGATTCCAAGCGCGGGAGGCCATGTCCTCAACAGCGGCCAATGCTGAGTTTTGCTTGGAGCCATCGGGGCCCTTTTGTGAGGATGTGTAGGTGTTGAGGGCGATGATGGCGTGAGACGAAAGTCTGGCGATAGGTAGAGAGACATGGAACCTGCTAGCGAGATGTGCAGTGATGTGAGTGTCGGACTGAAGATGTGGTGGAAGGAGTGGGATGTTGTCTTGAGCGTGTTGCGGGGGCAGCCCGCCGGCCATGAAGCCGGCCATGGCTCTGTGGGTTATTTATGTTGCACGACCAGGATGTCACGTCGATATACTGAGCGAGCGGATCGTGTCAATCTGGTGCACACAAGGGAATGCGAAAGTCGGGATTCGAAACGAGCGTGTTGAATATTGACGAAAAGAAAGGCAATCCTGAAAAGAAAAAAGACTTGACCGAGATGGGGAGGAAGCGAGAGGCGCCGACGGTCCCCTGGCTGTTTTGGGTGGTAGCGGGGTGTAAAGGCTACTCACAGGGCTGAGGGAACGAGAGGAAAAGGAAAAGAGACGAGGTGGATGGAATTCAAAGCCAAATTTAGGGGCTCTCGTGATTATCCGATCGTCTCCATCATCATCACGTCCACAGAACCAACAAGCGCGACCAAAAGATGCAGTCTTTAAGTGTCTCGCGGGGTGGCGCGGGCGCGGACCCGCTCTGACAGATCCCATTCGTCGGAGATCTGACAATTCACGCAGGAACGGAAGGAACGACCCTACTGGCGTATACCCAAGACCACCATTATTAATAGTAGCGCCCACCCCACCCCTATTCTGCGCTTACTCCGTGCTACGGGGCTCTGTCTCCCCAATCATCCCGATATCTTAGCGTATCACTCCCGAACTGACAGCGCCCTGTTGCTCAGAAAATAAATCCCTCTCCCTGACAACGGCGTGTGGCGGCTTTTTTTTTTTTGAGTTTCGCGCCTTGTCCTGCCTCCCCGATCAACAAAAAAAAAACTAGCAAAGCCGATCGGCATGCACTCCTGGAACCGGCAGCTGGCCATCTGCTGACCTGGATCTCTGCACCAACGTTTACTCCAATGCACCCGGATCCTTGATCTCTCGATCACCGACTTCTGTTCCTCGATTGCTATCTTTGTTGATTAGTGAAGGGTCGAATAGAATACTCTCGTTAACTTTCCTCTTACCGCCCTCTCTTCCCCGCTATTAACCAAGGACGCCATTACCATCGCTAGACGTTCAACCCTCGCTTGACCTTTCACAAAACCATAGAGGCCGACTGGCCGCTGAACTCATCAGAACATGTCCTACAACGACCAGCGCTTCTCGACTGTGTCGGCTCAGTCAACTCTTCGCTCGAACCCACAGCTTCTCACCCAAGTCTCCACCCAAACCCTCCTCAACGCTCTCCACACGGCCTACTCGTCCGCTGGCCCCTACCAGCTCGACTCAAGCACAAGTCTGGTGGTGAACACATGGCGAACTGCGCCCGCCGCCAATCCTGACGGCTCTCCGGCTGGATTCATTGACGCCGACCTCGCACAAAAGGCCTGGGAGCATGCCAGGCGCCGTGCTGAAGACGGTTGCATAATACTTGGTTCACTACACCAATCCACTCCCTCGTTGCTCCTACCCACCATCCACGCCTTGCCCATCTCGACCCCAGAGGTCCTATACATCGGCTACTCCGCCATCAGGCCCTTTTTGACAGCCTCCGCACCGCAGAACCCTTCCGTCGCCCTCCACTCCTCGCTCGCGGTCTCCTTCAATCTGTCGCTTGAGGGAACCCTGACCGGTGCCCATTGGAAGCTGTCTACTTCAGGCATCGATGTTCGGCGAGGCTTGCTGCAGCTGCCCCAGCAGCCTGGCTACAGGGCTTTCGACGTTTTCTATTACCTGCTCAGCTCCGCTTCTTCCTCCTCCGAACGTGAATTTCTCGGCTTGAAACACCCCTCCAGCTATTCGCTTTTGAAACAATCAAGCACATATGGCCCTCCAAGCTACCTGCCCACAGCCGATGATGCTGCTGCGGCCGAAGAGTGGCGCTCCGCTCTCAAGGCCATTGGTATAACCTCTGCAGCCAGACGTGAACTGATGACCGTACTCGCAGCTCTCCTGAAGCTCGGTGACTCGCTTGGCTATCTAGTTGATGACGAGGAGCTGGATGAGGTCTGCGAAGACGCTGCTGGTCTCCTGGGTCTAGAGCCCCAAACCTTCTCCCGACAGTGTACCCCTGACGATAGAGGCGTGTTGTTGGCTGGCATCTACGAGGCCCTCGTCGACTGGGTCATCAAAAAGGCGAACCACGCCATCGCCCTTGAACTGACTCCAAACAGAACTGCTGCAGCCAGATCCTCCATCGGAAGCTCTCTGAGCGATGGCCAGCTCACTCCCGCAACCACCGATCCCTCCCACGATACCGCTTCCATCACGATTCTCGAGATCCCAAGCCCTGAACTCGGGAAGGCCGTCGCTCTACGTAACGTGTTCGACGATACGCACGGCATCAACATGGAGATGAAACAAGATGCTGTTCCTATCAGCCCGGCCGGTCACTCCGTTGTCTCTGAAATGAAAGCTGCTGTCGCTCAATTTGAGCCCGAGCTAGGCATATTCGACGGCGCTTCGGGCCGCGAGCGCCAACTTCAGCTCGAACGGCGAGAAACGATCCTCGACAGAGTAGGTCAAGAGTCGGAAGCAGACAGCTTCGTTCATAAGTTGCTGTATCCTCAGGGTGTTTTGTTGGCAAATTCCAGGTTCGATCTCAACACCCTCGTCGGCAGCAGCAGGGTTTGGTTCCAGCTCTGTCTTCACCCCACTGATGATTTGCCTGCCACCCTCAATTCTTCCCAAAATACGCTCCCTTGGTCTGCTGGGTCACCTTCCAGCCAGCTTCGGAGCTGGAGAATTCCCGAATGGGCCAATCGACGTAACAGACAGCTCGACTACACCGCCGATTTCGATCTTGATGAGTTTTGCACTCGATACGGCCGCCTTGGTTGCCAGGATGGCCGCGAAGGCATCGAAAGCTTCATCATGGAACGTGGCTGGAGCAATGGCGAGGTCGTTCTGGGCAACGAGCGTGTCTGGATTCGCGAAGCTGCCTGGTGGGAGGCCGAGTCGATGCTGGACATGCTCCCTTCAGCAAATGACCCCATGCCTCCGGCCGATAATGTTGTTTATGGTGCCGGCCCCTTTGCCGACACCACATCATCTTTCCAAGACAGCAGGGATGACCTTCTCCAGCCTTTCGTTAATTCTCGCTCCATGGCTCGATCCATTGCCCCTGCCGCTGCAATGACTGTCCGTAGCGCGACTGGCGGCGACTATGGTCTCGGCTACAAGGGCGATGAAAAACAGCCATATGCGAACATCACTGATCTCGATCCTGAGATCGGCGACCCCAAGTCCATCAAGGAGCAGCGCATGACCAAAACCAGAAGAGTCTGGAGCACATTTGTTTGGCTCCTGACCTGGTGGATTCCATCGTTTGTTCTTCGCTACATCGGCCGCATGAAACGCCCCGATATCCGCATGGCGTGGCGCGAGAAACTGGTGCTGTGCGCACTGATCACCTTCTTCAACGCCGCTGTCGTCTTCTACATCATCTTTTTCGGGAAGCTGTTGTGTCCCATGTATGACAAAGTCTGGACAAACACCCAAGTCGGCTACCATCAAGGCGCCAACGACGCTTATGTGAGCGTGGCCGGCAAAGTTTATGACATAACCCATTTCTGGAGGCTCGATCACAGTAATATTGAAGGCGTGACCGTCAACACCGCAAACATGCAGCCTCTGCTTGGTCAAAATTTGGACACCTTGTTTCCGATGCCACTCTATGTTGCTTGCCCGGGCCTTGTCAACGACCAGACTCTGACACTCCTCACCAACGTTTCTAACGAAAATTCCAACGTTGCTACCGCATTCGTCCACACTTCCGGTCCTGAGACGCCTTATCACAACAGCACTTTGTCCAATCCCAATTGGTACTCGAGTAACTTCCTCAGCACCATGAACCAGTACTACAAGGGTCAGCTGGTGTACAACAAGGGAGTTGTTCAATCTAAGGGTCAAAACCAACAGTACCCCTGGGTGATCATAAATGGAAGTGTATACGACCTGTCTAACTACTTCTACAGTCAGCAACTGAAGATTGGATATACGGCATATGAGTTCTTAGATTCTACCGTCTCCAACATGATCCAGTCCAATCCTGGTCAGGACATAACATCTTCGTGGAACAACTGGGCTGCTGGCAACGCTTCGGGCGCGGCTGCGAATGCACAGTGCCTCAATAACATGTTCTTCGTGGGCACTTTGGATCCCCGGGACACTCCGCGATGCGAGGTACAAAACTACCTATTGCTGGCCTTCTCCATCCTCATTTGCACGGTCATCTTAGTCAAGTTCGTTTCAGCTCTGCAACTCGGCTCCAAGAAGAGGCCAGCCCAGCAGGACAAATTCGTTATTTGTCAGGTGCCTGCCTACACCGAGGGCGAGGAACAGCTTCGCAAGGGCTTGGACTCGCTTACCGCACTCGCATACGACAATAAGCGAAAGCTACTCTTTGTAGTCTGTGACGGCATGATCGTTGGTGGAGGCAACGATCGGCCCACACCCAAGATCGTGCTTGACATTCTCGGTGTGGATCCAAAGATCGATCCGCCTGCGCTACCGTTCCAGTCTGTTGGCGAGAGCGCTGCCAAACTGAATTACGGAAAAGTGTATTCGGGTCTCTACGAGTTTGAAGGCAACGTGGTTCCCCTACATCGTCGTCGTCAAAGTTGGCAAGGAATCTGAACAAAACAAAGCGAAGCCTGGTAATCGAGGGAAACGAGACTCTCAGATCATGCTGATGCGATTTTTGAACCGCGTGCACCATCGTTCGCCAATGTCGCCGCTCGAACTGGAGATTTTCCATCAGATCAATAACATTATCGGAGTGGACCCAGAGCTGTATGAATACTTGTTCATGGTAGATGCCGATACCACTGTCAGAGAGGACTCGTTGAATCGTCTGGTAGCGGCCTGCACTCACGACGCCAAAATTGCAGGTATTTGCGGTGAGACATCTCTGGAGAACGAAGAACAAAGTTGGACGACGATGATTCAAGTCTACGAGTACTACATATCACACCATCTTACAAAGGCGTTCGAGAGTTTGTTCGGCAGCGTGACGTGTCTGCCTGGATGGTGAGTTTTTCTTTCCGATATCCCGTTAGCCTCGCACAAATGATTAACACCAGATAATAGTTTCACAATGTACCGGCTCCGCACGATCGACAAAGGGCGACCTCTCGTGATCAGCGACAAAGTGATCGACGAATACACGATCAACAATGTCGACACTCTTCATAAGAAGAATCTGCTGTCTCTTGGAGAAGATCGGTACCTGACCACCCTCATGACGAAACACTTCCCAGGTATGAAATACAAATTCGTGCCTGAAGCCTACGCCAAGACGGCTGCACCAGACTCGTGGACAGTGCTTCTATCGCAGCGTCGACGGTGGATTAATTCAACAATACACAACTTGGCCGAGTTGATATTACTGCCTGATTTGTGTGGGTTCTGCTGCTTCTCCATGCGATTTGTGGTTATGCTGGATCTGGTGGGAACGTTGATCCTACCGTCGTTCTGCGTCTACATTGGCTATCTCATCTATGAGGTGGTATCCGGCACCGGTGGCTTCCCGCTTTTCTCTATCATCATCATCGCTGCTGTCTACGGTCTTCAGGCTCTGATTTTCTTGATAAAGCGACAGTGGCAGCACATCGGTTGGATGATAATTTACTTATTGGCGTTTCCCATCTACTCGTTCGTCCTGCCCATTTACTCATTCTGGAAGCAGGACGACTTCTCCTGGGGCAGCACGCGTATCGTGATCGGGGAGAAGGGCTCGAAACAGATCATTGCGGTGGACGACGAGGGCTTCGACCCGCGATCGATCCCTTTGCAGACGTGGGACGACTACGCTGCAAGCAACAACCTACCAGGACGTCGCGGGTTCGGTCCAGCAGGCAGCGAGAAACAATTCTATGACGAAGGGGGCCCTGGCGCTTACGAGATGGATGAAATAAGGAGCGTATATTCTCAAAAGCCGGCATCGACAATCCTTACCGGATTCAAGCAACAGCAGGCGCCATCCATGTACATGCCCCCAGCGTCTCCCGCGCCTTTCGCGGCACAAGCTCGGCCGAACATGGGTGCTCATAGGCAATCTACCTACTCAAACTTCTCGAGGTACACGGACACGCCGTCGCCTGGATTGAACAATGGTAGCAGCGCCAATTTGCTCGCTGGTCAACAGCGGAGCCCGTACATGTCTCCAACACCATACAATCAACAGCCGTACGCTGGAGCGCCGTCCACGGTGGGCGGGTTTGGCGCCAGCACTGACAATCTGACGGCCATGAACAGGGCCGGCAGATCCGCCACTCCGACAGCATTTACGACTCAGAGCGCGAGCCACAGCCGTCAAGGATCCATGTCGAGGGCCCTGGACGCGGGAATCCCCAACTTCCAGCAGCACCCGTCGGGCAGGCAAGAGGTGTCGGATGGCGAGATCATCGACGCGATTCAGCAGTGCTTGGCCGTGGTCGATCTGGACGCGGTGACCAAGAAGCAGCTGAAGCAGCTGGCGGAGCAACGCCTTAAAGTTGCGGTGCCGCTCAGCAGCGAGCGGCGCGAGTTTTTGGACAAGGCAATCGACGTGGAGCTGGCTAACATGGGCTGATTGTCGAAGTGGGCCCTTTGGACTCTTGACACACCCAGACAAGGGTTGAACGAATGGAGTAATAATTTTGTCTCTTTGGGAAAGGGGGGGGAAATTGCATTTCGGGGGGGAAAAGGGTTCTCTCTTTGGGGAGGTGGGACGAGCATATCTCGTTCACT